>WNWK01000616.1:310000-337500 GCA_009830355.1 Cherax destructor | reverse complement strand
AATAAATTACTGAACAAGGAACACCATGAGCATAGCTGTTTTTTGTAGCTACACACACACACACACACACACACACACACACACACACACATACACACACACAGAGGCACACACACATACACACACATACACACACACACACACACACACACACACACAATGATTCACATACTGGAAACAATGGGTAAAAGGACAAGAAGAAACGAAGCTAATCTGGTACTAGAAGATAGCAAGCGCAAGGAGACTGGGACTCACGTGAAGAGCCAGAAACGTGGAGAGCGAAATTTTTGGACTCAGTAATGAAAATTTTTTTGAGCAAGCATGTAAAGGAAACAAGAGTAAGGAAAGGATATGAGCCAGCGAGACTTGATCTGGTTTTCTCACAAAATGAGTACGTCATAGGTTAATTATGTTCATTGATGATACGTTGCACATCTTCGCAGATGTAATCTGAGTTTCAACATTGTCAGCCCAATCGTTACTGCGCTCTTTGCATATTTGTTGAGTGGTTGATTGAAAACCCGTATATCTTACATGGAAGACATAATGGACTATCCATTTCCCTAATAACTTTACTGGCTGATTGCACAATATGATATGTTCATTGAAAGTGAAACCATATTCAGGCCTTCTCAAAACCATATACATTTGCCTAACCTATTTTTATGATACCCAAGCCATAGCTTTTATAACCTTTTTACTCATGTACCAGCTGACTTTCCACCACTGTATCACTACCACCACTACTACCACTACCTCCACTAGTACTACACCTCACTCAGAGCCTATATATACCCTCTGTGTCCATGTATTCTTTGTAACGGCTTGATAAAGCTCCTGGAGAGCGAAACGTTGCCACAGTAAAATGTCACATTAGTTGCACTTGTGTCCTTTTACTTAACATATTCACGAGAATGAAGAATATGACTCGTCATATTCTTTTCACGTTATTATTGCTATTATTCGTGGACTTATGATGCACATATTCTGATGCAGATGTTTGTCCATACTTCATTCACTTCCTCAGTTGATTACGTTGTTTCCTCTTTTTCTGGAAGTGCCACAGTGTGTTGACCTCTCGACGAAGGTTCTTTGCAGATCACACAATCCATCCTTGTCATATATGAGGAGAAACATGAAACCTATTTAGCATGTTAGTACAGTGACTGAACACAAGAGGCTGACTACAGGTTCTGGAGACAAGGTATTGCAGCTTCCAACATTTTTCTTCGTGGTTGCTTCATTGGTGTTCATCACTTTTTATATGTTACGTAGTTTGTTACGCTGAGCATCATTGATTTAAGGCGATATTTTGACATGGATGACCAAAGACTAAAATATTTTTGTTTTTTGTTTTGTAAATTTTGTTAGTTTAACAAAATATTTCATTAAACAAAAGGTGTTGAGCGTGCTAAACGAGCACGATCGAAGGAATAACGAAGGAGAAAATTAATACGATTGAAGCAATAATGAGGGGGAAAATGAATACGAGTGAAGGAACGAAGGAAAACGTCCGAATTTGTAATCTTCCTTTGAAAATAAAAATTAAAAAAAGTTCTACCGCCCAAATTCACCTCCATTTTTATATATTGTTATGTAAGGATTATGGAATAAGTTACCATAATTATTTCTTTTGCAATTCCATGTTAAATCACAGATTGTTGAGACTACAATGGAGTCAGGATGACGTGGAAGAACACAGTGATGTACGCAGGAGTGTGAAACACCATCTTTGAAGCTGGTATACACCATGTACACTGCAAGAGCAGTCTTGAGTATGCAGCACCCTTGTGGGACCCCTCACCTAGCTCTTAGACTGGTACAGCAACTGAGGAATGAAGATAAACTAAGGAAATACTTGCAGGAACTACAACTTAATATACTTGAATAATGTGAAATAAGATGAGATGATCATGAGATAAAATACTGTAGAGAGTTTCCATGGTGAAAAAAGAGAGGCAGTTTCGGCAGGAATAGAGCATATCACCGGAAGTACTTTCAACCACATAGCTTCCGTGACATACGCAAGACTAGCTAAATTATAAACATCCTTTATGAATGCTTTAGGGCATTGTACACATCATATGTTAGATTATGGGGATTAAATTCTTATTCGGGTTGTGGGAATTAAATTCTTATTCAGTACTGTGGGAATTAAATTTTTATTAAGTTCTGTGGGAATTAAATTCTTATTCAGTTCTGTGGGAATTACATTCTTATTAATTTCTGTGAGAATTAAATTCTTATTCAGTACTGTGGGAATTAAATTCTTATTCAGTTCTGTGGGAATTAAATTCTTATTAATTTCTGTGTGAATTAAATTCATATTCAGTGCTGTGGGGATTAGTGCATATAGACAGGTTGTTTTGTGATACGACTGGATATAGAGAGCAGCTGAAGACGTAGGTGAGCCACAGGAACTTGGAGAGGGCAGGTGACCTGAGGTAAAAGAGGCCAGCCAACTCTGTACATAGTTTCAAGAGAAGGTATGATAGGTTCCTGGAGGCCAGGATTCAGTTTAGCTAGTTACTAGTTTGCAAGGCAAAAATCAATCAATAAAAAGATAGCGACAGGTATTATAGAAGTGACATGACAGAGCAGCTGCTTGATGTTCTTTGTCTTCGCCACATTTCACACTTACTTAATATGACTTACACTGGCTGACCACCACCCTCCATCACAGGTCCCCCTTCCCTCCATCACAGGTCCCCCTTCCCTCCATCACAGGTTCCCCTTCCCTCCATCACAGGTTCCCCTTCCCTCCATCACTGGTTCCCCTTCCCTCCATCACAAGGTCTACCTCCATCACAGGTTCCCCTTCCCTCCATCACAAGGTCTACCTCCATCACAGGTCCCCCTTCCCGCCATCACAGGTCTTCTTCCATCCACAGGTCCACTTCCCTCCATCACAGGCCCCCCTCTCCATCACAGGTCTCCTTCCATCCACAAGTCCCTTTCCCTCCATCACAGGCCCCCCTCCATCACAGGTCCCATTCCCTCCATCACAGGTCCCCCTCCCTCCATCACAGGTCTCCTTCCCTCCACAGGTCCCCTTCCCTCCATCACAGGGCCCCCTCCATCCATCACAGGTCCCCTTCCCTCCATCACAGGTCCCCTTCCCTCCATCACAGGTCCCCTTCCCTCCATCACAGGGCCCCCTCCCTCCATCACAGGGCCCCCTCCCTCCATCACAGGGCCCCCTCCCTCCATCACAGGGCCCCTCCCTCCATCACAGGTCCCCCTCCACAGGTCCCCCTCCCTCCATCACAGGTCTCCTTCCCTCCACAGGTCCCCTTCCCTCCATCACAGGGCCCCCTCCCTCCATCACAGGTCCCCTTCCCTCCCGTTCCCTGCTGTCGTAGCATCAGTAAAATAATGGTAATTGTCGTATTCACATTTTTTTCCTTGCACGTTGCAGTCATCACAGAGGAAGACTTTGAAAATGACCTTCATGGGGACCTCTTATGACCTCTCTGGTGGTGACCTATTGTGACCCCTGTGGTAGTGACCTCTTGTGACCCTCTTGGGGGTAACTTTTTTGCAACTTCTCTTAATTGTGGCCTCTTAAATGGTGACCTGTTATAATTTGAGTTAAATGGTTGCCTTTCTGATGATGACCTTTTTATTGTGGTCTGTTGTAACCTCGTCAAGGATAACCCTTTTGTGTCCATATTCAGAAAGATGCAACATAATGTGCCAAGAGGCTTGGCAGACGGTGCAATATACCTCCGGTGAGAAGCAGGGGTGTGATGAGTACACTAAGAGAGAATTTAACATGTGTATAGGAACCAAGAATTTTCAACACCCTGGTGAACTCAGACGTGAGGTAGCCTGTCTCTCTGATAACCCCAATATGTGAAAATCTAGTCATAGACCATAGGCCAGGCTGCGGACGTAGAAAAAAATTCTTGAAACCGTCAAAGGTATGTCAAGAGGTGGAGGGTCAGGTTTGACAGGAGCGTATGAGAGGTAGTGGCACCACCAGTGCCATTGTCTCCGTGGCCCTGGCACTCGTGTGACCCCACGACACAGAACAATGAAAGTGAACATTGTGTGACTACAAGACATAGTGGGGGGGGAAACAGTGCAGGGAAAAGTAGTAGTGGCGCAAGCCACTCTCACCTCTCATGTCTGCACCCTCACACAAGACACTATTGTCTTACATGAAGCGATAAACCCTTGTGGGTCATTTAGCGCAAGAATTGGAGTCTCAGTTCTCCGACCACTAATTGCGACCCGGTGTATGATCAGTCAGGCTGTTGATGATTACCCTCAGACATGAACAGGGACTCCCACAAGCAGCTGATGAGGATAAAGGTAGAGGTTCATTCAGAACATTAACAATGAAGGTAAACACTTGCTCATTATTGGAAACGGGACCTCGATCTCCTGTAAGTGCCTGATCAACCTGGTTGTGAAGTCTGTGGGCCTGCATGCCGCTTTAAGGTAAAAATACTAATAAATTTGTGTTCATGAGAGAATGTGATAAGTTCCTTCAGGCACTTTTTGATCTGCCCGTCTGTGGTGACTACGACGGGGCGCGAGCACCAGTCAGATGCCTGCTCAGGGCATCAACAGGGAGGCCTAATCTTCAGCTGGGTCGCAGGGGCGATGACCCCGGCGACTGTCAATAAATTGATGGGCAGAAACTGGGCAAGGGCTGCATAGCTTTTGGGATGGGAAGCGAAGTCATGTTTCAACTGATGTTGATTTTTTTGTTTGAATATAAGAAGCCTCAGCCCATTTTCTCGATAATAATGTTTGCTTCGTATATTATTTATTATTAGTTTTTAATTTAGTTGCGTAAGTAAAATATGAATTCACGATGGCTTTTGTGTGAAGGAAGTGTTGGCCAGGCAGCAAGCACACACACCTATCTACTTACCCTTCCTCCCCCCCTGTGATAAGTTGAGGTGGGGAAATTGTTGTTGTGGTAGCGCGCGCACATTCACTACCTGCCTACCTTCTGTTTACCTTCTGATGAGGTGAGGCAAGTGTAGTTATAATGTGCCGGCACTGTATGACTCATGCGGGTTTAGCGCTTTCTTGTGTATATAATAATAATAATAATAATGTGGAGTTCGAGACAAGGGCACAGAGGTGTGTGGTAACTCAGTGGGAAATATACACTCAGTGGCCATTTTATTAGGTACATCTGCTTGTTAATGCAAATATCTAATCGCCAATCACTTGGCGGTATCTCGATGCCTAAAAGCATGTAGACATGGTCAAGAAGTTTGGTTGTTTTTGAGACCAAACATCAGAATGGGGAAGAAATGTGATCTAAGTTATTTTGACCATGGAATGATTATTTTTTGCCAGACGGAGTTGTTTGAGTATCCTAGAAACTGCTGATTCGAATTTTCAGTCTCTAGAGTTTCTAGAGAATGAGACAAACAAAACAAAAATCCAGTGAGCAGCAGTTCTGTGGGCGAAAACTCATTATTAATGAGAGAGGTCAGAGGAGAATGGCTAGACCGGTTTAAACTAACAGGAAGGAGACAGTAACTCAAATAACCATACATTATAACAGTGGTGTGCAGAAGAGCGTCTCTGAATTGCACATGTCAAACCTTGACGTGGATGGGAAACAGTAGCGGAAGGCCACACTAGGTTCCACTTCTGTGGGCACAGACTCACCAAAACAGGACATTTGAAGATTAGAAAAACGTCGCCTGGTCTTAACGAATCGTGATTGCTGCTGCGACATACAGATGGTAGGGTCATATCTTAGCATAAACAACATCCATTCTTGACAGTGAATTCAGTGTTACTCCAGTGGTCTCCATGGATATGGTGGAAAGGGAAATTCGCAGCATGAATGGACAGCCGATAAATCTACAGCAACTGCATGATGTTATTAAGTCAACATGGACCAGAATCTCCAAGGAATTTTTCAAGCACCTTGTTGAATCTCTGCCACAAAGAATTCACCCTGTTCTGAGGACAAGGGGGGCCCTACCCAGTGCTAGAAGGGTGTACTTAATAAAGTAGTCATTGAGTGTATATCAGTTTCAGTATTTTTTGTTTCACTTAGTTTTTGTTTCTGTGATGAAAATATCCTCGTGAGTTTCTTTTTCTCTGTGTCTGGTATAGGCCATCGTCAGAGGTGGTAATACCCTAGTAATAGTAACTGTGTTGGAACGAAACATTCGAAGCTGCTGTTGAAGCCAAAATGGATAGCTTCAAGTTTTGCTAAAATAATTCATCATTTGCTGGGAGAAACCCATGTTGTGGGATGGAGTATGAGAGGGAAATACAGCTAAGTTTTGTTCACATTGTGTAACTGTCATACATAATTGGGTAGCAGCACATTGTTCGTGTGCATAAGTTTGTTTCATTAAAAAAACACCCAGAATGCAGAGGTGTCTAGTGAGTGGTATCTGTGAATGTCTTCATCACTATGGTTGAAACAGATTATTGAACGGTGAAGATATTTTCTGCGTGCGACGGAGGAGCTCGGCGCTAGTTTTTGCTACTGTCTGGGCTGGTAATTACGTGGACAATGCACGCGGAAGGGCAGGAAAAAACTGCTGAGGCCGGTGGCTGGGTATTGCGGGTGGACATCACTACTGATCCTTTAGTGATGCCCTCCAGAATTCCTGGGTGTCTTCTGACCCAGGCGACGCTAGCCCTGCCGTTCAAACTGCCACCTCCTGTCTAGTAAGAAACGCAGGTGGAAGAACAAGAGCACGAGAACTCGAAGGTTACGTTAAGAAGTTTCTGGAGTTCATTGCCCCCGCTGTCTGGACCCCGACCAGGTCTCCCGGTGGATGGCCTGATCCGCCAGCCTGAATTATGAACTGCCTGTACTTCCAACTGCCTAGCGACTGGCTACGTAGGTAGTAGCCTAGATAGTTTCTACCAGCCTGGCCATAACTAGATATTATTAACACGCCGGGTTATTTATTGGTGAAAAAGCCTCACTATCCTCCTTTTAATTGTATTTCTAGATATTTTTTTTTATTGTCTGAGCGGTGTTCTGCACGTAGATTCCGTCTTTTTAGCTCTCTGATCCTAACACCATTAGTCTCAGTGGCGGCGATCTTACGGACAGTGAGTGATATCACTAGCAGTCTAAAGTCTAAGGTCTGTGGTCCAAGCAGCAGTCTTCTGTCCGTGGTCCCAGGAGCAGATTAGCTGCGTAGGTGATCAAGTGAAACTGCAGTGAACATTAGAGAGATTAATTGGCACACAACTAACCCCAATGGGCGAGAGAAATCATTGAATTGTGGGGCGGTATGTCTTGGTATTACAGGGATGAGGGAAGGTGGGAGGGGTTGGATTGAAGGAGGGGGAGGGAAGGGGTAGAAGATCGCCGGAGGGGGGAATTGGGTAGGTGGAAGGATGGGATAGAGGGGGATGGGAGGGGGAGGGTTCTGATTGGTTAGGTGTGTTAAATGGTGGCTCTAAAGGGAGGGATGATGAGACAATTTAAGGGAGAGGAGGAGCAAGTGGCTAGAAATAGGAACGATGAAGGTGTGATAAAGAAGAATGGAGATTGATGGTAGAACGAGAAAAAAAGGTTGGGGCTGGCTTGGTAGATGACATGAGTGAGTAGCAGTGAGTGTGCATTAGTGGAGGAGGAGATAGACTTTAATGAATTAATGGTATACCAAGCAGACTTGTAGGACCTAACAAAGGAGATGGATTTGTAAACTTGAAAGTCTTAATTGATGAAGTGGTAGAAATGTAGTCCTTATTGGAGGGAAGAGGTGGATAACCTTATAAGTCCTAAGAGTACCTATAATTTGGAGCCGTAGTGTTGGAGGTATGTACAAAGGCCGTAATGGATGGATGTGAGTGAGGAAAGTGTGACGATCATATGGAGAATATATAGACAACCTTCACTGCCTGTATAAATTTAGTCAAGGACATGAATTATTGGGATTACCAGGGACACAAGCGAGACTGATGCATCATAATTTATACCTGGAAAATTCTGGAGGATAGGTAAAATCTGCACACCGAAATTGCTCCAAACGAAAGCAAGACAGCGATGCAAAATACCCCTACTCAAAAACAGGAGTGCAATGAGTACACTAAGAGGTAACACAATAAGTTTTTTCAACACACTCCCATCATACATAAGGAAAAATACTCTCCCAACAGACTTCTGGCTGTTTCAAGAGATAGTTTGACAAATCAGAGTTGTGACTGATCGGCGAGGCTGTGATGCATACGTTGGATTGCGTGCTTCTAGCAAAAATATAGTGAATAAAAAAATAACGTGAATTGATCAGACCAGGAGGCCAGGTCCAAGACCTGGCAGCATGACAGTGACCCAGAAACCGTCATCAGGCATGTAGGTAGGCAGATACTACATGGTAAATGCCAGCTGACATCAGTTGTCAAACGGAGGTGCCTGAATGTGTCCAGGTTTCGCTACTTGGGTGAGATGCATTGGCGGATGGAGTGCTGAACTCAGGTGGGTTTACCTGGGATGAGCGAGGGTGGCACTGTGCTGATCTGAGAGGTGGCGCTGCCAACATCTCGCAGGACCTAGGCTTCATTCAGACAAGATTTATTTGTGTACATTCTAGTTCAACTTCATGCTATTTCAACAATCTCTTCTCATCAGTCTGTCCCAATCTTTTGATCAGTCTCTTCCAGTCTCTCTGCTTCCATGTGAATAAGACAACGGATTGATAAAGTCCCTGGTGGCCGAAACGTCTCAGTTTACCTTTGTCTTTGATATGCCTTTGAGTATTTCTACTCTATCACTTGCAGATATTATTGACCAATGCCTCGGATTAAACACCGTTGCATTGCAGTGCTACGTCAGCCTAATTGAGTAGGCAGTCAACTAGGAGACCTGGTCTGTGACCAACTGCGGAGACAATGATTCTCAAAGTTAACACGTAAGGTTGTCAGGTTGTTCCATGTCAGCTACCTTCAGTCATCCCGGACCTCCCGCTGCCCAAACTTAGCTCCTTCCACCCACCAAAGACGCATACCTGCCTTCACCACCACCCCAATCCTAACCAGACTCACTAGTGCAGCCGTCTTTTTCTTCCCTGTCGGGAGTATTGCTTCTGGAAACCTAAATATAGACAAGTGTGCGTCATATTTGTGACTTAGGGATACACAGATTTACTAAATGTTACTTTGGTTGTGGAGCTGCTGATACTTGTAGCCAGCTGGCCCAGTGGCTTGCTCACTGGCCTGGAGTTTTAAAGAGTCGCTCGCCATGGGTGTAGTGGTTTGTTTGCAGTCGTGTTATTACGATTTCGTGAGTCACTTGTGTGATGGTGGTGCTAATGGATGTACTCACCTAATTGTGTTTGCGGGGGACGAGAGACTGCTGATCTCTATAATCTACTTTAACTGACATTTACTGTCCTTTGTGACTATTTTGTGTCTTTTCTTGAAACTGTGTAGAATTTTCTTCCACCGCCGACTTCGTCTAGCTCATTTTGATACTCTATTACCCTGAGATTAAAGAAATACTTCAGAACATCCTTATGGCTCATCTAAGTCGTTACTTTCTATCTGTCCAACATGCGTGTTGTCCTCGCCGCACTTTCTACCCTTCAGTTCCTGTTGCAATTTGTTTCATGCCGTTATAACATCCTACCCCCCACATTTCCAGGACTGTCAGGTTACGTTACTCTTGCCTCTTCAAGTTCATTCCTCTCAGTTTTGGACTACTGTTATCTCGTTGGAGGCCTCTGGACCTTTTTCTATTTTTTGCATGTGTTGACCAATTAGAAACTACATTGGTGTAACATTCACTGTTGATGGGGCTACATATTTTGTGATAGTCCTTATGTATATGTTGTATAACATCTTGGAGAGTAAATGTCTGTTCATAGGGAGAGGTTGGGGGGCAGCAACTTGCATGACGTTGAGAAACAGTAATAAGTGTGCAGAGTGAGGAAAAGTGTAAGGGGGAGTACACCTGCAGTTAATTGCCACTTCGCCAGCTACCTGTGGGGGTTGGCACACTTCTTGGCACTGAGGTGAGCACGTTCTATTCACGTTAGTGAGGGTCGTGGGAAAGGTAATCATTTTTCGTGATATACTCTTTTTTCCAGCCAGGCTTTGTTGCAATGTTAAATTTCCCGTTGGGGTTTTAGTGTTTTAAATGTTAAATTGCAAGGTATGACTTTTAACCCATTGTGTCTGTCAGGCTTGAGCCAGCTGGGAATTATCTTCACGTTTATATTTTAAATGCAATTACATAATATGTTCTTATATTTAGTACTAGTCACGTTTGTGGTTGGCTCAGTAATGAAGTGTGTCGGGTTATTGTTTAAGAATGATTCCTCTTTTATTATCTCCTGAAAACTGTTGGGTTTCCCTGGTAGGCTTCTCTTACTCTTGTTTAGTATTTTATATTAAACTTTCATGTTCTCGCCTGACTTGTTAGCAGTCATTGTATGAGGGTCAGTGCAGTCATTGTAAAAGGGTCAGTGTAGTCATTGTAAGAGGGTCAGTGCAGTCATTGTAAGAGGGTCAGTGTAGTCATTGTATGAGGGTCAGTGCAGTCATTGTATGAGGGTCAGTGCAGTCACTGTATGAGGGTTAGTGCAGTCATTGTAAGAGGGTCAGTGTAGTTATTGTAAGGGGGTCAGTGCAGTCATTGTAAGAGGGTCAGTGCAATCATTGTAAGAGGGTCAGTGCAGTCATTGTAAGAGGGTCAGTGCAGTTATTGTAAGAGGGTCAGTGCAGTCATTGTAAGAGGGTCAGTGTAGTCATTGTAAGAAGGTCAGTGCAGTCATTGTAAGATTGTCAGTGCAGTCATTGTAAGAGGGTCAGTGCAGCCATAGTAAGAGGGTCAGTGCAGTCATTGTAAGAGGGTCAGTGCAGTCATTGTAAGAGGGTCAGTGCAGTCATTGTAAGAGGGTCAGTGCAGTCATTGTAAGAGGGTCAGTGCAGTCACTGTATGAGGGTCAGTGCAGTCATTGTAAGAGGGTCAGTGCAGTCATTGTAAGAGGGTCAGTGCAGTCATTGTATGAGGGTCAGTGTAGTCATTGTAAGAGGGTCAGTGCAGTCATTGTAAGAGGGTCAGTGCAGTCATTGTAAGAGGGTCAGTGCAGTCATTGTAAGAGGGTCAGTGCAGTCATTGTAAGAGGGTCAGTGCAGTCATTGTATGAGGGTCAGTGTAGTCATTGTAAGAGGGTCAGTGCAGTCATTGTATGAGGGTCAGTGTAGTCATTGTAAGAGGGTCAGTGCAGTCATTGTAAGAGGGTCAGTGCAGTCATTGTAAGAGGGTCAGTGCAGTCATTGTAAGAGGGTCAGTGCAGTCATTGTAAGAGGGTCAGTGCAGTCACTGTATGAGGGTCAGTGCAGTCATTGTAAGAGGGTCAGTGCAGTCATTGTAAGAGGGTCAGTGCAGTTATTGTAAGAGGGTCAGTGCAGTCATTGTAAGAGGGTCAGTGCAGTCATTGTAAGAGGGTCAGTGCAGTCATTGTAAGAGGGTCAGTGCAGTCATTGTAAGAGGGTCAGTGCAGTCATTGTAAGAGGGTCAGTGCAGTCATTGTAAGAGGGTCAGTGCAGTCATTGTATGAGGGTCAGTGTAGTCATTGTAAGAGGGTCAGTGCAGTCATTGTAAGAGGGTCAGTGCAGTCATTGTAAGAGGGTCAGTGCAGTCACTGTATGAGGATCTGTGCAGTCATTGTAAGAGGGTCTGTGCAGTCATTGTAAGAGGGTCTGTGCAGTCATTGTAAGAGGGTCAGTGCAGTCATTGTATGAGGGTCAGTGTAGTCATTGTAAGAGGGTCAGTGCAGTCACTGTATGAGGATCTGTGCAGTCATTGTAAGAGGGTCAGTGCAGTCATTGTAAGAGGGTCAGTGCAGTCATTGTAAGAGGGTCAGTGCAGTCATTGTAAGAGGGTCAGTGCAGTCATTGTAAGAGGGTCAGTGCAGTCATTGTAAGAGGGTCAGTGCAGTCATTGTAAGAGGGTCAGTGCAGTCATTGTAAGAGGATCTGTGCAGTCATTGTATGAGGGTCAGTGTAGTCATTGTAAGAGGGTCAGTGCAGTCATTGTAAGAGGGTCAGTGCAGTCATTGTAAGAGGGTCTGTGCAGTCATTGTAAGAGGGTCAGTGCAGTCATTGTAAGAGGGTCAGTGCAGTCATTGTAAGAGGGTCAGTGCAGTCATTGTAAGAGGGTCTGTGCAGTCATTGTATGAGGGTCAGTGCAGTCATTGTAAGAGGGTCAGTGCAGTCATTGTAAGAGGGTCAGTGCAGTCATTGTAAGAGGGTCGTGCAGTCATTGTAAGAGGGTCAGTGCAGTCATTGTAAGAGGGTCAGTGCAGTCATGTAGAGGTGTGCAGTCATTGTAGGGTCAGTGCAGTCATTGTAATGAGGGTCAGTGCAGTCATTGTAAGAGGGTCGTGCAGTCATTGTAGAGGGTCAGTGCAGTCATTGTATGAGGGTCAGTGCAGTCATTGTAAGAGGGTCAGTGCAGTCATTGTAGAGGGTCAGTGCAGTCATTGTAAGAGGGTCAGTGCAGTCATTGTAAGAGGGTCTGTGCAGTCATTGTATGAGGGTCAGTGCAGTCATTGTAGAGGGTCAGTGCAGTCATTGTAAGAGGTCAGTGCAGTCATTGTAAGAGGGTCAGTGCAGTCATTGTAAGAGGGTCAGTGCAGTCATTGTAAGAGGGTCAGTGCAGTCATTGTAGAGGGTCAGTGCAGTCATTGTAAGAGGGTCAGTGCAGTCATTGTAGAGGTCAGTGCAGTCATTGTAAGAGGGTCTAGTGCAGTCATTGTATGAGAGGGTCTGTGCAGTCATTGTAAGAGGGTCAGTGCAGTCATTGTAGAGGGTCAGTGAGTCATTGTAAGAGGTCGTGCAGTCATGTATGAGGATCTGTGCAGTCATTGTAAGAGGTCAGTGCAGTCATTGTAAGAGGGTCAGTGCAGTCATTGTAAGAGGGTCAGTGCAGTCATGTAGAGGTCTGTGCAGTCATTGTAGAGGTCTGTGCAGTCATTGTAAGAGGGTCAGTGCAGTCATTGTAAGAGGGTCAGTGCAGTCATTGTAGAGGGTCAGTGCAGTCATTGTGAGGTCAGTGCAGTCATGTAGAGGTCTGTGCAGTCATTGTAAGAGGTCAGTGCAGTCATTGTAAGAGGGTCAGTGCAGTCATTGTATGAGGGTCAGTGCAGTCATTGTAAGAGGGTCAGTGCAGTCATTGTAAGAGGTCAGTGCAGTCATTGTAAGAGGGTCAGTGCAGTCATTGTAAGAGGATCTGTGCAGTCATTGTATGAGGGTCAGTGTAGTCATTGTAAGAGGGTCAGTGCAGTCATTGTAAGAGGGTCAGTGCAGTCATTGTAAGAGGGTCAGTGCAGTCATTGTAAGAGGATCTGTGCAGTCATTGTATGAGGGTCAGTGTAGTCATTGTAAGAGGATCTGTGCAGTCATTGTAAGAGGGTCTGTGCAGTCATTGTAAGAGGGTCGTGCAGTCATTGTAAGAGGGTCTGTGCAGTCATTGTATGAGGTAGTGCAGTCATTGTAGAGGGTCAGTGCAGTCATTGTAAGAGGGTCTGTGCAGTCATTGTAGAGGGTCAGTGCAGTCATTGTAGAGGGTCAGTGAGTATTGTATGAGGGTCAGTGCAGTCATTGTAAGAGGGTCTGTGCAGTCATTGTATGAGGGTCAGTGCAGTCATTGTATGAGGGTCAGTGTAGTCATTGTATGAGGGTCAGTGCAGTCATTGTAAGAGGGTCTGTGCAGTCATTGTATGAGGGTCAGTGCAGTAGAGGTCATGTCAAGAGGGTCTAGTGCAGTCATTGTATGAGGTGGTCAGTGTAGTCATTGTATGAGGGTCAGTGTAGTCATTGTATGAGGGTCAGTGCAGTCATTGTAAGAGGGTCAGTGCAGTCATTGTAAGAGGGTCTGTGCAGTCATTGTAAGAGGGTCAGTGCAGTCATTGTAAGAGGGTCAGTGCAGTCATTGTATGAGGGTCAGTGCAGTCATTGTAAGAGGGTCTGTGCAGTCATTGTATGAGGGTCAGTGCAGTCATTGTATGAGGGTCAGTGCAGTCATTGTAAGAGGGTTAGTGCAGTCATTGTAAGAGGGTCAGTGCAGTCATTGTATGAGGGTCAGTGCAGTCATTGTAAGAGGGTCAGTGCAGTCATTGTAAGAGGGTCAGTGCAGTCATTGTATGAGGGTCAGTGCAGTCATTGTATGAGGGTCAGTGCAGTCATTGTAAGAGGGTCTGTGCAGTCATTGTATGAGGGTCAGTGCAGTCATTGTATGAGGGTCAGTGCAGTCATTGTAAGAGGGTCAGTGCAGTCATTGTATGAGGGTCAGTGCAGTCATTGTAAGAGGGTCAGTGCAGTCATTGTAAGAGGGTCTGTGCAGTCATTGTAAGAGGGTCTGTGCAGTCATTGTAAGAGGGTCAGTGCAGTCATTGTAAGAGGTCGTGCAGTCATTGTATGAGGGTCAGTGCAGTCATTGTATGAGGTCAGTGCAGTCATTGTAAGAGGGTCAGTGCAGTCATTGTAAGAGGGTCTGTCAGTCATTGTAAGAGGGTCTGTGCAGTCATTGTAAGAGGTCTGTGCAGTCATTGTAAGAGGGTCAGTGTAGTCATTGTAAGAGGGTCAGTGCAGTCATTGTAAGAGGGTCAGTGCAGTCATTGTAAGAGGTCAGTGCAGTCATTGTAAGAGGGTCAGTGCAGTCATTGTAAGAGGGTCAGTGCAGTCATTGTAAGAGGGTCTGTGCAGTCATTGTAAGAGGGTCTGTGCAGTCATTGTAAGAGGGTCTGTGCAGTCATTGTAAGAGGGTCAGTGCAGTCATTGTAAGAGGGTCAGTGCAGTCATTGTAAGAGGGTCAGTGCAGTCATTGTAAGAGGGTCAGTGCAGTCATTGTAAGAGGGTCAGTGCAGTCATTGTAAGAGGGTCTGTGCAGTCATTGTAAGAGGGTCTGTGCAGTCATTGTAAGAGGGTCTGTGCAGTCATTGTAAGAGGGTCAGTGCAGTCATTGTAAGAGGGTCTGTGCAGTCATTGTAAGAGGGTCTGTGCAGTCATTGTAAGAGGGTCTGTGCAGTCATTGTAAGAGGGTCAGTGCAGTCATTGTAAGAGGGTCAGTGCAGTCATTGTAAGAGGGTCAGTGCAGTCATTGTAAGAGGGTCAGTGCAGTCATTGTAAGAGGGTCAGTGCAGTCATTGTATGAGTGGCGTATAATATTTTTTTCTTACAGATTTTAAACCTAAACAATGATTCTGATTTCATTATGTTCATCTTGTCAGCGTTCATATTCTTTTTTTTTCTGCTGTTTGACCCTAGTAGGTTTAGGGCTTTGTTTTGATTATAATAATTCATTATTTTTCCTTCCTATCTCTCCTCGTCTTTCAGCTGCTCTCTGAGTGCTCCTCTACTTTGCCCCTACACATTTATCCCTTCCTGCACAGTTCTCCCTCTCTCCTTTTCTCCGCTTCTCCGCCTTCCTCTTTCTTATCTTTCTGTCATACTGCTAACCTCTTAATTTTCTCTTCTCCATCTTTTCCTTTCCTTCCATCTTGCTCCTTTTCACTTATTCCTGCTTCATACTTTGCCTCTGACTCCTTTCAAGTTTTCTTCCTCTACCTTCCCTTTCCTCCTTTTTCCCCTTACCTTTCCTCGTCTTTCCCTTCCCTTTCCTCCTCCTTCCCTTCCTTTACCTAATCCTTCCCCCTCCCCTCTCTCCCTCCACTCCCTCCCCTCCTCTCCCCCTCCCCTCCTCTCCCCCTCCCCTCTCTCTCCCCCTCCCCTCTCTCTCCTCTCCCCCATCTTACTCCTCTTACCATGTACGCAATTCTTCAGCGTCGTTTCTCTTTACGTTTGCAAATTTTTTCAAATCCTCGTCGTTTCTTTCATCTTAGCTTTTAACTACCCTCAGTTTTTCCTCTTTTCCTGTCTCTCTCTCTCTCTCTCTCTCTCTCTCACATTTACTTTTAAATATCTCGCATTATACATAAATTCTCTCTCTCTCTCTCTTCTCTCTCTCTCTCTCTACTCTCTCTCTCTTCTCTCTCTCTCTCTCTCTCTCTCTCTCTCTCTCTCTCTCTCTCTCTCTCTCTCTCTCTCTCTCTCTCTCTCTCTCTCTCTCTCTCTCTCTCTCTCTCTCTCTCTCTCTCTCTCTCTCTCTCTCTCTCTCTCTCTCGCCATCCTCCGAATTTGTCTTTCCCCTTGCTATAATCCTCCTTTCCACACCTTTCTCCTCTCCGACACTTCTTTCTCTCCTCCACACTTCTGGCCAGATACTTTTTCTCACTTCTCCCTTCCATGTGAGGGGCTTCCCCTACCTACCCCCCCCTCCCTCTTTCCTGTTGTAACAGCAGTGTCTCACTTGTTCCTATTTTTTTCCTCTCGGACATTTCTTCCCGCTCCTCTTCCTTCTCTCGTCTTCTCCCTCGTCTCCTTCCCATCTTTCCCTCTCGTCGTAACATTTCTTCCCCATGGTTTGGTATCCGGGAACATTTACCCTCAGAGGGTGTGGTTGGAAGGGGGGATTTTTTTCCTCCCTTTTGTGATATCCAGTGACATTGACTGTGGTGTTTATGGATATATTTCCCCGACTGTAATATCTAGGGAAACTTTCCCTCAGTGGGTACAGGGTATTTTTTTCTTCACCAGGTGTGGCATTTGAGAACAATTTCCTTCACTTGGATTTATTTGGTGACTTTTTCCTTCACTTAGATTTATTTGCTACTCTTTTTTCTTCACTCGGATTTATTTGCTGGACATTTTCCTTCACTTGGATTTATTTGCTGGACTTTTTTCTTCACTTGGATTTATTTGCTGGACTTTTTCCTTCACTTGGATTTATTTGCTGGACTTTTTTCTTCACTTAGATTTATTTGCTGGACATTTTCCTTCACTTGGATTTATTTGCTAGACTTTTTTCTTCACTTGGATTTATTATTTATTTCCTTCACTTAGATTTATTTGCTGGACTTTTTCCCTTCACTTGGATTTATTTGCTGGACTTTTTCCTTCACTTAGATTTATTTCCCTGACGTTTTCCTTTACTTAGATATATTTTCTGGGCTTTTTCCTTCATATTTAGATTTATTTGCTGGACTTTTTCCTTCACTTGGATTTATTTGCTGGACATTTTCCATTATTTCGATTTATTTGGTGACATTTTCCTTCGCTTGGATTAATATGTTTTTTTTCCCTCACAGGTGTGGTATGTAGGGACATACCTAGTATGGTATCTCCTCTAGTTTATTTTTTTTCTTCGTTGCTCCCTTCCCCTCCTGTCTAATAGGGTCCCAGTAACGTCTCTCTCCGTCCTGCCAAGCGTGGCATTAATTTCCCCCGAGGATTTAGGGTCAAGGAAGATGACGGGGGCGAAAATTGGGGTGATTTATCATAAGCTTAATGTTGGCAAGTCTTTTTTTTTTCACCTTCTTCGAGGCAGTGGTTTGAGGAGAGTCTTTGTCAGTTTATTGGAGTTTTTTGTTTTGTTTTGTTTTTGGCCCTGTCGTGAAGGTGGCAGTGGGTGGGTGGTTGAGACAGGTCCCGGGTGGACGGGGGGAGGGATGGGGACCGGAAACAGGTCCCAGACCTTGTAGGAAGATAACATAGCAACCATTGATACTTTCTACTCCTGCTGCTTCTGTTGGTGGAAGTGTTGGTGTTCTTCCTTTTGCTGCTGCTGCTGCTGCTGCTTTTGTTGTTTTTTCCGATGGTATTGCAAGTGGTATTGGCAATAGTAATTAATCATCAAGTGATGGTACTCTTCAAGTACCATCACTTGATGAGTCGCTGCTTACGTGTGACTGCTCGAAGCCTAGACCTGTGATACATACTAATGACTTGGACCTTCTGTTAATTACCTGTTGAACGAAGCCACGGGGATGCAATGATCCCCAAGCCATCAACAGATACAATAGCTAGGCGTGCGGACTTTTTCTGTTTCATGGTTTCATAAGCTACCAAATATTTTCCCAGTGTTGACGGTTGTTATTTTCTGTTCCTTGTTGCTGCTTCACCCTGGTCTCAGTGCTGAGAGTTTCTAATGCTACCTCAATTGCTGCCTCTCCTACTGATGCTAATTGCTACTGTTGCCAGTAGCTGTTGCTGCCTGTTTCTTACCCGTGCTCCACCCTACTCTTACTAACTACCCATTGCTAGTGAGCCACACTATTTTTGCCTCTTTTTATGGGATTGATCCCTGCTGCTAGCTTGGGAACACAGTTGGCAATTGCATGCAGGCTACCGGGCGCACCTAGATTGCTACCTGAATTACCTTAGTCGTAAATTTGCATGTAACTTTTTTGTTTATATATAATTACCCGTCTATTATAGATTTTATCATGGTGAGTGGGGAGCCACTTGTCTAGGGTGGACGTATTGATGCTCAATTTGTCGATGCTGTGCTGGAGAGATACAGAGATAGGCTGATGATAGAGATTGTATTGAGCTAATCAAAACATGCACCCGGCTCCTGCCACTGAGAAACGAGATCTTGAGTAGTACTGAATCACACAAAGGGAGAGAGAGGGGAATGGGTCGCAACGAGACTAGTCCAGGAGCTAAGGGTATGTCCTATGAGGAGCGATTAACGGAACTAAACCTGATGACTTTAGAGGAAAGAAGAACTAGGGGTGATATGAAACTGCAAAATGTAAAATGGAAGATCGTTGTTCATCACAACAGTATACCAGAAATAGTTCCTGGAAGCACTCTGGTTCAACAGGTACCTTTGATATACCTTTGATGTAGGTATATACCAGGGAACTAATGAGGCTTTGTGAAAAGTTCACATTGCACCAACAAATAACTGATCCGACTAGAAATGAAATTACACTGGATCTGATATTCACAAACAACTGTCCTGGCACCTCTGTTGTTTCTTATCATCATAGCAGACATAGATAAAAACACCTGTCACAGTTTTGTATCATCATTTGCAGATGACACTAAAATAAGCATGACAGTCACTTCAGTTGAAGACACTGAAAAATTGCAGGAAGATATAAGCAGTATTTTCTAGTGGGTAGTGGAAAATAACATGTCATTCAATGGCGATAAGTTCCAGCTGCTTAGGTATGGAAAGAATGAAGAACTCAAAAGGACCACTGTATACAAAACTCAAGAGGATCGTCACATAGAACGAAAATAACACGTGAAAGATCTGGGAGTGATTATGTCAGCTGACCTTTCTCTCAAAGAACACAACAAGATCAAGGTTACGACAGCCAGGAAGATAACGGGGTGGATAATAAGAGCTTTCAAAACATGGGAAATAGTGCCAGTGGTGACACTTTTCAGATCGCTTGTGCTCTCTCATTTGGAATATTGTTCAATGTTGACTGCCCAATTAGGGGCAGGAGAAATATTAAAGCTGGAACAGGTACAGAGATCGTTTATGGCCCGACAGAGCCAATAAATCATTTCAATTACTGAGCACGATTTCAAGTTCTAAATTTGTGATCACTAGATACATGATAATATATGATAAATTAGACACATATGCAACACTTGTCGGTTCTCTGAACCATTCATTTACATGATAATATATACCCAGAAAGTACTTAAGGGCCTGGTCCCAAATTTGCACACTGCCATAGCAACATACTGGGGTGAAAGATATGGGAGGAAGTGAAAAATAAACTCTGTGAAAAGCAGGGGTGCGGTGGGCACAATAAGGGAACACTGTATCAACGTCCGTGGCCCCAGATTAATCATAGAATTGACTGGGAAAAAATAAACCAAGAGCTATCAGACATATCATGGGAATCAGACATGAGCACCCTAAATCCCCACCAGTGCCTAGAGAAGCTGAATACAGAAGCATACAAGGTATGTATGAAACACGTACCATTGAGGAAACCCCGAAGAAGATCAGATATAGAGAGAGAGCGTAGGAGATGGTACAGGAGAAGAAAACGGGTTACTGAATTGCTGAAAAACACAGTTATGTTGCAACAGAAGAGAGATAGCCTTAACCGAGAGATCACGGAATTAGAGCAAAAACTTAAGATGTCATACCTGACAGAAGAAGTACAAAGGGAACAAAGAGCCATACAGGATATTGCAAGAAACCCAAAATATTTCTACTCCTATGCAAAATCCAAGCTAAGAACTACCTGTAGAATTGGACCATTATTGAGAGGAGATTCGTATACGGACGATGAACAGGAAATGAGTGAAATTCTAAAAGAACAGTATGAGTCAGTGTTCAGCAACCCACTAAATGACAGCAAGGTAGAAAATGCAGAAATATTTTTCACTCCAGCAGAAGGCTGCGCAGACCACCTAACCGACATTAGTACAAATCCCATAGATTTCGAAAAGAAATGGCCAACATGCCCACTCACTCAGCACCTGGACCAGATTCATGGAATGCTTTATTTATAAAGCAGTGCAAAGTACCATTAGCAAGAGCCCTTAGTATTCTGTGGAGAAAGAGCTTAGATCTAGGTGAAATTCCAGAGGCCTTAAAGAGTGCAGACATAGCTCCTTTGCATAAGGGAGGTAGTAGAGCACTAGCTAAAAATTACAGACCAGTAGCCCTCACTTCTCACATCATAAAAATCTTTGAAAGAGTGATGAGACGGCAGATTACAAAGTTCATGGACCAGCACAACCAACATAACCCGAACCAGCATGGCTTTAGAGCGGGTCGATCATGCCTGTCACAGCTGCTGAACCATTATGACAGAATTACGGAGGCATTGGAGGACGACCAAAACGCAGATGTGATTTACACAGATTTTGCAAAGGCGTTTGACAAATGCGATCATGGAGTGATAGCGCACAAAATGAGGGCCATAGGCATTACGGGAAGGTAGGCAGATGGATTTTGAGTTCCTAACACAAAGAACACAAAAAGTAGTAGTGAACAGGGCAAGATCCAGCATCAGCGAGGTCAAAAGCTCAGTGCCCCAAGGCACTGTCCTGGCACCTCTGCTGTTTCTCATCCTCATAGCAGACATAGATAAAAACACCCAGCACACTTTTGTATCATCATTTGCAGATGACACTAAAATAAGCATGAAAGTCACTACGGTAGAGGACACTGAAAAATTACAGGAGGACATAAGCAGGGTCTTCCAATGGGCAGTGGAGAACAACATGACGTTCAATGGTGATAAGTTTCAGCTGCTTAGGTATGGGAAAAATGAAGAACTCAAAAGGAACACTATATACAAAACGCAAGAGGGTCACCACATAGAACGAAAGGAACACGTAAAGGACTTGGGAATAATTATGTCTGCTGATCTGTCGTTTAAAGACCATAACAAGACAAAGATCACAACAGCCAGGAAGATGACGGGGTGGGTATTGAGAACTTTCAAAACAAGGGAAATAATGCCGATGGTGACACTATTCAAATCGCTAGTGCTCCCTCACTTAGAATACTGCTCAGTGCTGACGGCCCCGTTCAGGGCAGGAGAAATAGCAGAGCTGGAACAAATCCAGAGAT
Source organism: Cherax destructor (assembly GCA_009830355.1). Classification (NCBI taxonomy): domain Eukaryota; kingdom Metazoa; phylum Arthropoda; class Malacostraca; order Decapoda; family Parastacidae; genus Cherax; species Cherax destructor. Next base: position 316,145 of record WNWK01000616.1, on the reverse strand, counting down.
CGTTTACGGCTCACATTGAGCCATTGAAACATCTAAATTATTGGGAACGCCTTCAAGTCTTGAACATGTACTCATTGGAGCGGAGGAGAGAGAGATACATGATAATATATACATGGAAAGTACTTGAGGGCCTGGTCCCAAATCTGCACACTGCCATAACAACATACTGGAGTGAGAGATATGGGAGAAAGTGTAAAATAAACCCAGTGAGGAGCAGGGGTGCGGTGGGGACAATACGGGAGCACTGTATTAACATCCGGGGTCCCAGACTATTCAACATCTTACCAGAAGATATCCGAAACACGGCTGGAACCAGTGTAGAAGCCTTCAAGAGGAAACTGGACAAATATCTTCACCAGGTGCCAGATCAACCAGGCTGTGATGGATATGTGGGGCAGCGGGCCTCCAGCAGCAACAGCCTGGTTGACCAGGCAAGCACCAGACGAGGCTGGCCCATGGCCGGGCTCAGAGAGTAGATACTCTCGAAACTCTTCAAAGGTAAGGTAAGGTATATAACATATTACCAGAAGATATCAGAAACATTGCTGGAACAAGTGTAGAAGTCTTCAAGAGGAAACTGGGCAAGCATCTTCAACAGGTGCCAGATCAACCAGGTTGTGATGGATATGTGGGGCAACGGGCCTCCAGCAGCAACAGCCTGGTTGACCAGGCAAATACCAGACAAGTCGGTCCCAAGGTTGGGCTCTGGAAGTAGAAATAATCTAGGAACTCATGAAAGGTATATCAAAGGGAGGAAGGGACAGATTGTTCCAGAGGCAGGAAACAGGAACACGAGGGCACAGCTGGAAGTTCGGGGATGTTCGGAAATATTTCTTGAGTCTTAGAATAGTCATCAAGTGGAAGGAACTGGACTACTGAGTGATAGGCGGGATCCTTACATAACTTTAAGCAGAGCTACGATAAGGTTCTTGAAGCCAGGAGTGAATCCAGTAGCGGCCAGCGAAGTGACGGTGTCAGGAGCTGAGACTCGGCTCCTGTAACCACCTATAGGAACACGCACGCAAGCACATGCGCGCGCACATGCATTCATGCATTCACGCACACGTATGCGCGTAATTTTTCATAGTTTGTGGGGGATCGAACCTGGGGTAACAAAAAAATTCTGAGCCCTCTGCTCTACCAAATATGCTATTTTGACTTCATTAAGGAATTCTCAGAGCCACCACATCCTGGACTGGGACTGGCAGCGTTGCCAGCTGCGACCCCAGATGGTACGTCTCTAGGGGGTGCTGCTCCAGTCAGCACATCACAGTGTGGCGCTTCAAGAAAACTACTCTCTGTGGAAGAGAAAACTGTGATAAACACTTGTAACTTTTTTCATGGAAAGCGGAGGATCGAACATGAGCAAGAAATGATGATCCTTCCGCCGCTGTCACCGCAACTATCACCGCTAGCCATTCTATCATCACCACCGCCGCAGCAGTCACCGCTGTCGTCGCTACCGCTACTGCCGCCGCTGCTATCACTACCGCCAGTCATCCATTATTAACATTAGTCTCGCATAAGAAGTAGCACCACCACACTCCTCTCTTGCCTCTCAGCAGTGGTTCAAAGATTAGCACCACCACACTCCTCCCTTGGTCCTCAGCGGTGGTGTGCTTCCTCTATGTATTCTTGTAATTAATGCAGAAGCACCAGCGAATAGCAACAGTCTGCTGGATCTCAAGTTTCTCTTACAAGTTTAGGGTTTATTCATGCCCTTAAGTATGGTGGTGTTGGGGCACTTGTGGTGGGGTGTGGGATTTGTAGTGATGATGGTTAGAGCGGTGGTCGAGTGTTTGTGAAAGTGTTGGAGGATTTGTGGAGGTGATAGAGGAATCGTGGTGGTGTAAAAGGATTTGGCATTGCTGGAGTATTTGTGATAGTGGTGGAGTATTTGTGATAGTGGTGGAGTATTTGTGATAGTGGTGGAGTATTTGTGATAGTGTTGGAGTATTTGTGATAGTGTTGGAGTATTTGTGATAGTGTTGGAGTATTTGTGATAGTGTTGGAGTGACGTTGTGAGGTGAAAAGAAAATAAGGAGAGAGGATGAGGAAAGGAAGGGATGGTGACCAAGATAAAACTCGCGATAAACCTTAAAGGTGTAGAGATGAACTTGTGTCCCGAGGGAGGAAGGAAGTGCTGGCAATGAGAGCACCTCTGGAGAACAGTACAAGGAACAGAAGAGAGAAATACTGGAGAACAGTACAGGGAACAGATCAGAGGAATACTGGAGAACAGTACAGGTAACAGATCAGAGGAATACTGGAGAACAGTACAGGGAACAGAAGAGAGAAATACTGGAGAACAGTACAGGGAACAGAAGAGAGGAATACTGGAGAACAGTACAAGGAACAGAAGAGAGTAATACTGAAGAACAGATCAGGGAACAGCACAGAACAACACCTGATAGCAGATCAAGAGTAGATAATAGAGCAGGAAGCAGCATAGAGGGCATCACACATCTCTGGTACCTTATGACATATTCTGCTTGGTGTAGAGTCGACCATCCCTTACACTGAATGATCCACACGGATCACGGGTTCTTTGACTCCATAAATAATCATAATCATTGTTAGCGTACTGGTGAGCTATTTATAAGATGAAGGATGGGAGTTTATATGAGTGTTTACAAGCTACAAGCTCCTGTCCTACCTGTGAGAGGTATAGCGGGGTCTACTCTCGCAGCCTGGCCTCAGGTCGGATTTGTTGTTGACCGCCGGATGAACCAGGCTGTTGCTGCCAGCAGCATAACATAACCCACATAACCATAACAACTTGCTTGGCCTGGCATTAGCAAGAGAGGGCGGTGTTCCTTACCCCGGTCACATCTTGCTGGGTGCTCTCTGGATTTGTCACAAAACCTCCCTTTATGGTTTTGTTGTTTACTGATCGATTTTTTATTTGCATATATATATATTATATATATATATATATATATATATATATATATATATATATATATATATATATATATATTGTGTCGTGCCGATTAGATAAAACTGGTCAATTAGCAAGAACTCATCTAAAATTAAGTCCTTTCTAAAATTTTCTCTTATACGTTTAAAGACATATTTTTTCATTTATGTTAATGTAAGAATTTATAATTTTGTACCAAGAGAAACTTTGAAAACCTACCTAACCTTATTACAACAAGCGCAATTTAATTTAGCCTAACCCAACTAAATATATTTTAGATACGTTAACATTAATTTAATAATAAACAAACACAATGAAATATATTTTTTTCGTTATGTTCAGAATGATTTTGGCGAAATTATTGCATACACAAATTTTCACTTGTCTTATATGGCAAGGTGAGCGTTGCTATTTAAGCCAAAATCGCAAGTTTTACCTAATCGGCACGACATATATATATGGGGGTGAGTGTGTGTTAGTTAGTTACCATTTTGTCCTAGGCACATGTCGATTAGACACTAGGCCTGTTGTATGTATGTGTGTGTGTGTGTGTGTGTAACGAAACACTTCGAAATGTTTCGGCCCCGCCGGGAATTGAACCCGGGCCCTCCGTGCGTGAAGCAAGAGCGCTAGCCACCATGCCATCGGGGTGTGTGTGTGTGTGTGTGTTACCATTTTGTCCTAGGCACATGTCGATTAAACACTAGGCCTGTTGTATGTGTGTGTGTGTGTAAGGAAACACTTCGAAATGTTTCCGCCCCACCGGGAATTGAACCCGGGCCCTCCGTGCGTGAAGCGAGAGCTTTAGCACCAGGCCACCGGGGCTGTAACGTGTGTGTGTGTGTGTGTGTGTGTGAACAGTATTTAGATAAGGGTAAAGAGATTTATGTGGCATTTGTGGATTTGGATAAGGCGTATGACAGTGTGGATAGGCGTATGGCAATGTGGCAGATGTAGGGAATAGGAGGTAGGTTATTGAAAGGAGTGAAAAGGTTTTACGAGGATACTGAGGCTCAGGTTAGAGTATGTAGGAGAGAGGGAGATTATTTCCCAGTAAAAGTGGGCCTTAGACAGGGATGTGTGATGTCACCGTGGTTGTTCAATATATTTATAGATGGGGTTGTAAAAGAAGTGAATTCTCGGGTGTTGGCAAGAGGTTTGGGGTTAAAATATAAAGAATCTAACACAAAGTGGGAGTTTTCACAGTTGCTCTTTGCTGATGACACTGTGCTTTTGGAAGATTCTGAAGAGAAGTTGCAGAGGTTTGTGGATGAGTTTGGTAGGGTATGTACAAGAAGAAAATTAAAAGTGAATATAGGAAAGAGTGAGGTGATGAGGATAACCCAAAAATTAGGTAACGAAAAGTTGGATATCAGGTTGGAGGGAGAGAGTATGGAGGAGGTGAATGTATTCAGATATTTAGGAGTGGACGTGTCAGCAAATGGGTCTATGAAAGATGAGGTGAATCATAGAATTGACGAGGGAAAAAAGGTGAGTGGTGCACTGAGGAGTCTGTGGAGACAAAGAACTTTGTCCTTGGAATCAAAGAGGGGAATATATGAGAGTATAGTTATACCAACACTCTTATATGGGTGTGAAGCATGGGTGTTGAATGTTGCAACAAGAACAAGGCTGAAGGCAGTGGAGATGTCGTGTCTGAGAGCAATGTGTAGTGTGAATATAATGCAGATTTTGTGTGCAAGGGGCTTGGACTTCCAGCAAGCATGCGTGCGCATGTTAGATAGGAGCGAATGGAGACAAATGGTTTTTAGGACTTAAGGTGCTGTTGGAGTGTGAGCAGGGTAATCTTTATGAAGGGATTTAGGGAAACCGGCAGGTTGGACTTTAGTCCTGGAGATGGGAAGTACAGTGTCTGCACTCTGAAGGAGGGGTGTTAATGTTGCAGTTTTATAACTGTAGTGTAAGCATGGCTCTGGCAAGACAAGAGTGAATGATGGTGAAAGTTTGTCACCCTACCCGATGTTTTAATAATATATATAATGTCGTGCCGAATAGGTAAAACTTGCTATTTTGGCTTAAATAGCAACGCTCTTCTTGCCGAATAAGGCAAGTGAAAATTTGTGTATGCAATAATTTCGCAAAAATCATTCTGAACCTAACGAAAAAAAATATATTTCATTGTGTTTGTTCATTATTAAATTATTGTAAACTTATCTAAAATATATTTAGTTGGATTAGGCTAAATTAAATTGCGCTTGTTATAATAAGGTTAGGTAAGTTTTCTAAGGTGCTTTTGGTACAAAATCATTAATTTTTACTTAAATGAAAAATATATTTTTAAACGTATAAGAGAAAATTTTAGAAAGGACTTAATTTTAAATGAGTTCTTGCTAATTTACCAGTTTTACCTATTCGGCACGACATATATATATATATATATATATATATATATATATATATATATATATATATATATATATATATTTCAATTCTCACGAATTGAACATGAGTCTTGCTGACAGCGCCATTCAAGACAGGAGAGATGGCAGAGCTGGAAAATGTACAGAGGTCGTATACTGCCTGTACATTTTCCAGCTCTGCCATCTCTCCTGTCTTGAATGGCGCTGATAGCACACACTCATGTTCAATTCGTGAGAGCACAAATTATTTGAAAAGTATTATCATTCGCTTCTGAAAGTTCTCATCCACCCTGTCATTTTTCTGACTTTGGTTGCATTTACCTTATTGCGATTTCCAAAATTCATATCCTCTTGACATAATTATTCCTAAAACTTTTATTTATTCCTTACGGTGTATTACCTATTCCTTACGTTGTATATGGCTTTCCTGCATTGTATATGCTCTGCCTTTTTTCAAGTCTTCGTTCTTAGTAATTAAGCAGTTGAAATTTGTTTTCAATGAACATCTTTGTTTTTCTCTCCCTCTCTATCTCTATCTATCTATCTGTCTGTCTATCCTTGCTCCCTTCCCATTTCAAACGCTTGTCTCCTAACTCTCCAGTTCCCTTCTCCCCTCCACACCCTTTCTTCCGTTCGTTCCTCGCCCTTCCCTTCGTGCTCTCCTCCCTCTTTTAATCCCCACCCTCTTCTCCTTCCCTACATCTTTCCATCTTCTCCTTCGTTCTCGATTCTCCTTTCCTGCCTTTCTCTTCTCTCCTTCCCCATGGATGTGTCTCTGCGACGTCGTAAGTGTGATGGATGCGAGGATGAGGTCAAGCGGCTGCCTTGGCCGGGGATGGAGAAT
>WNWK01000616.1:117500-305000 GCA_009830355.1 Cherax destructor | reverse complement strand
GGTACTGACAGATGATAGACTTGGGTGGTACTGACAGATGATAGACGTTGGGTGGTACTGACAGATGCTAGACGTGGGTGGTACTGACAGATGATAGACTTGGGTGGTACTGACAGATGATAGACTTGGGTGGTACTGACAGATGATAGACGTTGGGTGGTACTGACAGATGATAGACGTTGGGTGGTACTGACAGATGATAGACGTGGGTGGTACTGACAGATGATAGACGTTGGATGGTACTGACAGATGATAGACGTGGGTGGTACTGACAGATGATAGACGTGGGTGCTACTGACAGATGATAGACGTGGGTGGTACTGACAGATGATAGACGTGGGTGGTACTGACAGATGATAGACGTGGGTGGTACTGACAGATGATAGACGTGGGTGGTACTGACAGATGATAGACTTGGGTGGTACTGACAGATGATAGACTTGGGTGGTACTGACAGATGATAGACTTGGGTGGTACTGACAGATGATAGACGTGGGTGGTACTGACAGATGATAGACGTGGGTGGTACTGACAGATGATAGACGTGGGTGGTACTGACAGATGATAGACGTGGGTGGTACTGACAGATGATAGACGTGGGTGGTACTGACAGATGATAGACGTGGGTGGTACTGACAGATGATAGACGTGGGTGGTACTGACAGATGATAGACGTGGGTTGTACTGACAGATGATAGACGTGGGTGGTACTGACAGATGATAGACGTGGGTGGTACTGACAGATGATCGACGTGGGTGGTACTGACAGATGATAGACGTGGGATCAACATTTTTTTTTTTAGAAAACGGAGTAAAATAAATAACTTGACAATATTACTTTATTTTTGCTCTATTAGGCGTAGTTGAAGTCTAGTGGGGAAGCGGAAAATCCGTAGGGGTAATACAGCGCTTGGTCATTGGGATGGTGGAAGTGAGAGTAGCTCCAAGACGTTTGATCAAGAGTCTTTCACCGCATGAAGTCTCTTTCCTGGGAGGAGAGAGAGTTCATGTGGCATTTATGTGCCTTTCTTACTACACTTGTTTTTCTTCATCTCTGCTTTAATAATATTGAGACAGTAAAACATCTAAATTACTGGGAACGCCTTCAAGTCTTGAACATGTACTCATTGGAGCGGAGGAGAGAGAGAGACATGATAATATATACCTGGAAAGTACTTGAGGGCCTGGTCCCAAATCTGCACACTGCCATAACAACATACTGGAGTGAGAGATATGGGAGAAAGTGTAAAATAAACCCAGTGAGGAGCAGGGGTGCGGTGGGGACAATAAGGGAACACTGTATCAACTTCCGGGGTCCCAGACTATTCAACATCTTACCAGAAGATATCAGAAACACGGCTGGAACAAGTGTAGAAGCCTTCAAGAGCCTTCCAGCAGCAACAGCCTGGTTGACCAGGCAAGTACTAGAGTAATGAAACTCGAAACTCTTCAAAGGTATATCAAAGGTAATATTGAAGGTTTAGTATTCAGGTCCAAAGAGCACCTTTCTATTTTTATGTGATTATAATCCTTATAAAGACTATATTTTTACCTGCGTGGCTGAGATTTATTTGTGATGGCCTGGTCAACTATGCAGTTTGTGCTAGCGACCCGCATAGTTATCACACCCACCTAATCTTCTTGAAAGGTTCTTACCTGTAGCATATCAGAAGGATGCTTCCAGGGGTGAATGTGTCCTCCCCTTCCCCACGGCCCAATCCTGGACCAGGCCTCCTGGTGGATCAAGGTATGATCATCCAAGGTGTTAGTGCTGGCTGCACACATTACAACATACAAATCAAAGCCTGGCTGGTTAGGAGCTGATTTGAGGACCTTGTCTAGTATTCTTGAAGACAGCCAGAGGTTTGTTATCAATTTCCCTTATGTGCGGCAGGAGGGCGTTGAAGAGTCGGGGATCTCTGACACTAATGAGTTCTCTCTTAATGTACTAGTTGCGTCCCAGCAACTAGTACTTTGCACCGCCTACCAAGTCTCTTTCTTTCACTTTGAGTGATTCCCGTGTGTAGGTTTGGGACCAGACTCCAGGATTTTCCAGGTGTAAATTATGATGCGTGTTTCTCGCCTACATTCCAGAGAATATAGTTGAAGGTATTTCAGACATTCCCAGTAGCTTAGATGTTCGAGTGTATAAGGGCAATGACAGTTCTCTGCACATTTTCTAGCCCAACAATCTCGCCTGCCTTGAAATGGAGCTGTTAGTATACAGCAGTAGTCCATTCTGGAGAAAACAAGTGTCATCATTGGTTCAGCATCTCTTGTCTTGAAAGTTCTAGTTATCCACCCTATCATTTTTCTTGCTGTAGTAATAACCATTCGTGCATAGCGGAGTAACCGAAGTTTGTTCCCATTGAATTGTCCTCATTGACCATCATATTGTTGTCTGATGCCCACCGAAAGACTAAAGTTATATTCTCTTGAAGAAACACTGCTGGCACAAGTGTAGAAGTCTTCAAGAGGAAACTTGACAAGTTTCTCCAAGTGCCAGATCAACCAAGCTGTTATGGATATGTGGGCCAGCGGGCCGCTAGCTATAAACAGCCTAATAACCAGGTAAGCACCAGACAAGCCTGGCCCAGGGCAGGGTTCTGGGAGTAGAAACTCGAAAATCTTCAAAGGTAGAACGAGTTACAACAAGTTAGATGAAGAGGTGCCCGAGAAAAACATAGTTTCAGAAATAGGCATAATGTGGCCCTGGAAGCCAGGAATCTGTAAAACTAGTCAAGAGTTATGAAGAGATGGGACCAAAAGCATGACTCGACCCCTGGAAGCACACCCAGGTGAGTGCACACAATTCACACCCGAGTACACACGAACACACCAGCTGGCACATTCAGGCGAGTACACACCTGAAAGCAAAGCTAAGTGATATCACATCTGCAAAGAAAATCAGGTGAGTACAGAGGCACGCACGCGCGCGAGCACAGTTGGGTGGGTGGTGTCCCCAGCATGGTCAATATAAGGTGGACGTGACCCCAGCCTCTGCCTCACTCTGGGGACCCACAACTCACACTCCCCACCTCCAACTTTCACTGTTGTTGCTGCTTCTCCCACCTCTTCTCTTCCTTCGCTTTCTGTTTCTCCTCCTTGCTCTCCCTTCTCTTCCTCTCCATCATCTTCCTCTCCCTTTTCCTTTCCTTCCTCTTCAACAACTTGATTGATCAGAAAGCCTGGTTTGATACCGGGCTGCGGGGATAGTATTCCCAGGAAATATACAATATAAAGTTAATTTGTACTCCCTGAAATTCAAGCAAGAAACCTATATCATAATTTATACATGGAAAATATATTAGACTGGTTCCAAATATGTACATTTAAATTACTCCCTACGAGAGCAGAAGTCTTGGGAAACGGTGCAAAATTTACCCAATGAAAAGGTAGTTGTGCAGTGAGTGCACTAAGAAACAACTCAGTAAGTGTTAATTTAAGGTTCTCAGGTTTTTGAAGATTTTCCCTTCACATATAAGAAAGTTCCCACCAGAAACCTAGCTATCCTCAAGAGGGAACTGGGCAAGTTTATCCTAGTAGTTTCTGATCAGCCAGGCTGTGGTACCTGCATTTGGACTGCGTGCTGCTAGCAGTAATAACCTGACTGATCGCGCTATCAACCAGAAGGCCTTGTCTGGGACTGGAGCACGTGGACAGTGATTTCCGAACCATCAACATATATAAAAAGATTAGTTATATTCTGTTTATGTGAAGTTCTAGTGCACAAAGCGTGGAACAGCTTTTGGTTGCATCGCTCAGAACATCCCAGGGTTCACCTTCTCCCGTACTCGGTCGTGGTCACCTTTAGACTGCAACCAATACTTCTCGTCCCGTTCATGCTTGGTCTAAACCTGAGAGCCGTAACCAGGTGGGTGAAGCTGCTGCTGATTGACAAGTGGTGGAGGCTACAGGTTGGCGGCGGCGGACTGCAGAAGGCCGCGGGCCAGCCAACACCTGCAATTAGTGAAAATTAGATTAGCTGGTTGTGGCCGTGGTAAAACCAACATGGCCTCCCATGTGCTTGTTTAGACGCCCCCTGCTTGTCAAGTGCATCTGCTCGCAATGTTTGCCTTTTCTACCACGCTCCAGAATGCCACTGTGTGGCACTCTGGAGCGTGGCTTAGGGTCAGTGGAGGGAGGATTAAGGCACTCCCGGGACACATTTTATCCGAGTTCACTGTGTGGAGGTTTGGAGAGGCTTGCAAGCTAAGCAAACACCCTCCATTACCCGTCATATATGACCTGTGCCGACCCCCTGGCTCGCTCTCCTGCCCTCCCTCTTCCTTCCCCCGCCCTGACTAATGTCTCTGTCCTGCTGAATAATTATCACTTGTCGCACGATCTGAATATTATGTAAATTCCTGTAAAATAACAAGAAAATTGTACGACAAAAGATAGGAGGAGGTTGAGGATGTTGGCTGAGGTTTGCTTGTGGCGGAGACATCGTGCGCCAGTTAAGACGCATCCTCCAGCTTTGTGCTCACAACCGCCAATTATCGCAAGCAATAACGGTCAACTTTGTCTATTCATCGTGGGCTCATATTTCCTCTCGTGCCTGCTTCCCTTATCATCCTTATCGCCTCCCAGCACAAGGGCCAGACTGCTGGAACCGCCGCTCTGTGGCATACACGTAGTGAGTCTCTTAATGAATTGTAAAAAGGCGCAAATGTATAATTTACATTCTTAAAGGATATCTTAGCATAACCATGGCCTATGTTGCCTTCCATCTTCAGATAGAATGTCAGATTTAGCAAGTGCTGGGAAGTTGCTCTTCACCTGCGTTTGTCCTGCGGCGGAGGCGACGCTGCTGCCGCTGCATCTGCTGATACTTAGCTGCCGCTGCTGGAGAGAGTGGTGATTGTCATAGTAGAGGTGTTGATAGCGTAGAGAATGATAGTGGTAATGATGCTGCAGAAACAACGGAAATAGTTGGCACCTTCACATCCTTGCAAGTTTTCCTTCACCTACCCACCCACTCCCCCACCCCCATCCCCACCCCCACCAAGCTTATTGACCAAGGCACTGGCTCTCCAGGAGGGAATAGATTTCTTTGGCGGGTGGACTGACCCCTTTGATATACCTTTGAAGAGTTTCGAGAGTATCTACTCTCTGAGCCCGGCCATGGGCCAGGCTCGTCTGGTGCTTGCCTGGTCAACCAGGCTGTTGCTGCTGGAGGCCCGCTGCCCCACATATCCATCACAGCCTGGTTGATCTGGCACCTGGTGAAGATATTTGTCCAGTTTCCTCTTGAAGGCTTCTACACTGGTTCCAGCCGTGTTTCGGATATCTTCTGGTAAGATGTTGAATAGTCTGGGACCCCGGATGTTAATACAGTGCTCCCGTATTGTCCCCACCGCACCCCTGCTCCTCACTGGGTTTATTTTACACTTTCTCCCATATCTCTCACTCCAGTATGTTGTTATGGCAGTGTGCAGATTTGGGACCAGGCCCTCAAGTACTTTCCATGTATATATTATCATGTATCTCTCTCCTCCGCTCCAATGAGTACATGTTCAAGACTTGAAGGCGTTCCCAATAATTTAGATGTTTCAATGGCTCAATGTGAGCCGTAAACGATCTCTGGATTTGTTCCAGCTCTGCTATTTCTCCTGCCCTGAACGGGGCCGTCAGCACTGAGCAGTATTCTAAGTGAGGGAGCACTAGCGATTTGAATAGTGTCACCATCGGCATTATTTCCCTTGTTTTGAAAGTTCTCAATACCCACCCCGTCATCTTCCTGGCTGTTGTGATCTTTGTCTTGTTATGGTCTTTAAACGACAGATCAGCAGACATAATTATTCCCAAGTCCTTTACGTGTTCCTTTCGTTCTATGTGGTGACCCTCTTGCGTTTTGTATATAGTGTTCCTTTTGAGTTCTTCATTTTTTCCATACCTAAGCAGCTGAAACTTATCACCATTGAACGTCATGTTGTTCTCCACTGCCCATTGGAAGACCTTGCTTATGTCCTCCTGTAATTTTTCAGTGTCCTCTACCGTAGTGACTTTCATGCTTATTTTAGTGTCATCTGCAAATGATGATACAAAAGTGTGCTGGGTGTTTTTATCTATGTCTGCTATGAGGATGAGAAACAGCAGAGGCGCCAGGGTAGGGAAATTGGCTTATCGCATGGGTATTATATTATTTTGGGAATACGATATTCTAGGGTAATTAGCTGGAAAAGGGACCGAAAGCGGTAAAAGATATTTTGGGGAAAGCAGAGATGAATAGCTTCCAGAAAGAGTAGAAGAGAGTAGTAGGTTATTGGTGACGGGGTAAGTATAGTATTATTCCATTTATATTCAGCACCCTTGTATTTTTTGGGAGCCTAGACCATAAGCAGTACATAAATAAGATAATAATAAAAAAAGAAGACTCCAGAGGAAAAGATCCAGCAGACTTCCAGAGATTAACTTTGAACCTCAGAGTTTTCCAAATTAAAAAAAAACGCTGGTCTGGTCAACACGAGAAAATTCACAAGTCCCGTCTCATATATTATTTATTTTATAATTAGGACTCGGAGGCAGAATATGAGCTGTACTTATTCTGGCTTACTTTCTTATTATAGCACCAACATTAAAAAGGAGGACATTAATTAAAATAATAATATTACACTGCACTTCACTACACTGGTGATAATTTTGACCCAGTCAGTTCTATGGTTGTTGAAGATAAATTTACTGAACATCCCTTCTCGCACGTTATTTCTGGAGTTCTCCACCTCTGAGTTTATACTCGTTTGTACTTCTGTGAAGTTGTGGTCAGAGTATATTGTTTCTGTGCATGTTATTTCTCTGATTAGTTCCTCGTTGTTTGTGAAGATCAAAGCCAGTGTATTTTCATTTCTAGTGGGATCATTTTTCAGTTGGTTCATTGCAAACATTTCACAAATCCTCAGTAGTTCCCTGGTATGTATATACCTTTTGAGTTTGAGTGATTCCAAGAACTATTTATGGTACAATGTTGTGACGAACCATCTTCCACTTTACATTTGGGAGGTTGAAATCTCCAAGGAGGATAATATTTGGTGTGGGGTTTTCATGTCTTCCAAGACAGCTATCTATCTTATCTGCTCTGTGAATTCTTCAGCCGTTACTGGCGGTGGTTTATATACTATGATAATTAACATATTCCTAGTCTCCACCTTAATACCTAGAACTTCCACTGTATCTTTGGAGGAATTCAGTAGTTCTTTGCAACAAAAAGAGTATCTTACATAGACTTATTCTTCCCTGTGACCTATTAACTTTGTCACATTCACATATTTTTATCATCTCACTGTCCAAAACATCCCTTGTATCCGTTTCTGTGAATGCTCCAAACATGGCATTCGTTTCTATGAGGAGCCCACTAATACAACTAACTTTGTCATTTTTATTTAATTTCAAACCTATTTGAGATGTTCTGGTTTGATGTGTGTTATGTTAGTTTCACTGCCAATGTACCATCTTGTGGAGCACCTGGTGTACATATCTCTGCTGTTTTCAGTATTGATTGTGTACTTGCTTGTTGTACGTTTGACCCTGTGGAGTGTATGACTGGCTTGGTTTGTCCCACTGCTCCGCACCTTTGTACCACCTGTTGTATTTCAATGTTTGTCCTTTTTTTTGGGTCTGTTCGTTTCTTTTTTCGTCTAAAAGGATTGCCGTTTCTTTCTCATATCCCTGTTTTCTCTCTAGCGCCTCGTGAATGTCTAACTATTCTGCTGCCCTCACTCTAGATCTCGCTCATATATCTCAGGACTCACATTGACAACACCAGGCCTTAGGACACTTTCTTTAAGGTTTGCTTAGAGCCAATCCCATACTTTGGCTCAGCGATGTAGTAGACTTTAGCGAGAGAAATGTTTTAAAATGTCTTCCTGAAATTTGTTCAGAATATTTGTGCCTGGTTAATGCAATATCATATAATCAACAAAGTTTGTGTTGTACTTTCGTGAACAAATTATAGAATATAGTAAGCGATAGAAGTGAATTGCGAATCTTTCTCCCGGAGCCTGGCCCATGCCCGGGCTCCGGGAGTAGAAAGACTCTCGAAACTCATCGAAGGTATACTATTTACTTGCCTGAAAGCACAAGCTCAATTACCACCTCTGGCGTAATATTAAGGAGATATAATATATTCCTGACCCCTTCCCCGTCAGGCATGACAAGACCAGCATTTGACCGTTCCCCAGGATGCCACCCGCAACTGTTACCTATTTAGTACTAAGTGACTAGGGGCGGCGAGTATAATGTCATTTTGGGTAAGAGAATAATTATAGCCCAGAAACCACCCGAGTACCTTGTCCCAGGTCCCCTTTTGTACTCTTATCCAGAGTCTATTGGAGGAGTTCCTCCCACTGTAGACCACAGGTTCCACTTGAAGAATATGTGAAGCATATTTTCGTGGGTCAACACCCCTGTGGCCTGCTCCCATACCAGGCCTCCTAGTTGGTGGTGGTATTGTATCTGTCATATCTAAGGTCTGGGGATTTCGTGGATTATCCCATTTAGGCGGAGATCGATAGCCGACGTCATTTCTGTTGTTTATTGTACAATGATGTGTACAGAGAGAGAGAGATTCAACCACAACTCCTGCACAAGGGGCTGCTCGATTCAAACTAACCTGATCTAGCCCCCTAGCGATAGCTGTGTCAAGGGTTATTAGTCTTTGCCTGTGAATCACGCCCAGCGTCTCGATCATAAGAGCGAATATCGCATGAACGTGATTAAGGACGTTGTTGACAGTGATAATTTATTCGTCAGGAAACAGCACAGTGACTCCTGACACGGCTCTTAAGACCTGTCACAGGTTAACATATTATCATGTAGTGTATCTTAAGATACACTACATGATAGTATATCCTAAGCTAAGTCTGGCCCCATGGTTCAGGTTTCTTGAAATTATGGCTGTTAGTGGCGTATTTTGTCATACTAGTTCCTTCGTGTGAGCTAGAGGCTGGGTTTGCGGGGAGGGTTTAGCTCTAGTCCCCACCTCATAACCTACAATCAACTGGCTCTGGTGCTTCCTAACCTCTTCATGAGACGTGGTTACCTGACCACATCTCAGAGTCTTGATCTCTGGAGCCATCAAAGGGTTAACCACTTCCTTTTTTAAAATTTGTACCATCCTCTCACTACCCTTAGATATTCCTCAGTTTCTTTAGTCTTTCCCATCATTACATTCCCTTCGGCTCTAGAAGTAGCATATATATATATATATATATATATATTAAATTATAATATAATATATTAATATATTCATTTATATTTTATACTTTCAAAGGCAAAGAATCCCAAATTTCTTCCAGTGGAACCTTTTATATTTAGATATATAATTTATAAATATATATATATATATATATATATATATATATATATATATGCAAACAATCGCAGACGGGCGATCTTAACTATGCAAGACAAGCCACGGGGGGTGGAAATCTTTAGCTCAAGTACTTTCACACTTCTCAGTGCGTCATCAGGAGCTTTGCAATGTTGCAAGAGAGCAACTAAAGCAGGGAGATATAGTTCTCAGACTAGCGTAGTGCGGATTTGTCACCGGCCACGGTGCCAACCCCACCCTACCACCATCCCCCTACTCCTCATGTGGGGTAGGAGGGTTTCTGAGATGTCAAGTATGAAATTATAAGATATAATAGCCAGCCCCAAGCTTTTTCTAGTCGTTTATAACAGGTCATGTGGTTTGAGAAAATACGTTTCTTGTTGGATACTATACACATGGATTGCTATTATTCTGTGCCGATTAGGTAAAACTTGCAATTTTGGCTTAACTAGCAACGCTCTTCTTGCCATATAAGACAAGTGAAAATTTGTGTATGCAATAATTTCGCAAAAATCATTCTGAACCTAACGAAAAAAATATATTTAGTTGGGTTAGGCTAAATTAAATTACTCTTGTTATCATAAGGTTAGGTAAGTTTTCTAAGTTTCTTTTGGTACAAAATTATAAATTTTTACATTAACATAAATTAAAAAAATATATCTTTAAACGTATAAGAGAAAATTTTATAAAGGACTTAATTTTAAATGAGTTCTTTCTAATTGACCAGTTTTACCTATTAGGCACGACATATATATATATATATATATATATATATATATATATATATATATATATATATATATATATATATATATGTGTGTGTGTGTGTGTATGTGTGTGTGTGTGTATGTATGTGTGTGTGTGTATGTGTGTGTGTGTGTGTGTGTCGTGCCGAATAAGTAAAACTTGTTATTTTGGCTTAAATAGCAACGCACTTCTTGCCGAATAGGGCAAGCGAAAATGTGTGTTTGAAATAATTTCGCAAAAATCATTCTGAACCTGAAGAAAAAAAATATATTTCATTGTGTTTGTTTATTAATAAATTATTGTAAACTTATATAAAATATATTTAGTTGGATTAGGCTAAATTAAATTGCGCTTGTTATAATAAGGTTTTTTAAGTTTCCTAAGGTTCTTTTGGTACAAAATTATTAATTTTGATATTAACATAAATGAAAAATATATATCTTTAAATGTGTAAGAGAAAATTTTAGAAAGGACTTAATTTTAAATGAGTTCTTGCTAATTGACCAGTTTTGCCTATTCGTATATATATATATATATATATGCATAACAACCACTATGAAAAAAATAGTGAAAGTCCAAGCGCTTTCGTGACTTCTTGATAATGTGAAAAGTCATTCAAGCGCCTGGAATTTCATTTGTTTTTTCATAGTGGTTGTTCTGCATATTATATTACCTGTTTACTCTGATCCAGAGGGAAAATGCATGCTGCGTACTGGGCTCGCGTCCTGCTTCGGAGAAGCTGCAGGAGATTCATAACCTTTGATATATTGTACCAATGTATTTATGTTTGTGTTTTCTGTCAATGTATTCTGTCTATTACTAGTTAACATGTAATATAAAATATAGGGGGTGTAGGAGAAGAAAATATTCAAACAGCTCCGTGGAGAACCTTGAGTTTTCCCTGAGGTACGTTTATTGTCTTTGAGGATGAGGGTCCCCAGTAAAGTTCTAGAGGTGGTACCTAACTATATATATATATATATATATATATATATATATATATATATATATATATATATATATATATATATATATATATATATATATATATATGCTTCTACTATTCTACAACCACCGTCACCACCACCAACACCGTCTTTGCCATCATGCACTTTCAGAAGCGCGGTTCACTGATACTCTTCATTATTACGAACCAAACTGCCTTTGCAGCATTCGCCTCACTCATCTTCAATTTATAAGTGCGAGAGTAAGCACTTCCCGCGTGTCTGAGCGCAGAGAGAAGTCATAGCTCACACGTATGCTCCACTGGTCCACTGTAAGGGGTTTTAAGACAATGAAGAACAGGCGTGAGGGATTGTTTGCTGGCAATGTGGAGAGTTGATTTGTCGTGGCTGAGTGACTAGGTTTCTTACCGGGTCACTTGACTGACCGGATACTGGGTATCTTGACTTGACTTCTTGCTCGCTGACCTTATGATTACCTTATGCCACTTCCGGGTAAGTCATCACCTCCGCGGCCCACAGCCAGAACTTCTGGCTATTGGCCTGATCGACTAGGGTGTTGTTACTGGCAGCACACAGTCCATCGTATGCATAACAGCCCGGCTGATCAGGAACTGATCTGAGGAACTTACCAAGCTCCCTTTTGAAGGCTGCCAGATGTTTGTTGGTAATTTACCTTATGCAGGGAGTTGAAGAGTCGAGAACCTCTAACTCTTAGTATACTTATCACGTCCCAGTTTTTTTTTTTTGTTGTTGTTGGAGGCATTTGACATTGCCTGCCAAGTCTCTTACGGATGTAAATTATGACGTCTTTCTGGCCAGTGTTCCAAAGAGTACAGTTCAAGGAACTTCAAGCGCTTCCAGTAGTTCAGCTATTTGATTAAATTTATACTGTCAGTGAAGGTTCCCTGTATGTTTTCTACTTCGGAAATCTCTCCTGCCTTGAAGGGGGCAGTCAAAATACAGCTGTATTCCAGTCTAGAGAGAATTAGTAACATGAAAAATATTGGCTCAGCATCTATTGTTTTAAAAGTTCTAGTTAGCCAAATTATCATTTTCCTTGCGTTAGCAATAGTAAAATTGTTGTGACCTTTGAATGTGAGATCCTATGACGTCGTCTCTCCTGTGTCTCGCACTTGAAACTTTCACTCTGTTGAAGGGTTCAAGCTTTCACTGTACTCCATTTCAGTCTTTATTTCCTCCATTCTTCCATAGAGGAGCAACTGAAACTTGTCCTCATTAAACATCGTATTATCTGAGGTCCACTGGAGGAAGATTCGATTTGTATCTGAATGAGAATTGTTGAATCTTCGACGGGCACCACTCACGTAGTGATTCTGGTGGCATAAGCAAAAAATGTTACAGTGCTATGATTCATGTCCTTGTCTATGTTGAATATAAGATGAGAAACAGCAGTTGGGTGATTACCATGTCAAGACAGAGCTTTTCACTGGCAGTCTCCGACTTCACTTGGTTTACTATTTTCTGGGTTCTATTTGTTAACAAACTGAAAATTCATCTGTCCAGTTGATGTTTCACACGTTTTGTGCGCTATCACATCATGGTCACACTTGTTGAAGGCTTTTACAGAATTAGTATTGACTACATCAGCATTTAGCTTGTCTTCCATTGCATCCTTGACCATGTAATGGGTTGTACATTTGTTGTGATTCCATGCTATTGAAACTCTTGCTTCTTAGGACCTATCATAAGATTTTAATAATGTTAGCACCGTTGGGATCACATCTGCGTCCAGGCTCCTCGTCTGTCGAATACTAATGGCCCGAGATAGTGGTTTCGTGCAATTTTTAATGAATATGGAGTTTCATAAGTTTGGGCCAAGTGCAAAATGCGTTGGTGTACTGTCAATGCCTTCTTCAATGACTACCTTGGAAAGTCTGCTGCCTTTGAGAAGCTCTGTTATCTGTCATCTTCGCCTGTAGACGGAGCACCCATCTCTCGACTTTGCTTCTCCCTCGTCATAAATGTATGTATCGAGCATATTTCGAGCACCAATCAGTTCATCCTACCGAGAAATTGGTTTAGATCTGCGAAGGTCATATCGTCTTCCCTTTGTGTTCAATTAAAGTCACGATTTATTTAGCTCCAGTCGATGTTCTTTTTGAAACTGAATTTATTGGCTTTGCTCTCATGATTGTTCTTGTTTCGTTATCCGAGCCCACTGAGCACAATGGATTGTTAATTGTCTGAAAGACTGAGCACCAAAAGTAGTAATTAGGAGAGCAAAATCCAGCATTAGCAAAGTAAAACGCTTAAAATCCCAAAGCACGATCCTAGCGCCTTTACTGTTTCTTATCCTCATGACGTACATACATTAAGAAAAAACACTCGCCATGGTAAGGTTTCATGATTTGCAGTTGCTACCACAATAAACGTGAAAATCACCTTGGTAGAGGACACGAAAAAATTGTAGGAAGATATGAACTAAGTCTTCCATTGGGCGGTGGAGAATAATACTATGTTCAATAGTGACAAGTTTCATTTAGTTCGATATGTGAAGAATGAGGAACTCAAGAGAGAGAGTTCACTATATTCGTGTCGTGGGTGGTCACGCGGGGTGGAGCTCCGTCTTAAATTGCGTTTACTGATAGTAGCTGAGGAGACACAGTGCGAGAATTAAGTGTGTGTAACCATAAAGTGCATATACGCATTTGAACCAACATAAGAGAAATCGCAGTGAACATTAAATAGGAAAAAAATATAGACTATAGTGTAAATTCTAGAGTGCCGGTGGAGCAACCGTTACCGTGGGAATAGGCCTGGAGGCCAGCGAATTATTGCCAGATACATCCAAATTCGGAGGTGAAAATTAACAAACATATATTGAACTAACTAAGTAATATAGCGAGTGGCAAGGATATATATGTGCAGTGATACAGTGAACCAAATCTGTAGTAAGAGAAATAGTAATAAATCCCCAGTATAGCTTAAAAGATATGGTATAGCATATGGAAACATACTACAAGGATTGGCACTAGTGAAAATTGCCAGAGGTCCTGAGAAGCAGAAATAACAGATAAGTAAATTCTATAGTTATAAGAAACAAAAACAAGTGATGGTGGCACTGAGGTGCAGGGAATCACAGTATACATAATTGGAGTATAAAACCATGTGAAGTGTCTTTCTCGCTGCCACTACTAAGTGTGGAAGTTTTTGCCATGGAAGTGTAAGGGGAAACTACCGGAAGCATAGGTATCGTGTGGAAATAAAGCAATGACCACAGTATTAGTTCAGTGAAAAGAAAAGGTATCTGGAATAAATATAGTGTATATCCTTGTAATAACCAGTGTACAGCACAGTGATAAACTATTAGGTATAAAATAAAAGTAAATTAAATCCAATAGTAGTGTGGCAGTGCGGGTGACCACTTGCCCTGGAGTGGTCAATGTGCCAAGCGACTTTTATAGATCTGAGTTACCACTTATAACGAATAGACTAGGATACCAGGACAGAATAAGAAAGACCTAGTGAACCCAATTGGCAGTAGAAAACACAAGGATAGTGATCTAAGAAAATGAAAGTGGTCTAAAACGGGCATCGCATGGCAGTATAGGACTGAGTGGTGTGCTTTAGTCATACGCCTGGCAGTGCTGAAGTCAGCCACGGAGGCCTAGCATACACACCCATAAAAACACCATATACACCATACCACAATATCCTGTCTAGACCAGTGTGGGGATCTCAGTGAGAATAATACATTAAAATGTATATAGGACTGATCAGAGAGGAATAAATATAGAAAGAGTTATACAGTGAGCAAACAGAAATAAATACATATTATAACAATAATATAATATAAGGTGTAGTAAGTCTCCATAATCAGTACATCCCACATATACTAGTACAAATAGGATACAGGCAGGATGGCAGTACAGTATATCTGTGGGACTTGTGAAAAGGCTCTTGGGAAAAGATCTAGAATCACATGCAACCTTTGCTTTTCAAAACATCATGTCACATGTTCAAAAATTAACACAGTAACAAGAAGTGACATCCGTCTAGAAAGGTGTTTCTGGATCTGCAACAAGGATGTGGAACTATGGACAGATATCAGGAAAGCACTCAGGAGGCTAATAAACAATAAGCATGAAGAAAAAGAGGAACTATTGAATAGTCTCCCCGGTATTTATAGAACTTGGGAAGATAAGAAAGGGGTAAAGTATAACACACAGAATGACCAGTCTACAACAATTGACCCAAAAATAAACAGTCATCCACGGGAAAAAACACAGGAGACAAAAACATTAGCTAACTCAGCCCCCAGCCCCAGGACTGACCCAGACCCAGCCCCCAGCCATAGTGAACATCCGGTTTTGGTTAAGGACGCCACCACAGCCATAGCCTCTAATACAGATATAGTAGGGAGTCCTCTTCCAGGGAAAATGTTGGCCCCATGTCATCAAAGGAGAAAAGCGCAGATAACGAGGAAAACCAAGGAGTGGAAAGAGAGGAAAAACGCAGATAATTCTGCAGATCTTTGGGAAAATACAAAGTCAGTAAATATAGGCAGCCAAAACATATGCAAATTCTATGCTAAAGGTATGTGCCTTTATGGCAGAGATTGTTGGAATAAACACACCAGAAAATGTGCCAACATGTTAAGGAAAGGAAAGTGTCGGTTTAACAAAGAGTGCAGATACTTCCATCCAGTGATGTGTCAAGCTTCAACACAGTCCAGAGAATGTTATGACATGAGCTGCCCAGACCACCATATAAAGGGAACAGTACGATACAGAGAAAGCAGGAAAGGGAAAATGAAAAAGAACAGCAATCTTTTTAGATATAAGGAGAAACAACCAGATAAAAGAAAGAGACAAAAGGTGGAAATGGTACAGAGGGGACAGATGGGCAGAACAGTGGGACAAGACAAGACAGGCACCAGCTCATCAGGGCTGTATAAACAATCAAAGTCAGTACTGGAGAAACCAGGGTATGGGCACCAGGGGCCATACCAGGTAGGACATCACCAGTGGTACTAACCAAACACAAAGAAAGACCAAACATCCCAAATGGTAACTCCTGCTTCATATTTGCAAATATTCAGGGTCTGAAATCAAATAAAAATGACAAAGTTAGTTATGTTAGTGGACTCCTATCAGAAGCAAATGCCATGTTTGGAGCATTTACAGAAACACATACAAGGGATGTTTTGGACGGAGAGATTCAGATAGAAAACTATAACATGTATAGATGTGATAGAATTAATAGGTCACAGGGAGGAGTAGGACTCTATATAAAAGATACTCTCTGTTGCACAGAAGTTTTGAACGCTACGAATGATATAGTAGAAATCCTCGGCATTAAAGTGGAAAATAAGAATCTAGTAATTATCCTAGTATACAAACCACCATCAGCAACTGCGGAGGAATTCACAGAGCAGTTAAAGAAGATAGATAGCTATCTGGATAGGCTAGAGAATCCCACCCCAAACATTTTAATCCTTGGAGATTTTAATCTCCCTCATGTAAAATGGAAGATGAGGCACCATAATGTTATACCAGAAATAACTCCTGGAAGCACCCTGGCCCAACAGGCACATACCAGGGAACTAATGAGGCTTTGTGAAAAGTACTCACTAAACCAACAGATAATTGATCCCACTAGAAATGAAAATACCCTGGATTTGATATTCACAAACAACGAGGAATTAATCAGAGACATAACAGTTACAAAAACAATATACTCTGATCATAACATCATAGAAGTTCAAACTAGTATTAACTCAGGGTTAGGGAACTGCGACACTAATGTTAGAGACGGAATGTTCAGTAAGTTTAATTTTAATAACCATAGAATTGATTGGGAAAAAAAAACCAAGAGCTATCAGACATATCATGGGAATCAGACATGAGCACCCTAAATCCACACCAGTGCCTAGAGAAGCTGAATACAGAAGCATACAAGGTATGTATGAAACACGTACCATTGAGGAAACCCGAAGAAGATCAGATATAGAGAGAGAGCGTAGGAGATGGTACAGGAGAAGAAAACGGGTTACTGAATTGCTGAAAAACACAGTTATGTTGCAACAGAAGAGAGATAGCCTTAACCGAGAGATCACGGAATTAGAGCAAAAACTTAAGATGTCATACCTGACAGAAGAAGTACAAAGGGAACAAAGAGCCATACAGGATATTGCAAGAAACCCAAAATATTTCTACTCCTATGCAAAATCCAAGCTAAGAACTACCTGTAGAATTGGACCATTATTGAGAGGAGATTCGTATACGGACGATGAACAGGAAATGAGTGAAATTCTAAAAGAACAGTACGAGTCAGTGTTCAGCAACCCACTAAATGACAGCAAGGTAGAAAATGCAGAAATATTTTCACTCCAGCAGAAGGCTGCGCAGACCACCTAACCGACATTAGTACAAATCCCATAGATTTCGAAAAGAAATGGCCAACATGCCCACTCACTCAGCACCTGGACCAGATTCATGGAATGCTTTATTTATAAAGCAGTGCAAAGTACCATTAGCAAGAGCCCTTAGTATTCTGTGGAGAAAGAGCTTAGATCTAGGTGAAATTCCAGAGGCCTTAAAGAGTGCAGACATAGCTCCTTTGCATAAGGGAGGTAGTAGAGCACTAGCTAAAAATTACAGACCAGTAGCCCTCACTTCTCACATCATAAAAATCTTTGAAAGAGTGATGAGACGGCAGATTACAAAGTTCATGGACCAGCACAACCAACATAACCCGAACCAGCATGGCTTTAGAGCGGGTCGATCATGCCTGTCACAGCTGCTGAACCATTATGACAGAATTACGGAGGCATTGGAGGACGACCAAAACGCAGATGTGATTTACACAGATTTTGCAAAGGCGTTTGACAAATGCGATCATGGAGTGATAGCGCACAAAATGAGGGCCATAGGCATTACGGGAAGGTAGGCAGATGGATTTTTGAGTTCCTAACACAAAGAACACAAAAAGTAGTAGTGAACAGGGCAAGATCCAGCATCAGCGAGGTCAAAAGCTCAGTGCCCCAAGGCACTGTCCTGGCACCTCTGCTGTTTCTCATCCTCATAGCAGACATAGATAAAAACACCCAGCACACTTTTGTATCATCATTTGCAGATGACACTAA
The DNA here is from genome assembly GCA_009830355.1 of Cherax destructor. Taxonomy (NCBI): domain Eukaryota; kingdom Metazoa; phylum Arthropoda; class Malacostraca; order Decapoda; family Parastacidae; genus Cherax; species Cherax destructor. The sequence continues at coordinate 286,849 of WNWK01000616.1, read as the reverse complement.
AATAAGCATGAAAGTCACTACGGTAGAGGACACTGAAAAATTACAGGAGGACATAAGCAGGGTCTTCCAATGGGCAGTGGAGAACAACATGACGTTCAATGGTGATAAGTTTCAGCTGCTTAGGTATGGAAAAAATGAAGAACTCAAAAGGAACACTATATACAAAACGCAAGAGGGTCACCACATAGAACGAAAGGAACACGTAAAGGACTTGGGAATAATTATGTCTGCTGATCTGTCGTTTAAAGACCATAACAAGACAAAGATCACAACAGCCAGGAAGATGACGGGTGGGTATTGAGAACTTTCAAAACAAGGAAATAATGCCGATGGTGACACTATTCAAATCGCTAGTGCTCCCTCACTTAGAATACTGCTCAGTGCTGACGGCCCCGTTCAGGGCAGGAGAAATAGCAGAGCTGGAACAAATCCAGAGATCGTTTACGGCTCACATTGAGCCATTGAAACATCTAAATTATTGGGAACGCCTTCAAGTCTTGAACATGTACTCATTGGAGCGGAGGAGAGAGAGATACATGATAATATATACATGGAAAGTACTTGAGGGCCTGGTCCCAAATCTGCACACTGCCATAACAACATACTGGAGTGAGAGATATGGGAGAAAGTGTAAAATAAACCCAGTGAGGAGCAGGGGTGCGGTGGGGACAATACGGGAGCACTGTATTAACATCCGGGGTCCCAGACTATTCAACATCTTACCAGAAGATATCCGAAACACGGCTGGAACCAGTGTAGAAGCCTTCAAGAGGAAACTGGACAAATATCTTCACCAGGTGCCAGATCAACCAGGCTGTGATGGATATGTGGGGCAGCGGGCCTCCAGCAGCAACAGCCTGGTTGACCAGGCAAGCACCAGACGAGCCTGGCCCATGGCCGGGCTCAGAGAGTAGATACTCTCGAAACTCTTCAAAGGTATATCAAAGGACTGATTATAAAATGCAAGATCATCACATAGAATGAAAGGAACATGTGAAAGATTTAGATGTAATAATATCAGCTGATTTTTCTTTCAAATAACACAAGGAAAATATCACGAAAGCCAGGAAAATGACGGGCTAGATACTTTCAAAACAAGGGAAATAGTGCCATTGGTGACACTTTTCAAATCACTTGTGCTCTCTTGCTTGAGTATTGTTCAGTGTTGATGGCTCCTTACGGGGCAGGAGAGATCAGTGCGAGAACAGATGCAGAAATCATATACGACCCTCATAGAGCCAATAAAGCATTGAAATTACTGGGAATGCCTCACACTCCTAAATATGTACTCGCTGGAGAGGAGGAGAGAAACATTCAAGATAATATATATATGTGGAAGGTGCTTGAGGCCCTATTTCCAAATCTTCACACTATCATAAGAACATACTAGAGTGAGAAATATGGGAGTATAAGTAAAAATAAACCCAGTGAAAACAGGAGCACCATGGGCACAGTAAGAGAGTATTGTATCAACATCCAAACTGTTCAACACTCTACCACGAGATATCAAAAACATTTCCGGAACAAGTGTAAAAGTTTTCAAGAGGAAATTGGACATGTACCTTCGCCAGGTGCCAGATCAACCAGGCTGTGATGGATATGCTGGCCAGCGAGTCGTCAGCTTTGTTGATCAGGCAGCACCATACGAGCTTGGCCCAAGGCCGGACTTTGGAAGTAGAAAACCTCTCCAAACTCATCAAAGGTATGGCAGTGGTAGGTAAGACTCAGTGAGAGGACCACTGGTAAACCGTACTTTTTTTTTCCCCTTGGTTAGAGACCATGTACGTTTGCAAGGACAGAAGCACCGCCACCACTCACAAGTACAAGCACCGCCACCACTCACAAGTATAAGCACCGCCACCACTCACAAGTACAAGCACCGCCACCACTCACAAGTACAAGCACCGCCACCACTCACAAGTACAAGCACCGCCACCACTCACAAGTATAAGCACCGCCACCACTCACAACTACAAGCACCTCCACCACTCACAACTACAAGCACCACCACTCACAATTACAAGCACCGCCACCACTCACAACTACAAACACCTCCACCACTCACAACTACAAGCACCACCACTCACAATTACAAGCACCGCCACCACTCACAACTACAAACACCTCCACCACTCACAACTACAAGCACCGCCACCACACAACTACAAGCACCTCCACCACTCACAACTACAAGCACCGCCACCACAAAACTACAAGCATCGCCACCACTCAAAACTAGAAGCACCTCCACCACACACAACTACAAGCACCACCACTCACAACTACAAGCACCGCCACCACTCACAACTAGAAGCACCGCCACCACTCACAACTAGAAGCACCTCCACCACTCACAACTAGAAGCACCGCCACCACTCACAACTAGAAGCACCTCCACCACTCACAACTACAAGCACCACCACTCACAACTAGAAGCACCTCCACCACTCACAACTACAAGCACCACCACTCACAACTACAAGCACCGCCACCACTCACACACACACACAGTTGTTTTGTAATCCTAAAACACTGATCACTATAGAGGCACCATACAGTGGTAGCCATCATCCTGCTACAGCGGGACTGCTCAAATAAAAATAAATAAAACTTAAATACGTTTAATTGAATTCACGTAAAGCTCTAAATGCGTATGAGTCATTCAGCGCAAGTAGTTCTACCCTCCATCTGCTAAGCGCGGTGGTGTAGAATCTAGGTCAAGTGTAAAGGTTGAGAGAGAGGCCTGAGCCAAGCCGTGGGCAGAGAGGCCTAAGCCAAGCCGTGGGCAGGAGGCCTGAGCCAAGCCGTGGGGAGAGAGGCCTGAACCAAGCCATGGGCAGAGAGGCCTGAGCCAAGCCGTGGGCAGAGAGGCCTAAGCCAAGCCGTGGGGAGAGAGGCCTGAACCAAGCCATGGGCAGAGAGGCCTGAGCCAAGCCGTGGGCAGAGAGGCCTGAACCAAGCCATGGGCAGAGAGGCCTGAACCAAGCCGTGGGCAGAGAGGCCTGAACCAAGCCATGGGCAGAGAGGCCTGAGCCAAGCCATGGGCAGTCAACACATTAATGAAGCAAGTCATAAAACTTGTGTAATGTCTTAAGCCACCTTCAGAGTATGAATGTGTATGTGTGTGTGTGTGTGTGTGAGCATGTTTGCTTCTACTTCCTGCCTCAGCTTGTTTTACTCTGCCTAAGTTTATGATGCATGTCCGTGTGTGTGTGTGTGTTTGTACGCTTGCGTGCATGTTTACCTCAGCGTGTTTTACTCTGTTAGTGAGAATGCTGTATGTTTGTGTACATGTTTGTGTTTATATTCGTAAGGGTGTGAAACACCGATATGTTGATTCTTAAGGACATATACGTGTTTGCAAGTGCATTTGTATACGTATCACTTTGCCTGTGTTTATTTATGTCTGTTAATATAAGTAAACGTGTGCGTGTGTGTCCGGGAGTTTTTTGCATGTACGAATTTTGGGTGTGCACGTTCGTGTAGGTAGAGGTGAGCGTGTGAGGCGGCTGGCAGGTCACCGCCAGAGTCCATTGTATTCATACACACAGACCAACTTGAGGCAATTATGTAAATCTCAGCCCTTGAAAACTATAATTAAGCAAATTGAAAATTGTCGGGTATCGCTCAGGGACATGTGTTGCATGAAACGTAAACACGACTCAGAGAAGAGGAGGAGGAAGAGGACGGAGAGTAGACGGTGATGGCGGCGGTGGTGGTGATGGCGGCGGCGGTGGTGGTGATGGCGGCGGTGGTGATGATGGCGGCGGTGGTGGTGATGGCGGCGGTGGTGGTGATGGTGGTGGTGATGGCGGCGGCAGTGGTGATGAGACGACGTAGAATCAGTGAAGATATGGAAATAGAGGAGGAATTGTAGATATATATCAAGATGTATTACTGTATCCATGTGTATTCATATGTTCTTGGGCTACCATCCAGAGGATAAATATTGGTGTGCACAGTAAATTAGTCTCTTCGGCGTTGAAAGCTCACTGTAGAGACAGTCCTTTTTCGCAAATGCTGTATGGATTTCTCACATACGATTTGCAACAGATATCTCGGTTTTCATTATTTAGGTTACGTTAGATCAGGTTGTCCTTTAAAAAAATTACAGAAAAGACTGCGAGATGCAGGGCTGGATTTATAAGGGGGCAATTGCCCCGGGGCCCCCTGCCAGAGGGGCCCCCCAGACGAAGGACTTTCTTTGTAACAAAATGTAATAATAAAAAATTAGTTTAATTAATAAAAGGAATTAAATAAAGTGTGGGGGGGGGATCAGAATAACTTGACTTAACTATTTCTGGTTAGTGTCAGTTTAGAGGTAAATGACCAGACCATAGATGTAGATGGAATATATTATAAACTGAAAATTATAGTCAAAGTTTTTCTTAAAGTCAATAAAATTGAGAAAAATAAAATCAGACGTCTTCTTCGAAACCTAACATATTTTTTTTTTCGAAAACTGCTGTTTATCATTCATTTTAGTTCATTACTTATTTGTAATTCAATTTAATTTCCATATTGAGGGCCCCCCAAATCTAAAGTGCCCCGGGCCCCCACGGTCTAAATCCGGCCCTGGCGAGGTGTACATGTACGGCCCCGTTCAGGGCAGGAGAAATATCAGAGCTGGAACAAATTCAGAGATCGTTTACGGCTCACATTGAACCATTGAAACATCTAAATTATTGGGAACGCCTTCAAGTCTTGAACATGTACTCATTGGAGCGGAGGAAAGAGAGATACATGATAATATATACTTGGAAAGTACTTGAGGGCCTGGTCCCAAATCTGCACACTGCCATAACAACATACTGGAGTGAGAGATATGGGATAAAGTGTAAAATAAACCCAGTGAGGAGCAGGGGTGCGGTGGGGACAATACGGAAGCACTGTATTAACATCCGGGGTCCCAGACTATTCAACATCTTACCAGAAGATATCCGAAACACGGCTGGAACCAGTGTAGAAGCCTTCAAGAGGAAACTGGACAAGTATCTTCATCGGGTGCCAGATCAACCAGGCTGTGATGGATATGTGGGGCAGCGGGCCTCCAGCAGCAACAGCCTGGTTGACCAGGCAAGCACCAGACTAACCTGGCCCATGGCCGGGCTCAGAGAGTAGATAAACTCTCGAAACTCTTCAAAGGTAAGGTATATCAAAAGGTAAAGGTATATAATATAAAACAAGATGAAGAATTAGACACATGTGCAACATCGTCTTTTTTTATATAATTCTGCCTATACCTTTGATGAGTTTTGATATACCTTTGAGTTTTGATTTACCTTTGATTAGTTTCGAGAGTCTTATTGCCTTTTGAGCTCGGCCATGGGCCAGGTCCATGGCCCAGGTCCATGGCCCATTATGCCCTTGAATTTGTATTGATAAAGCCAGTGGATGGCAAAACGTCTACCTACAATAAAGATACCCAGATGTTGTACATGTGTCATTCTTGACTGTGTTAGATGTTCACTGTTTAAGGCACCTTTGTCAGTCACCCATATGACTCTGCAGTAGCTAAATGCTGTCTGTTTATTAAGAGAACTGACTGGCTGAGAGAAGAAAAAGAACTTCGGTATTATTCTGAGAAAATGACAGAGAGGAAAATATTGGTATGAGAAGCAAGAAATATAATTATGGAGGGAGGTAACTGATAAGATTATTGGCAAAACTTGAAAACTTTTAGCTTCCTTCCCTTCCTCCTAGACCACCATCTAGAACACTTTTTAACTTCCTAGACCACCTAACTTTCTCTTTTCTCCTCCCAGGCCACCTCACTTCCTCCTCCTCCCAGACCACCTCACCTCCTCCTCCAAGACCACCTTCTCACCTCTACCTCCTCCTCCAAGACCACCTTCTCACCTCTACCTCCTCCTCCCAGACCACCTTCTCACCTCTACCTCCTCCTCCCAGACCACCTTCTCACCTCTACCTCCTCCTCCCAGACCACCTTCTCACCTCTACCTCCTCCTCCCAGACCACCTTCTCACCTCTACCTCCCTCCAGACCACTCTCCCTACCTCCTCCCAGACCACCTTCTCACCTCTACCTCCTCCTCCCAGACCACCTTCTCACCTCTACCTCCTCCTCCCAGACCACCTTCTCACCTCACCTCCTCCCACCCTCCTCCCCTCCCCAGACCACCTTCTCACCTCTACCTCCTCCTCCCAGACCACCTTCTCACCTCTACCTCCTCCTCCCAGACCACCTTCTCGCCTCCTCCTCCTCCTCCCAGACCACCTTCTCACCTCTACCTCCTCCTCCCAGACCACCTTCTCGCCTCCTCCTCCTCCTCCCAGACCACCTCCTCCTCCTCCTCCTCCTTCCATAATTGGCTTCCATCGAACGTATTCTTTTCACTTTGTATTGTTACATTTCCTCCTAGCAGCTTCCTTTCTCCTGGCTGGGGTCTTCTTGACCCATACATCCTCCTAGCACTGGATGTTCTCTCTCTGCTATTGTTTCTCTTTGCCAAGCATCCTCTCTTCCTCCTCCTTATTTTTCATTCTTATTTTTTTCATCCTCCTGTTTATTTTTTACCTCACGTTCTTCCTCGTCGTGACCTGGTGTTCTTCATCCCCTGGTGAGCTTCACATGGTGTTCCCGGTGCCCTGGTGAGCTTCACATGGTGTTCCCGGTGCCCTGGTGAGCTTCACATGGTGTTCCCGGTGCCCTGGTGAGCTTCGCATCGTTTTGCTGGTACCCTGGTGAGCTTCACGTGGTGTTGCTGGTACCCTGGTGAGCTTCATGTGGTGTTGCTGGTACCTTGGTGAGCTTCATGTGGTGTTGCTGGTGCCCTGATGATCTTCACCTGCCGGGGAAGACAGAGGAATCTGGGACGACTCATCGTTCCTTTGCTGGACAAACTTTGTCGATAAACAAGAGAGAGACATGCTTGGCTGCCTCCCGGGAGGGTCTCCAGGCACAAGATTTCTACATGCACGAGAGCGGAAAGTTGGAATGCGAGGGGAACGAACAGGAGCACGGAGTGAGGGGAAGGGAGAGTGGGGAGAAATATGAGGGTGGGGAGAGAGATAGAGGTGGGTGTTAAGGGATCAAAGTGACATGAAATGGGCAGAAGTTACGTGTTAGTTAAAGTGAAGGTGAACCTGCTTTTGTCAGTTTAAGGAAGCTGATGTAATCACTTCAAATCGCTTTAGAATTCAATTACTCTAGATGAGTTTGGTCTCAGAGGATCCACGTGACTTGAGGTGAACCAAGTTGATAGAAAACCATGAAAGGTGATACCGAAGAAGAAGATACGACCCCGAGTTGAGTTGAAGTGACTAAAGACTCCTGAGTCAAGAGAAAATTTCACGTTACTACTGACGAACATTTTTTTTATATTTTATTTATGTGAAGCCCTGAGAACTTGAGTCATGCAGCACAAGGAGTGCTAGAGGTTCGATCCTCCGTCCGCTAATCGCTAGACGGAGGCGTTACTCTCGCAGCCAGTCTGGCTGGGTGAAGCACCAGGCTGGAGATGGCAGGAGCCTGTAAAGCCGGCCCTTAGGAGTTAAGCCAGTCCAATGCACAGAAAGGTGGACGATAAGGAGTTTGAGGTAATCAGTCCCTCATCCTGGAGTCGATGTGTTCGCCACTGACTGACGCAATGTTTCCAGAATAAAAATACCCAGATGTTGCACAGGTGTTTCCAGAATAAAAATACCCAGATGTTGCACAGGTGTTTCCAGAATAAAAATACCCAGATGTTGCACAGGTGTTTCGATTATCATAAAGATAACATAACAATGGAGGATCCCTGCAGCAGGCCTACCGCCGGGTCCTTTACAAGCTCAAACCCCCTAACAACTGTACTTACAACAACTCGACCCTTGATAAGACTGACAAGAGGCAGCCTGATGATGGCTGACGACCCAGCACTGCCCTCACCTGACAACCCAGCACTGCCCTCACCTGATAACCCAGCACTGCCCTCACCTGACAACCCAGCACTGCCCTCACCTGACAACCCAGCACTGCCCTCACCTGACAACCCAGCACTGCCCTCACCTGACATCCCAGCACTGCCCTCACCTGACAACCTAGCACTGCCCTCACCTGACAACCCAGCACTGCCATCACCTGACAACCCAGCACTGCCCTCACCTGACAACCTAGCACTGCCCTCACCTGTCAACCTAGCACTGCCCTCACCTGTCAACCCAGCACTGCCCTCACCTGACAACCCAGCACTGCCCTCACCTGACAACCTAGCACTGCCCTCACCTGACAACCCAGCACTGCCATCACCTGACAACCCAGCACTGCCCTCACCTGACAACCCAGCACTGTCCTCACCTGACAACCCAGCACTGCCCTCACCTGACAACCCAGCACTGCCCTCACCTGACAACCCAGCACTGCCCTCACCTGACAACCCAGCACTGCCCTCACCTGACAACCCAGCACTGCCCTCACCTGACAACCCAGCACTGCCCTCACCTGACAACCCAGCACTGCCCTCACCTGACAACCCAGCACTGCCCTCACCTGACAACCCAGCACTGCCCTCACCTGACAACCCAGCACTGCCCTCACCTGACAACCCAGCACTGCCCTCACCTGACAAGCCCCAGCCACTGCCCTCACCTGACAACCCAGCACTGCCCTCACCTGACAACCCAGCACTGCCCTCACCTGACAACCCAGCACTGCCCTCACCTGACAACCCAGCACTCCCCCCCCCCCCCCCCCCCCCCCCCCCCCCCCCCCCCCCCCCCCCCTTTTTTTTTTTTTCCGAAACCCAGTGCTCCAACCCAGCCTCTCACACCAGACTCCCGCACCAGCCCCCTACTGACAACCCGACTCTTGACAAAGCTGCTACCTGACAACCGCACTGCCTCACCTGACAACCCAGCTGCCCTCCTAAACCAGCACTCCCTCATGACAACCCAGCACTGCCACCTGACAACCCAGCACTCCCTCCTGACAACCACTGCCTCCCGACACCCAGCTGCCACCTGACAACCCAGCACTGCCTCACCTGACAACCCAGCACTGCCCTCACCTGACAACCCAGCACTGCTCCCAACCCAGCACTGCCCTCACCTGCAACGCTGCCTCACTGACCCAGCACTGTCACCTGACAACCCAGCACTCCCTCACCTGACAACCCAGCACTGCTCACCTGAAACCCACCTGCTCACTGACAACCCACTGCCCTCACCTGAAACCCAGCACTGCCTCACCTGACAACCCAGCACTGCCCTCACCTGACAACCCAGCACTGCCTCACCTGACAACCCAGCACTGCCCTCACCTGACAACCCAGCACTCCCTCACCTACAACCCAGCACTCCCTCCCTACAACCAGCACTGCCCTCACCTGACAACCAGCACTGCCCTCACCTGAAACCCAGCACTGCCCTCACCTGAAACCCAGCACTGCCCTCACCTGACAACCAGCACTGCCCTCACCTGACAACCCAGCACTGCCCTCACCTGACAACCCAGCACTGCCCTCACCTGACAACCGCCTGCCCTCACCACCGCACTGCCCTCACCTGACAACCCAGCACTGCCCTCACCTGAAACCCAGCACTGCCCTCACCTGACAACCCAGCACTGCCCTCACCTGACAACCCAGCACTGCCCTCACTGACAACCCAGCACTGCCCTCACCTGACAACCCAGCACTGCCCTCACCTGACAACCCAGCACTGCCCTCACCTGACAACCCAGCACTGCCCCACCTGACAACCAGCACCCCTCACCTGACAACCCAGCACTGCCCTCACCTGACAACCCAGCACTGCCTCACTGAAAGCCTGCTCACCGAAACCCAGCACTGCCTCACTGACAACAACTGCCCTCACCTGACAACCCAGACTGCCTCACCTGACAACCCACACTGCCCTCCCGACAACCCAGACTGCCCTCCGAAAACCCAGCACGTCCTCACCTGAACCCAGCACTGCTCCCTCACAGCCCCCCCTACAACCCAACCCCTACCTGACACACACTGCCCTACCTGACAACCCAGCCTGTACTGACACCCAGCACGCCCTCACCTGACAACAGACTGCCTCACCTGAACCCAGCACTGCCCTCACCTGACAACCAGCATGCCCTCACCTGAAACCAGCACTGCCCTCACCTGACAACCCAGCACTGCCCTCACCTGACAACCAGCACTGCCCTCACCTGACAACCAGCACTGCCCTCACCTGACAACCCAGCACTGCCCTCACCTGACAACCCAGCACTGCCCTCACCTGAAACCCAGCACTCCCTCACCTGCAACAGCACTGCCCTCACCTGAACCCAGCACTGCCCTCACCTGACAACCCAGCACTGCCCTCACCTGACAACCCAGCACTGCCCTCACCTGACAACCCAGCACTGCCCTCACCTGACAACCCAGCACTGCCCTCACCTGACAACCGCACTGCCCTCACCTGACAACCCAGCACTGCCCTCACCTGACAACCCACACTGCCCTCACCTGAAACCCAGCACTGCCCTCACCTGAAACCCAGCACTGCCCTCACCTGACAACCCAGCACTGCCTCACCGAAACCCAGCACTGCCCTCACCTGACAACCCAGCACTGCCCTCACCTGAAACCCAGCACTGCCCTCACCTGACAACCCAGCACTGCCCTCACCTGAAACAGCACTGCCCTCACTGACAACCCAGCACTGCCCTCACCTGACAACCCAGCACTGCCCTCACCTGACCAACTCCAGCACTGCCTCACCTGACAACCCAGCACTGCCCTCACCTGAAACCCAGCACTGCCCTCACCTGACAACCCAGACGCCCTCACCTGACAACCCACACTGCCACTGAAACACACTGCCTCATACAACCAGACTCCTCACTGAACCCAGTACTCGCTCTCATGACACCCAGCACTGCCTCACCTAAACAGCACTGCCTCACTGAAACCCAATCCCTCCTGACAACAGCACTGCCTCACTGACAACAGCCTCCCTCACCTGACAACCCAGCACTGCTCACCTGACACCAGCCTGCCCTACCTGAAACCCAGCACTGCCTCTCCAGAACCACACTGCCTCACCTGACAACCAGCACTGCCCTCACCTGACAACAGCCTGCCCTCACCTGAAACCCAGCACTGCCCTCACCTGAAACCCAGCTCCCCACCTGAACCCGCACTGCCCTCCTGACACCCAGCCTGCCTCACCTGACAACCGCCTGCTCCCTGACCAGCCCTCACCTGACAACCCAGCACTGCCTCACCTGACAACAGCACTGCTCACCTGAAACCGCCGCCCTCCCTGAAACCACTGCCCCACCTGCAACCCAGACTGCCCCATGAAACCCAGCCTGCCTCACCTGACAACCCAGCACTGCCCTCACCTGACAACCCAGCACTGCCCTCACCTGAAACCCAGCACTGCCCTCACCTGACAACCCAGCACTGCCCTCACCTGACAACCCAGCACTGCCCTCACCTACAACCCAGCACTGCCCTCACCTGTCAACCCAGCACTGCCCTCACCTGACAACCCAGCACTGCCCTCACCTGACAACCCAGCACTGCCCTCACCTGACAACCCAGCACTGCCCTCACCTGACAACCCAGCACTGCCCTCACCTGACAACCCAGCACTGCCCTCACCTGTCAACCCAGCACTGCCCTCACCTGACAACCCAGCACTGCCCTAACGCCCTACAGGTAAACAAATGCCCTAAATCATTACAGCATTTACCACCTTTAGGGCGGCGCACCTTGTCTCCTTCCCCTCTCTTCCTCCCCTACCCTCCCCCTCTTCCTCCCTTACCATCCCCCTCTTCCTCCCTTACCATCCCCCTCTTCCTCCCTTACCATCCCCCTCTTCCTCCCTTACCATCCCCTCTTCCTCCTTACCATCCCCCTCTTCCTCCCTTACCATCCCCCTCTTCCTCCTTACCATCCCCTCAATTCCTCCCCTACCCTCCCTCTCATCGTCCCCTACCCTCCTCTATTCCCCTGCTATTCCCCTTTCTTCCTCTACTACCCTTCCCCTCTCTTCCTCCTCAACCTTCCCCCTCTCTTCCTCACCCTTCCTCCTCCCCGTTCTTCTCTGCTCTCTCACTCTCTTCTCTGATATACGTTCTTCTCTTCTTAATTTTGTTTTCACCCTGGCATTCTCTCGGCCCCCTCCATCTTTCATTTTCCCTCCCTCTCTTCTCATCCCTCTTAATCCCACTCCTCACTTTCTTCTCCCTTCCCTCCCCACCCCACTCTTTCCTCTCCTTTTCCCATATTCCCTCTCCGTCTCCCCTCCCCCTCCCTTAATGAACCCTCCCCTCCCCAACTTACCCATCTTTTTTTTTTTTTTACTTTCACACCCTTCCTTGTCCTTTCAGTCTTTTTCCACCATCCTTTGTCTCCTCCCTTTCCCACACTCAACTGTCTGTCCTTTTCTTCCCTCTTCTCCACTCTCTTGCCTCTTCTTCCAACCTTCTCTTCTTTCTAACCCTTTCTCCACTCCATTCCAACCCTCCCTTTCCTGCCTTCTCTTCCCTCTCTCCTCTTCCACCCCCTCCTTCCCTCCCACCTTTGACCTCACTCAGTTTACCTTCAAGTGACAAATATTTCTGTGTGTTGAGGCAGAGGGGGGGGGAGAAAGGTAAAAATATTTTGCTTGTGATTCCGGAGCTGCCGTAAACAAAAGGATAGGGAGTGGTTGTTGGGGAGGGGAGGCGTGGGTAGGGTTGAGAGAGGCGTGGGTGGGGTTGAGAGAGGCGTGGTGGGGTTGAAAGAGGCGTGGTGGGGTTTAGAGGCATGGTGGAGGTTGGGAGGGTCGTTGTGGAGGTGGGCAGGGGCGGGGTGGAGGTTGAGAGGGCCCGGGTAAGGTCTGTGTTGTGTTGCTTGAACCCAACTCGTCCACTTGAGAGGGAATGTAAGTGGAAGTAAAATATGAATTCCTTGTCCCTTCATTTTGGGAGGACTGACGTTGACTACACAGAGGGAAGATGGGTCGAGCCTTGACCCTGGGTACAGCAGTAGACGTGATGGACAAACAGACGAGGTGGTGGCTTATATACCTAAAGGATACTTCCTTTGGTTAATGCCCACGCTGCCTGATTAATAAGGCTGTTACTGCTGGGTGCACAGCATAGCTGGTTAGGAACTGACTTGAGGAACCTGTAAGTGTATCTTTCATAAGTATAATTTGTAGTTCCATAATTGTGCGGAGTGTTAACAAGTATAATGTTGCAATAACCGCCTTCCCTACCTACCTGGAGGGCATTCCGGGGATCGACGTCCCCGCGGCCCGGTCTATATGACCAGGCCTCCCGGTGGATCAGGGCCTGATCAACGAGGCTGTTACTGCTGGCTGCACGTAGTCCAACGTACGAACCACAGCCTGGTGTAAGTGCTGCTTTACCACGAATTCTGCATTCCTCATACTTCCATTATTAATGTAATGAACTATTGCATGTACATATATAACTGTGCAGAACAACCACTGTGAAAGAATAACGAAATTCGTGACTAATCGTATTATCTAGGAACTTAATGTGAGAAGTCACGAAAGCGCTTGGAATTTCGCTATTCTTTCACAGTTGTTGTTCTGCATATTGTGGTATCACCTGTTTACTGTGATGTTATTACATATACAACTGTGCGTCATTATCCTCAGAATGAGATTTCATGGAATTACAAAGTCCTAAATTAAACGGAGTTTAAAATGGAACAAAGGTATTCTTCGAGATACACCTTTGATGAGTTTCCAGATTTTTTTTTTTTTACTCCCGAAGCCCGGGCTTGAACCAGGCTTGTCTGATGCTTGCCTGGTCAACCAGGCTGTTGCTGCTGGTGGCCCGCTTGCCCACATATCCATCACAGTTTGGTTGATCTGGCACTTGGTGAAGATACTTGCCCAGTTTCCTCTTTAAAGCCTTCTACACTTGTCCCAGCGACGGATGTTGATACAGTGTTCTCTTATTGTGCCCACAGCACTCCGACTTTTCACTGGTTTATTTTGCACTTCCTCCTATAATTCTCATTCCATTACGTTTTGGCAGTTTGCAGATTTGGGACAAGGCCCTTAAGTACTTTCTAGGTATATATTTTCATGTATCTCTCTCCCTCTTCTGCTCCACTGAGTACATATTTAGGAACTACAGTGCCTGTACTCTGAAGGAGGGGTGGAAATATGTTGCAGTTTTTGAACTGTAGTATCAGCATGCCTCTGGCAAAACAGTGACGGAGTGAGTGATGGTGAAAGTGTTTTTATCTTTTTCGGGTCACCCTGCTTTGATTGGAAACGGCCGATGTTTAAAAATTTTTACGAAGATGCAGTCTTAGCTCCCATCTATGCCGCCAAGCTTCTATGATCTCAAAACAGCCTACTTGCTTGTGTGGGGAGGATTATTGGAGAAAGAGGAGTGAGTTACTCCTCTGTGGGAGGGGAGAGATAGAGAAGGGGACGGTGTTCTTCCTCTGTGGCAGAGATGGAGAAGGAAAGAGGATTTGCTTGATATATAGTATCGTGGTAGCCTGACGGGTCATGCACTCCAGATTACCTAATTGCAACGTGAGAAGACACAGTGCTACGCCTTCTCCCTTGTGATGTCGCTACGGTCGCTCTTCACCCTTTGCTTCCACAAGCTCTCCGTCCCTGTGGCTCTCTTGGAGGAGCTTTTCTTCTTTCCCCAGGAGGCGCTGCTGGGGCTGAGGGAGTCTGCCTCTTTGAATGGCCTTGTTGCAAAAGGTTAATGGAAAGAGTCGTGCGCTGATTGATCAGTTAAGGTGTGTCGTCCTGATAGGCGGGTCGTGAGCAACCGCTGCGTGTGGCCAACGACCCGCCCTTCAAGCACTGAGAATACCACCAAGGCAATCTTTAATAGCTTTTAACTGTACCAGCTCTCCCTTCCCCCCCCCCTCACACTCCCTTCCATTTCTTCCATGCTTTTTATTCCTTGCAGTTGCACTTGTGATATTTTGAGACTGTCTGCAGTATCGTGTTTGTGAGAGTTGTGTCCCAATAGTGTTAGTGTTCACACCCTGGCCCTGTCAGAGGACTCCAGCCTCTGGACGAGCATATGACGAGTTTCTCATAGGGGTCTTGTAGACATGGGAGAGAGAAACAGTGGTTATCCTGGTAGATTAGTCCCAGTAAACCAGACTTCTAGACCCACTGAGCCTCCAGGTTCCTGGGAGGTCTTGGGACCTGGGACTAGGAGTCTGACTAGTTTACTGGAAGTAATCTACCTGCAAGAAAAGAATATTCATTTTTGTTCAATTTATTATATTCCCCCATTACACACTTCTTGTATGGTATCTTCCCAGATCCGTTACTCATTGACCAAGTTTACTACTATAATACCTGGCTACCTGGAGGGTATTCCGGGGATCGACGTCCCCGCGGCCCGGTCTATGACCAGGCCTCCCGGTGGATCAGGGACTGATCAACGAGGCTGTTACTGCTGGCTGCACGTAGTCCAACGTACGAACCACAGCCCGGCTTATCAGGCACTGACTTTAGGTATCTGTCCAGCTCCCTCTTGAAGACAACCAGAGGTCTGTTGGTAATGCCCCTTATGTCATAGAGACAGTACTGGCTTGCCAGCGACTGAGCTATCTTAGTAATGGCTGGTGGGAGGCTGTTGAACAGTCTTGGGCCCCGGACACTTATTGTGTTTTCTCTTAGTGTACCAGTGGCGCCCCTACTTTTCACTGGGGGTACGTTGCACCGTCTGCCAAGTCTTTTGCTTTCGTATGGAGTGATTTCTGTGTGCATATTAGGGACCAGTTCCTCCAGAATCTTCCAGGTGTAGATTATGATATATATCTCTCGCCTGCGCTCCAGTGAATATAAGTTTAGTGCTTCCAGGCGTTCCCAGTAGTTAAGGTGTTTGATGGAACTTATACGTGCAGTAAAGGTTCTCTGTACATCTCTAAATCTGCAATTTCACCTGCCTTGAATGGATGTTAATGTACAGCAGTATTCTAGCTTAGAGAGAACAAGTGATTTATAAAGGATCATCATTGGCTTAGCATCTCTTGTCTTGAATGTTCTCATTATCCATCCTATCAGTTTCCTCACAGTTGTAATAGTGGCATTGTTGTGGTCCTTGAAGGTGAGGTCTTCGGACATTACCACACCCAGGTCCTTCACATTACTTTTCCGCTCTATTGTGTGATTGGAGTTTGTAATATACTCAGTCCTAGCTATTATTTCCTCCAGTTTTCCATAACGGAGTAGTTGGAATTTGTCTTCATTGAACATCATATTTTTCTCTGTTGCCCATTGGAAAACTTGGTTTATATCTTCTTGGAGATTTGCTGTGTCCTCAATGGATGACACTCTCATGCAGATCCTAGTATCATCTGCAAAGGATGATAAAGTGCTGTGGTTTACATCTCTGTCTATGTCTGATATGAGAATGAGGAACAGGATAGGTGCGAGTAATTGTATAAAATATTCCTGAATGTTGAGTATCCACTTTCCCCATCTAAGTGGCAAGGTAAACGTTAAGTGGGTTGAGTGAAGTGCGTCAGTAGTGTGTGCTGAGGCGAGATGGTGTACCACTCTCTTATCTCATTACTTATATTCAGGGTATAAATGGTTCCTCATACTCTTCCTTCCTTATACCCTGGCTCCTTATACTCTTTCTCGGTTATATTCTGCCTTCCTCATACTCTTCTTCACATATACCCAGGCTCCCTCATACCCAGGCTCCCTCATACCCAGGCTCCCTCATACCCAGGCTCCCTCATACCCAGGCTCCCTCATACCCAGGCTCCCTCATACCCAGGCTCCCTCATACCCAGGCTCCCTCATACCCAGGCTCCCTCATACCCAGGCTCCCTCATACCCAGGCTCCCTCATACCCAGGCTCCCTCATACCCAGGCTCCCTCATACCCAGGCTCCCTCATACTCTGCCCTCATGGATAACTTGGCGTGAGTTTTCAATTTTCCTTCGTTCGTAGTTTTTGTGACTTGGTTGAAATGAAATCAAGCATGTACAGACCTTGTCAGAGACACAGGAAAAGGCACTGGCACACCTGGAGTCTACCTGGAGGGCATTCCGGGGATCGACGTCCCCGCGGCCCGGTCTATGATGAGTCCTCCCGGTGGATCAGGGCCTGATCAACGAGGCTGTTACTGCTGGTTGCACGTAGTCCAACGTACGAACCACAGCCCGGCTGATCTGGCACTGACTTTAGGTATCTGTCCAGCTCCCTCTTGAAGACAACCAGAGGCCTACTGGTAATGCCCCTTATGGCATAGATACAGTACTGGCTTGCCAGCGACTGAGCTATCTTAGTAATGGCGAATTGGCTTATTTCTAACTACTCCATGTCAACCTCTTGCAAATAATTAGAACTTAAACAGGGCTGGACAAAGCAGAAAGCAACAATGCAGCCACAAATCTGTCATGACCTACCTGGGTATGTAGAGGGGTTCAGCCAGCTTAACAGAAAGTAGAAATGGATAAATCAAGTTCTTCCGTTAATTGTACATGAGTATATGGGTACATATACTCATGTACAGTGAGGCGACTTTACGCTAACTACCACTCCATGATTTGAAATGAGCTGTGCCCTCAGGAGCTAATGCCCAACGGTAGTGACTCGCCCAACTATAAGGGATTGAGAACACCAGCAGCAACAGCCTGGTTAACCAGGTAAGCTTGGTAGTAGAAAAACTCTCGAAACTCATCAAAGGTATATACACCTTGGTCGGTCGCTACTGCCAGACACACGTGACAACATATGACTCATACAGACTCTACTGATATTTCTTCCTCCTCGTCCTCATATCAACATCTTCCCTTCAACTCTTCCTGTTTCCCTCTCCCATCCTCGCCCTCCTATCATCCTCTTTCCCTCCCTCTCCTCCCATCAACTTACCTCTCCTCCTCTCATCACCAAAGTGCTTCCTTTCTCCAGGTTCCAAGATCACCCCAACTTTGGTGTCCGCAACTTCGGCGAAGTTTTCTCTCTCATCCCGTCACTAATCTGTCCTCTTCTGTCTCCAACATGTTCCCACCACATATACCACCACCAACACCCTCACCTTCCTCCCTCTACCACCACGAATGCCATCATCCCCACTAACAGAACCACTACAACCCTATCTTCACTATGAACACCCCTTGTACTCCCCTACGGCAACCTTCCCTACCTCTTGTAACTACCACCACCACCACCACCACCACTAACCTCACCACTTACTTTTTTCTACTCCTCAAATGTGACTGAGGAAGTGTTCCCAGAATGTCTTCTAAATTCTTCTTAAATGTTAAATCAAGTTTTCTTTGCATCTTGTTTGATCGCCTCATTCCGTAATTATGTTCCCGCAGCTCTCCCTCTTTACACTCAAGTTCGCTTCAAATCTCTCACAGCTCCTTACAAAGGCATACCTGTCATCGTTTTCAAGAGTTGTTGTCTCCAGCCCGGCCTGAGGTCACACTAATCTGTTATTAACTGCCTGGTCAACCAGCCGGTTACTCTCAAGCAGAGAGATATGGGAAGAAGTGTAAAATAAACCCAGTGAGGAGCAGGGGTGCGGTGGGGACAATACGGGAGCACTGTATTAACATCCGGGGTCCCAGACTATTCAACATCTTACCAGAAGATATCAGAAACACGGCTGGAACCAGTGTAGAAGCCTTCAAGAAGAAACTGGACAAGTATCTTCACCAGGTGCCAGATCAACCAGGCTGTGATGGATATGTGGGGCAGCGGGCCTCCAACAGCAACAGCCTGGTTGACCAGGCAAGCACCAGACGAGCCTGGCCCATGGCCGGGCTCAGAGAGTAGATAAACTCTCGAAACTCTTCAAAGGTATATCAAAGGCAAAGGTATAAACTTGTTCCCACAAGTCAGGAAGGTCACAAGATTTAATAACGCCATTTTTGATAAATACATATATGTAAAATAACCACTGTGTGTGTGTTTGTGTGTGTTAGTTACCATTTTGTCCTAGGCACATGTCGATTAGACTCTAGGCCTTGTGTGTGTGTGTGTGTGTGTGTGTGTGTGTGTGTGTGTGTGTGTGTGTGTGTGTAAGGAAACACTTCGAAATGTTTCGGCCCCGGGCCCTCCGTGCCTGAAGCAAGAGCGCTAGCCACCATGCCATCGGGGCGTGTGTGTGTGTGTGTGTGTGTGTGTGTGTGTGTGTGTGTGTGTATGTATGTGTGCGCGCGCGCAGTCGCAAAATGAGCGACAAAAGATGCAGAATAACCACAGGGGAGTTGAATGATAGCTCTAGGCTTTTCGCATTGCAATCAACGCATCAGAAGCTTGCAATGAGTAGAAAGTCCAGGCAGATTCGTTCCGAGGAACGACTTAGAGTCGTTTAGGACATAATTTCCTCCGCTGTATTTTTTCCTTGTTTCCTTATTATTTTACATACTCTATTTCTTCCTTCTCCAGAACTTGTATCCTCACCTCTGTTTTTCTACCTCTGTATTCCCCTCCCCCTTCCCTTCTGGGGTCAACGCCTCCGATGCCCGGTCCCAGACCAGGCCTCCTGCTGGATCAAGATCTGGTCAACCAGGCTATTACTGCTGGCCACACGCAATGCAACGTATGTTAAATTATTTCTCGTCTAGGTTCCATGGAGCACAGTTTAAGGGATCTCAGGCATTACCGATTATATAGGTATTACACTGAAATTACAGACATTGGAAATTCTCTGCATTCTCCAGATGTGCGACTTCGGCAGCCTTACAAGGCGATGTTAGTGTGCGGCAGTGTTTCCTTCTAGAGAGAATAAAGGTTGACTTATCCAGCGTGTTATTTACCCTGCGGTGGTGACAGAAACACTGTTGTAATCTTCAAATGTAGTATATGACATTATCGCTTCTGAATCCCGCATATTCCTCTTTTGCTCCGCTGAGAGGTTTGAGTTTATTGTATACCCATAGCAGAGTCACTGAAGTTTGTGCTCATTGAGTATCTCAAAGTTTTGTGTGTCCCACTGGAAGACCTAGTCTGCTGTATCATCCTGGAGGTTAGCAGTGGCCTCAGTACCTGCCTCCTGTTCTCTTTCCCTCTGCTACCATTTTACTCTCCAGTAGTCCCCGCCCCCCTCTCCAACAATATCTACTTTTCTTGTCTTCTCTTTCCTGTCTACCCTCTTCTGTCTCTCCTTTCCTAATCTCTCTTTCCTGCCCACCCTTTTCTTCTCTCATACTTCCCTCTCCAACTTTCCTCTCTTACTTCCATCTCTTCCCTCTCATACTTCCCTCTTACTTCCCTCTCCTACTTTCCTTTCTTCTCTCTCTTACTTCCCTCTCTTACTTTCCACTCTTACTTCCCTCTCTTACTTTCCACTCTTACTTCCCTCTCCTACTTTCCTCTCTCTTCCTCTCCTACTTCCCTCTCCTACTTTCCTCTCCTACTTTCCTCTCTTCTACTTGCCCCTCTACTCCCCACTCCCCGTCTATAACTTTACGAGACTCTTACATGGTCTTGGGTCAACTTGCATCGCTCTCAGCAACTTGCCACTTTACCTCATTTTCAGAAATTTGCTGAAATTCTCTCCACCATTGCCCCTCAAGGAAGGTGCCTTGATGTCACTGAAGGGTATTTGATCCAAGGAATTTGATTTACCCCTCACCTACCTTGGATCAAGCTAGATTTCCTGCCTTCCCCAGCCGCTGCATGGTGCCCTACAAGTTTAGTGTTAGTCAGTGGATATTTTAAGTGTAATGTTGTATATATTTCCTGACACCAGTGATAGTAAGACTCCCTTGCTTGTCTGACGTCACGTGACTCCCCCACACGTAGGCCTTCCTCTTTTTCACTTTCTGGCAGGCTGGCTGTCTGCACCAAGAACCATAGCTTCATCTTGAACTTCCCTGAATATAGTGTAATTCCCACCCCCTGAAGTTGTAATTTACACCCACGAACTTGTAGTTCCCACCCCCTGAACTTGTAATTCCCACCCCTGAACTTGTAGTTCCCCCCCTGAACATGTAGTTCCCACCCTTGAACTTGTAGTTCCCA
Source organism: Cherax destructor (assembly GCA_009830355.1). Lineage (NCBI taxonomy): Eukaryota > Metazoa > Arthropoda > Malacostraca > Decapoda > Parastacidae > Cherax > Cherax destructor. The sequence goes on along the minus strand of WNWK01000616.1, from coordinate 265,925 downwards.
CCCCTGAACTTGTAGTTCCCACCCTTGAAAGTATACTTCCCACTCCTGGACGTAAATTTCCCAGCCCTGAACGTATACTTCTTAGCCCTGACGTATATTTCCCAGCAATGAACGTATGCTTCCCAGCCCTGGACGTATACTTCCCAGCCCTGGACGTATACTTCCCAGCCTTGGACGTATACTTCCCAGCCCTGGACGTATATTTCCCAGCAATGAACGTATGCTTCCCAGCCCTGGACGTATACTTCCCAGCCCTGGACGTATACTTCCCAGCCCTGAACGTATACTTCCCAGCCCTGGACGTATATTTCCCAGCCCTGAACGTATACTTCCCAGCCCTGGACGCATACTTCCCAGCCCTGAGAGCACCCCACACATTATATCCCTGGCCTGCTCTAAACACAGCCCAGGAAGGTGAACGTGAACGTTCTCCTGCACCATCCTTCACTCCTCACCCGTCACCCTGAGATATGTTTCTCTCCTGACCCTTCATAACTCTTCCTACCTCTCCCTTCTTCCCTCCTACCGATCCGTCCATCCCCCCGTCCCGTCCCTTCCATCCCTCCTCTCCCCTCCCCTCCTTCCCCTCTTGCCTGGAGTCCACCTGGAGGATGTTCGGGGGTCGATCCCCCCTTCCACCGTGAAGCCTAGTCCATGACTAGGACTCACGGTGGATCAAGGCCTGATCAGTCAGACTGTTACTGTTGGTCGCACGCAACTCAGCGTACGAACTACAGCCCGGCTGGTCAGGTAGTGACTTTAGGTATCTGTCCAGCTCCCTCTTGAAGACAAACAGGGATCTATTGGTATTTTTTTCCTTATGTATGCTGGAAGGCAGTTGAACAGTCTTGGGCCTCTGACATATATTGCTTTTCATCGGGGGTTATATTGCACTGTCTCCTTCCTCTCCCTTCCCTTCTTCCACTTCCTCTCCTCCTACCTTTCCCTCCCTCGCCTCTCTCCCTTCTCCATTTTCTATCTTCCGTCCCCCTTCTCCCACTCCTCACTGTCTTAAACTCAACTCTTCCCATTCATTTCTTTCCTCCGTTTCATCTCCCCACTTGCTTCAACTCCATTCTTTCTGCCTTCTCCCTGCCATTCATCTCCCACCAGCTTTCACATTTTTCCCTGCCTTCCGAAGCATGGTTGCCTGTTGCCCCTTCCCGGGACGGAAGTTCATTCTTTCTCCTTCTCTCTTCCTCTCTCCTCTCTCTCTCTCTCTCTCTCTCTCTCTCTCTCTCTCTCTCTCTCTCTCTCTCTCTCTCTCTCTCTCTCTCTCTCTCTCTCTCTTTCTCTCTCTCTCTCTCTCTCTCTCTCTTTTCTCTCTCTCTCTCTCTCTCTCTCTCTCTCTCTTTTTTTTTTTTTCCAGTACAGAGGGAAGAGTACTCACCACAGAAGACTTTAAAAAAGACTCCACTGCAAGTTAAGGTGTATGAAGGTAGCTGTCATAGATGTAATTTGAGGTACTTGACCAAGTTTATGGTTCCCGACGCCATGGTGAAGTAGTGTCCTCCGTGCTGGTAGTGGTGATGGTGCTGGTAGTGTTGTTGTTGCTGCTCTGCTGCTGCTTCTACTGCTGCATTTATTTTGCAGAATTTTCAGTGTGGCTCCTGCTATTGCTTCTGCTGATGCTCCTGGTGATACTTTTGCTTCTGCTGTTGTTCTTGAAGCTATTTTTTTTTTGTTTTCTGTTGCTGCTCCTATTGTTTTTTTTTCTTAGCCCAAAACGAGAGAGAGAGTGGGGGGGGGGATGGAGGAGTAAGAAGGGCTGACAGTCTGACAGAGTAGAACCTGCAAACACACACTCAACCGAAAGGATCATCATCATAATATTCATGGGGAAGTGCTAAACTCTTAGGGGTCTTAGCGTCTTGTCAAGGGAAAGTCATCAGGTTAAAAGTATTCAGTGTACTTCCAGTGACGTTCGTTGTCATGGTAACCTAGTAATGTTTGTTGTCATGGTAAGCCAATGATGTTTCTTTTCATGGTAACCAGTGATGTTTGTTGTCATGGTAACCCAGTAATGTTTGTTGTCATGGTACACAGATTTTGCAAAGGCGTTTGACAAATTCGATCATGGAGTGATAGCGCACAAAATGAGGGCCATAGGCATTACGGGGAAGGTAGGCAGATGGATTTTTGAGTTCCTAACACACAGAACACAAAAAGTAGTAGTGAACAGGGCAAGATCCACCATCAGCGAGGTCAAAAGCTCAGTGCCCCAAGGCACTGTCCTGGCACCTCTGCTGTTTCTCATCCTCATAGCAGACATAGATAAAAACACCCAGCACACTTTTGTATCATCATTTGCAGATGACACTAAAATAAGCATGAAAGTCACTACGGTAGAGGACACTGAAAAATTACAGGAGAACATAAGCAGGGTCTTCCAATGGGCAGTGGAGAACAACATGACGTTCAATGGTGATAAGTTTCAGCTGCTTAGGTATGGAAAAAATGAAGAACTCAAAAGGAACACTATATACAAAACGCAAGAGGGTCACCACATAGAACGAAAGGAACACGTAAAGGACTTGGGAATAATTATGTCTGCTGATCTGTCTTTTAAAGACCATAACAAGACAAAGATCACAACAGCCAGGAAGATGACGGGGTGGGTATTGAGAACTTTCAAAACAAGGGAAATAATGCCGATGGTGACACTCTTCAAATCGCTAGTGCTCCCTCACTTAGAATACTGCTCTGTGCTGACGGTCCCGTTCAGGGCAGGAGAAATATCAGAGCTGGAACAAATCCAGAGATCGTTTACGGCTCACATTGAGCCATTGAACCATCTAAATTATTGGGAACGCCTTCAAGTCTTGAACATGTACTCATTGGAGCGGAGGAGAGAGAGATGCATGATAATATATACTTGGAAACTACTTGAGGGCCTGGTCCCAAATCTGCACACTGCCCTAACAACATACTGGAGTGAGAGATATGGGAGGAAGTGTAAAATAAACCCAGTGAGGAGCAGGGGTGCGGTGGGGACAATACGGGAACACTGTATTAACATCCGGGGTCCCAGACTATTCAACATCTTACCAGAAGATATCCGAAACACGGCTGGAACCAGTGTAGAAGCCTTCAAGAGGAAACTGGACAAGTATCTTCATCGGGTGTCAGATCAACCAGGCTGTGATGGATATGTGGGGCAGCGGGCCTCCAGCAGCAACAGCCTGGTTGACCAGGCAAGCACCAGACGAGCCTGGCCCATGGCCGGGCTTAGAGAGTAGATAAACTCTCGAAACTCTTCAAAGGTATATCAAAGGTATGGTAACCCAGTAATGTTTGTTGTCATGGTAATCCAGTGATGTTTGTTGCCATGGTAACCCAGTGATGTTTGTTGCCATGGTAACCCAGTGATGTTTGTTGCCATTGTAACCCAGTGATGTTTGTTGCCATGGTAACCCAGTGATGTTTGTTGCCATTGTAACCCAGTGAAGTGATGTTTGTTGCCATGGTAACCCAGTGATGTTTGTTGCCATGGTAACCCAGTGATGTTTGTTGCCATTGTAACCCAGTGATGTTTGTTGCCATTGTAACCCAGTGATGTTTGTTGCCATTGTAACCCAGTGATGTTTGTTGCCATTGTAACCCAGTGAAGTGATGTTTGTTGCCATTGTAACCCAGTGAAGTGATGTTTGTTGCCATGGTAACCTAGTGATGGTTGTTGTCATGGTAACTCAGTGATGGTTGTTGTCATGGTAACCCAGTGATGGTTGTTGTCATGGTAACTCAGTAATGTTTGATACCATGATAACCCATTGGGGAACCAATTTCACTAATTTTTTCCCTCGTAAATTATGTCGTACCTAGTCTTAAACCTGTGTATTTTGTTTGCTTCCACCTTATCAAAATAATTCCTCTTCAATACCCTGAGGCTGGAGAAATATTCCTAACGTCACCTAACTTGTATACATGTTGAAGTTCCTCGCCTTTCAAACACGCCTTATCTGTTCTATAAAGTCATATGAAAAATCTTGTACGTTATGTCTCCTTATGTCTCCTTTAATGTTGTCAGGTTTTATTATTTTAGAGCCGTGTGTGTACTCACCTAGTTGTGTGTGTGTGTGTGTGTGTGTGTATTCACCTAATTGTGGTTGCAGGGGTCGATTCACAGCTCCTGGTCCCGCCTCTTCACTGGTCGCTACTAGGTCACTCTCCCTGCGCCATGAGCTGTGTGCGCGCGCTCGCGCGTTCACCTATTTGTGATTACAAGGGTCGATTCACAGTTCCTGGCCCCGGCTATTCGCTGATAGCTACTAGGTCCACTCCCTCCCTGCTCCAAGAGCCTTATCGTACCTCTTGTTAAAGCTATGCTTTGATCCTGCTTCCACTACTTCACCTCTCAGCTCTTGGACCAGTCTTGTTGCAATTTGTGAACTTAATCTAGTTTCTTATCCTGGTGATCAGGTGTAAAGTCCAAGTTGATGCTGCATACTCTGAGTCTGACGTCTGGTATACACTACTGAACGAGTCTTCCTTGTAATTCCTTAATACCATTCTTATGTGACGCCCACCCTGTTGTGTCGATGTGTTTCTTCAGCGTAATGTTTGGTGCTTTCATTAGTTCGTTGCTCAAGTTAGTTCCTGATTATCCGGGCTGTGGTGCCTAAACATCATGTTTATTACCCAGGAAGACTGGTCTGGGATCAGGCTGCTAGGGCGGTGACCTCCGGAATTGAATACAGGTTACCTACAGGTAACTCCAAGCATCGTGTTTAATGTTCGCAGCTTGTGTCTTCCTTGTGTGTACTCCTTGCTTCACCTCTCCCTGTGTGTACTCCTTGCTTCACCTCTCTCTGTGTGTACTCCTTGCTTCACCTCTCCCTGTGTGTACTCCTTGCTTCACCTCTCCCTGTGTGAACTTTTTGCTTCACCTCTCCCTGTGTGTACTCCTTGCTTCACCTCTCCCTGTGTGAACATTTTGCTTCACCTCTCCCTGTGTGTACTTCTTGTTTCACCTCTCCCTGTGTGTACTTCTTGCTTCACCTCTCCCTGTGTGTACTAATTGTTTTACCTCTCCCTGTTTGTACTTCTTGCTTCACCTCTCCCTGTGTGTACTTCCCCTCACCTCTCCCTGTCATCCTCGGTGTACTTCCCCTCACTTCTCCTTGTCATCTTCATTGTGATCTACCCCTCACCTCTCCCTGTTATCCTCATTGTGATCTTCCCCTCACCTCTCCCTGTCATCCTCGGTGTACTTCCCCTCACTTCTCCTTGTCATCTTCATTGTGATCTTCCCCTCACCTCTCCCTGTCATCCTCGGTATACTTCCCCTCACCTCTCCCTGTCATTCTCAGTGTGACCTTCCCCTCACCTCTCCCTGTCATCCTCAGTGTGACCTTCCCCTCACCTCTCCCTGTCATCCTCAGTGTGACCTCACCTCTCCCTGTCATCTTTAACGTGTACTTCCTCTGCGTTGTGTGCAGATGCACAAGACATAAGTTAGTTAATGTCTGTCTAGCCAACACCACAGTATGTTTATACTTGCAATAATCCGTTTTATTCTTCATTTGCAGGTAAGTCGTGGCACAGCTGTGGTTCTGAAGGTCTTCATGTCCACGCCTGGCTTCATCTCCCACCATAAGTATTATTATTACTACTACTACTACTACTAATAATAATAATAATAATAATAATAATAATATTATTATTATTATTATTATTGCAATATTTATGGGGAAGCGCCAAACCCATAAGGGGAACGGGAGGTAATGAGGTTGGATTCCTGGAAGGGTAGGGCAGGTTTAATGCCTGGATCAAGGTTCTTCACTAGCCTGAGCACACTCCCCTTACTGAAGAAGCTTAACTAGTATTTTTACTCTCTTAAGTTTGCTTTTGTTGTTATACAGTATTTATAAAATTGTAAAAAAAAAAAGGTAAATTCTCCAGCTAGTATATGGTCATTTATATATATATATATATATATATATATATATATATATATATATATATATATATATATATATATATATATATATATATATAATGTCGTGCCGAATAGATAAAATTGGTCAATTAGCAAGAACTCATTTAAAATTAAATTCTATCTAAATTTTCTCTTATACTTTTAAAAATATATATTTTTCATTTATGTTAATGTAAAAAATAATAATTTTGTACCAAAAGAACCTTAGAAAACTTACCTAACCTTATTATAGCAAGCGCAATTAAATTTAGCCTAATCCAACTAAATATATTTTAAATAAGTTTACAATATTTTTATAAACAAACACAATGAAATATATTTTTTCGTTAAGTTCAGAATAATTTTTTTGCGAAATTATTGCGCGCGCGCGCGCGCACACACACACACACACACACACACACACACACACACACACACACACACACACACACACACACACACACACACACACATCAACCAGAAAACTGCGGCAGCATATGGGCGTCTGGCAAACCTAAGATTAGCGTTCCGTTACCTAAACAAGGAATCGTTCAAGACACTGTACACCGTGTACGTCAGGCCCATACTAGAATATGCAGCACCAGTCTGGAACCCACACCTGGTCAAGCACGTAAAGAAACTAGAGAAAGTGCAAAGGTTTGCGACAAGGCTAGTTCCACAACTCAGGGGTCTGTCCTATGAAGAAAGGTTGAGGGAAATAGGACTAACAACACTGGAGGAAAGAAGGGTCAGAGGAGACATGATAACGACATACAAAATACTGCGGGGAATCGACAAGGTAGACAGGGACAGGATGTTCCAGAGAGGGAACACAGAAACAAGGGGACACAACTGGAAGCTGAAGACTCAGATGAGTCAAAGGGATGTTAGGAAGCATTTCTTCAGCCACAGAGTAGTCAGGAAGTGGAATAGTCTAGAGAAAGATATAGTGGAGGCAGGAACCATATATAGTTTTAAGACGAGGTATGATAAAACTCATGGAGTAGGGAGAGCAGAGACCCAGTAGCGGACAGCGAAGAGGCGGGGCCAGGAGCTGAGTCTCGACCCCTGCAACCACAATTAGGTGAGTACAATTAGGTGAGTACACACACACACTCACTTATGAGGAAAGTATTTCTTCAGTCATAGAGTGGTCGGGAAGTGGAATAGCTTGGGAAGCGATGTAGTGGAGGCAGGTTCCATACATAGCTTTAAGGAGAGGTATGATAAAGCTCATGGAGCAGGGAGAGTGACCCAGTAGCGGCCAGTGAAGAGGCGGGGCCAGGAGCTATGACTCGACCCCTGCAACCACAATTAGGTGAGTACACACACAAACACACATATATATTATATATTATATATATATATATATATATATATATATATATATATATGTCGTGGCGATTAGGTAAAACTGGTCAATTAGCAAGAACTCCTTTAAAATTAAGTCCTTTTTAAAATTTTCTCTTATACGTTTAAAGATATTTTTTTTTTCATTTATGTTAATGTAAGAATTTATAATTTTGTACCAAGAGAAACTTTGAAAACCTACCTAACCTTATTACAACAAGCGCAATTTATTTTAGCCTAACCCAACTAAATATATTTTAGATACGTTAACATTAATTTAATAATAAACAAACACAATGAAATATATTTTTTTGTTTGGTTCAGAATGATTTTGGCGAAATTATTGCATACACAAATTTTCACTTGTCTTGTATGGCAAGGTGAGCGTTGCTATTTAAGCCAAAATCGAAAGTTTTACCTAATCGGCACGACATATATATATATATATATATATATATATATATATATATATATATATATATATATATATATATATGCAAGAAAGCCAGGGGTGGATATCTTAGCTCAGTACTTCACACTTCTCAGTGTGTCATCAGGAGCTGTTCAATGTTGCAAGGCAGCAACAAGAGAGTAGGGTAAGTTTTAGAGTATGGTGAGAATGGTAGTGTGTGGTTGGCATCCCGCTTGCCTCTCAGAGTCTGGCTGGTGCCTACACACTACCATTCTCACTACCATTCTCTAAAAACTTGCCCTACTTCTCTTGTTGCTGCCTTTGCAACATTGCACAGGTCCTGATGACGCACTGAGAAGTGTGAAAGTACTTGAGTAAGATATCCACCCCCGTGGCTTGTCTTGCATATATATATATATATATATATATATATATATATATATATATATATATATATATATATATATATATAATTGGGAAGCTATGGTGTTCTTGGGTGGTGGGTATGTTAGACCTTTTTATCATAAGCACTTTGTAACTCGCAGATAAGAGCCTCCAAATCCTCGGCGAAATGACACATTGGGCCGCATTGTAGTTCCTGAAGAGCTGTTATCTGTGTGTGCTTTCAAAAGTAAGAGGGTTCTCGCTGAGCTTAATGGTGGTGCTAGTAATGGCGGTGATGGTGATAGTAGTGAGGGTGGTGGCACAGTGGTAGAGAGGATGGTGTTAGGGAGTGGTGCTGGCGGCAGTGGTGGTAAGTTAGTGGTGGTGGTGGGGGTTTGGGTAATAATGGCAGGGTTGGAGTGGTTGTGGGAGTTGTTGGGGTGAAGGTTGTACTTACGGGGATGCTGGGGTTCAGGAGGTGGCTGTTCCACTGATAAATGGTTATAACTATGACCATAATTTTTAAAGAGGTGGACCGATAAGCCAGCGGAAGGCCTCGGTCAGATGACCAAAAGCTTCAACGGCGGGTCATCTGAATAAGACCCGCGTCAGGAGACACTTGTCCTGTTTCCTGATGAACCTTACCCAACCTGAAAGGCTACAGGAAAGGGGGTTAGCAGAGGGACAGATGGGGTGCAGTAAAAGAAAACTGGGGTAATGGGGAAGGGAGTTAGGGAACAACCCTCTTGAATTGGGCACAAGAATTAAAACTTATCTTCTATATTACAAACCGAGTTATTCACCATCCTTATGGTACTAAAATTAACTAAGAACATTGAGTTTGACTTTACTTGACTCTTATGACAGTAACAACATGCTCCTTAGAAAAGCCAGATGTAGATATTAAGAACTCAGAGAGGAAGGAAGTAATGTACAATTATTGTGGATTCCATCTCACATTAACTTATTCCTATAATAAAGGTGATAAATTAGCCAAAGGAAATACTTTAAAGGAAGTTGAATATAACCTTGATTTGTGTTAAGCATTAGGAACAATGTTAGGGGAGAAGTATAATAATAAGCATGGAGGTGAACCTTAGATTTATTGGGGCAATGGGTACACAGTGAGTGAGGGTGCTAGCCCCATGCCGGGCCTAGACAGTGAGGGGACGAAGACGTCCGACCTGTCCTGCGTCTGACCAGTGAGAGAGGACGATACTGCACGGGATGTGCTGAGGCCTAGGCTGAGCTAGGTCTGCTAGGTGGCTGCATAGGTGCTGGGCAAGACAAAATACGAAGACCTGACTGGACCTGGAAAATATATTGTTTGGGAAGAAAGCGCAAAAGAGATAAGCGATAATATATACATGGGAAGATATTGGATGGCCTCGTCCCAAATTTAGACACTATCATACCAACACTGGAATGAAAGATGTGGATGAAAGTGTATACCAGACCTTGTGAAAAGCTGAGGAATCACAGGTACGGTACGAAAACACTGTATCAACAACCATGGGCCTAGACTTGACAATCTGCCATCAGCAGATATGAGAAATATTGCTGGAACCAGTTTAGAAATTATCAAGAGAAATCTAGATCACTACATTTACGGTATGTTAGATCACCCAGGTGAGGTTGATCTAACATGGATGTAGTGCTCTTAGCCGGCGAGCTACTAACAGCGACAGGCTGGTCAACCAAGCATTAATAAGGAAGCCTGGCCCAGGGCCGGTAAATCCCAGGTAAAACTCACCTCAACCTTCACATTCTCCCCACCATCTTCCTCCACAACCTTTTCAAAGACCCCTTCCTCACATCCTTCCCCACCACCTTCCTCCACAACCTTCCCCACCACCTTCCTCCACATCCTTCCCCACCACCTTCCTCCACAACCTTCCCCACCACCTTCCTCCACCACCTTCCCCACCACCTTCCCCACCACCTTCCTCCACAACCTTCCCCACCACCTTCCTCCACAACCTTCCCCACCACCTTCCCCACATCCTTCCCCACCACCTTCCTCCACAGTCTTTAGCCATCACCTCCCGCCTCCTCTCGTAAAGATTTGTCGCAGCCACTAAAGCGAGTTTCATCTTTCAAGCAGCGATGGTAAAAATATCGGCGCCAGTTATATCTCGACGAAAATAATTAGTTTCCTGAATGCCTTGCAGGACGCTCCTTCTCTCCTCTTTCTCTTCTCCTCCTCTCCCTCCTCCTCCTCCTCCACCATCGTCCTCCATTACACTCAGATCACAACCTAATCGAAGTTCAGACTTGTATACTTACCTGAGTTACAAAACAATGCAGTTATGAAGGTGTATTCAACAAATTTAGCTTCAACAATAAGTACATTAACTGGGATCAAATAAATAATGACCTTGCTGCAGTATGATGACTGTAAAGACGTGTGTTAAGATGATGAGCTCGCTGGCACTAATGTTCTCCAGACTCTTACTATTAATAAAGCAGAATAGAAGATGCGCATTAAATAGATGTTCCCTCTACAGGCAAAGATAACACATTACTCAACTTCTCACAAGTCTCGCAATTTCTCAAGAGAGAAAAGAAATTCTAGTTAGAGGTGTTAAAATTGAGATAAAACTGAAAATATCGTTCAAAGTCCAAGAGAAAAAGATAATAAAAACAAAAATTACATCAGCATGAGCGAAATATTGAAGTTACAATATAACTCTGTATTCAGTGAGATATTAATCAGACTGAAGATTGACAGTCCAAATTAATTTTTCATGCATGAGACCCAAAACTTTGCCATCATCTTCAAAATTTCTCACATACCCTAATCCCACATGATTCTGAAAAATTCAAGTATACGCCCATGCACTCTGCCCCAGACACTGCACCATGGAACTTCATATACATCAAAAATTGGTGACTTATTACAATAAGGAAACGAGTAAAATACTGAAGTCATAATACGACTCCGCGTTCAGTAAACCTCCCATTAGTCTACACGTCGATGACTGAAAACACAGCCGATTCTCCAAAACTTTTGATGTAGTCCTATCATCAGTTGACTTTGAAGCAGTCATTGACAGCATGCCCATGCATTTTTTCCCAGGCCCATACTCGTGGATCTCCGTATTCATAAAAAATCTCAAGAAACCACTTTCTTGGGCCTTGAATATTCTGCGAGGAGCCTGGATACAGGTGTCGTCCCACAGTCGTTAATAACCATGGATATTCCCTCGCTTCACATTGATATTGCAAAGCCTTGGACAAGTGCGACCATGGTGTGAGAGCGCACAAAATACGTGCAAAAGGCATAACTGGAAAAGTGGGCACATTGATAATTAATTTAAGATATAGAACCTGGAGAGTAAGTACACAGAATGAAGTCAGAGGCAGCGACGGTGAAAAGCTCTGTTATACCTTTGATGAGTTTCGAGAGTCTCACTACTTTCGGAGCCCGGCCATGGGCCAGGCTCGTCTGGTGCCTGCCTGATCAACCAGGCTGTTGCTGCTCGAGGACCGCTGCCCCACATATCGATCACAGCCTGGTTGATTTGGCACCTGGTGAAAATGCTTGTAAAGTTTCCTCTTGAAGGCTTCTACACTGGTTCCAGCCGTGTTTCTGATATCTTCTGGTAAGATGTTGAATAGTCTGGGACCACGAATGTTGATACAGTGTTCCCTTATTGTGCCCACCCCTGCTCCTCACTGGGTTTATTTTGCACTTCCTAATATATCTCTCATTCCAGTCCTCAAGGCATAGTACTCTCCCCATTTATCTTCCTCATTATTATATCCGACACAACCAAGAACATAAATAATAGCACCGTAACATCCTTTGTTGATAACAGAATCACTTTGAGAGTGGTGTTCGTCGAAGACACAACGAGTTTTCAAGCGGAGACAAATCGAATCTTTCAGTGAGCCTCAGACAATAATATGATGTTCAGTGAGGACAGGCTTCTATTGCTCCGCTGGAGGAGAATGGAGGAATTAAAAACTGAAACAGGGTACAGGACAAACTCAGAACATTCAGTACAGACTTGGGATTGATGATATCAGAAGATCTCACACTTAAGTATCACAGCGGTGTTGCTATATCTACCGCACAGAAAATATTTGGCTGGATTACTAAAACGTTCAAAACATTTGCATGTTGAGCCAATGATGATGCTCAAGTCACTTGTTCTCTCCATGCTGGAATACTTCTTGTATACTAACACTTTCCCTTATACACGCTCTCCGTGTATAAGGAAAATTGCCAGCAAATCTCGGGCTGTCTTTATGAGAGATCTTGATAAGTTCCTCAAATCAATTCCTGGTCAACCGGTTGGACTGCATGCGGCCAGCAAAAGTAGGCTAGTCAATCAAGCTAGCAACCAGGAGAGCTGGTCTGAAACTGGGCCCAGGGGGCAGTGACCCTCAGAAATGCCATAAGGTTGACATAAGGTTACAAGGTTCCATTAAAGATATCCAAAATGGCAGAAAGTAGCAAAGACCGCAATAGGAGAGAGAATCCCAGGCGCTCTAAAAGACTTCGGATTTTCTGAAGAACAAAATGAAACACTGACTACAGAAATGGAAAACGTTAAGGAAAAGTCAGAGAGAGAGAGAGAGAGAGAGAGAGAGAGAGAGAGGAGAAAGCAAAAAAAGCCGTAAATAAAATTGGAAGATATAGAAAAATATTTCTAAAATGCAAAATTTAGGTTAAAAATGACACCTAGTAACAGGCTCTCACTTAAGGAAGATTGTGTACACTAACGATGACAAAGAAATGAGTTAAATACTGAAGTACAGTATGACTGTATCCTGTGGTCCATTAATCTGTATAAACTGACTGACGACCTAATTAAGTTTTCCATTTCAATCATAACGCAGATGTGGTTTATAGTGACTTTACAAAAGCCTTTGACAAGTGTGACCATGGTGTAATAGCACACAAAATGTATGCAAAAGGAATAACTGGAAAAGTGAGTAGATGAATATTTCACTTCCTGACAAAGAGAACCTGAAGAGTAAACAAGGTCAAATCAAGGGCTGCTTCAGTGAAAAGTTATGCTCGTCAGGGCACAATACTCGTCCCGCTTCTCTTTCTCATTCAACAGATAGGCATAAATCATAACACCTTGTCCTTTGCAGACGATACAAGAATTTACTGAATATGTATGAGAGTGGCATCTGTTGAGGACACCGTGAACTTTCAAGCTCATATTAACAAGTGACAACAATATGATGTTGAACGAAGACAAATTTCAGTTACTCCGTTATGAATAATTTACAAAATAAAGAATAGATCGGAGTGCACCACAAACTCAAATCACTCAATACAGCAAAAGTTTGACGTAAAACACTTGGGAGTGATAATGTCAAAGGATCTCAAATTCAAGGATCTCAACAAATAAACAATATTAGTACCACAGATGCAAGGAAAATGCTAGGCTGGATAACTAGAAAATTCAAAACAAGATATGCCAAGCCAGTGATGATACTCAAGTTACTCGTTCTCTCCAGACTAAAATATTTCTTTGTACTAAAGATCTTCAAAGCAGGTGAAATTGCAGGGTTGAAGAACGTACAGAGAGCCTTCAGTACTCGTATTAATTCAGCTCAAGCACCTGAAATACTGGAAACATGTGAATTCCCTGGAAATGTACTCCTTAGAACTTGGGCAAGAAAGAGACATCAGTAATCTACACATGGAAGATTCTAGAAGGATTGATCCCAAACCTGCATAATAAAATAACTCCCCATGAAAGCAAGAGGCATGGCAGACAGTGTAAAATACTTAGGCGTAGGAAGCATGAGCGCCATGAGTAGCCTAAACTTAGTAAGTGTAGGGGAACCAAAACCAAATATCCCCAATACCCTTTATGCCTAAGGGAAATTACTAAGTTGTCTTCAAGAGAAAACTTAAATTCCTCAAAATCAGTTACTGATCAGCTGAACTGTGGTACATAAATTGGTGTGCGTGCATCAGTCTGGTTGATCAGGCCAGCAACAAAGACGTTTGGTCAGGAATCACGCCATAGGGGCGGTGGCCCCCGAAATCAACAACAGGTAATCTACAGGTACATGTCTTAAATGGATACCTGGAATAAACAACAAGTAACAGGTAACCCTCCTTTCTTTTGCTGCTGCTCCAGTTGCTCCTGCTCTTCCTCCTCCTGTTCCTACTGCTCCTGCTCCTCCTCCTCATCCGTCTTATTCACGAGCTGTTGCTTCTCTGTGGACAGTTTTTTTTTTATTATTTTGCATGACCCTTCAGCCTCTGCTTCATCATCATAATAAATCATCATGTTTGTCATATCCTCCTCGGTATATACATGTCCAGAACATGCTCTGCGTGTCAAGTTTTATTTGTAGTCTGGTAGATTTAGGAACACTTGTTAAAGTGGCATGTCGATCATGTGGAGGATATAGCAAGAATTTGTGGATAAACTAAAGGTCTAGGAACTAGGCAATGGATGGGCTAATAAGAAAAAGTGATGAGACGGCAGATTACAAATTTCATGGACCAGCATAACCCGAACCAGCATGGCTTTAGAGCGGAACGATCATGCCTGTCACAGCTGCTGAACCATTATGACAGAATTACGGAGGCATTGGAAGACGACCAAAACGCAGATGTGATTTTCACAGATTTTGCAAAGCGTTTGACATATGCGATCATGGAGTGATAACGCACAAAATGAGGGCCATGGGCATTACGGGGAAGGTAATGCTGTTTCTCATCCTCATAGGAGACATAGATAAAAACACCCGTCACACTTTTGTATCATCATTTACAGATGACACTAAAATAAGCATGAAAGTCACTACGGTAGAGGACACTGAAAAATTACAGGAAGAGATAAGAAGGGTTTTCCAGTGGGTAGTGGAGAACAACATGACGTTCAATGGTGATAAGTTTCAGCTGCTTAGGTATGGAAAGAATGAAGAACTCAAAAGGATCACTATATACAAAACTCAAGAGGGTCACCACATAGAACGAAAGGAACACGTAAAAGACCTGGGAATAATTATGTCAGCTGACCTTTCTTTTAAGGAACATAACAAGACAAAGATCACGACAGCCAGGAAGATGACGGGGTGGGTATTGAGAACTTTCAAAACAAGGGAAATAATGCCAATGGTGACACTCTTCAAATTGCTAGTGCTCCCTCATTTAGAATATTGCTTAGTGTTGACGGCCCCGTCACATTAATCAAGCCAGTAAAGCACCTAAATTACTGGGAACGCCTTCAAGTCTTGAACATGTACTCATTGCAGCGGAATATATACCTGGAAGGTACTCGAGGACCTGGTTCCAAATCTGCACACTTCCATAACATACTGGAGTGAGAGATATGGTAGGAAGTGCAAAATAAACCAAGTGAGGAGCAGGGGTGCGGTGGGGACAATAAGGGAACACTGTATCAACATCCCAGACTATTCAACATTTTACCAGAAGATATCAGAAACACGGCTGGAACCAGTGTAGAAGCCTTCAAGAGGAAACTGGACAAGTATCTTCACCAGGTGCCAGATCAACCAGGCTGTGATGGATATGTGGGACAGCGGGCCTCTAGCAGCAACAGTGTGGTTGACCAGGCAAACACCAGACGAGCCTGGCCCCTGGTCGGGCTCCGAGAGTAGTGAAACTCGCGAAACTCTTCAAAGGTAGGAGTACATTTGGGTCTACGTTATTTCTACATGATCATTCTTTTATCTGCTAGGAATTTCTGGGATATTATTTTCAGTAACTTGTTATCTAGATATGTCATATAAGGTAGAGACGGTGTCTGTGGCACGGCAGAAGATATCCAGTTTTCTTAGATGTGTGTGGGTGGCGGGTACGGTTTGGGGTTCCAGGGAGAGGAAGCACCCCAGGTCCTTTGAAAGGCCCCCGCCAATACAAAATTTGGTTATTCACCGGAGGTATTGAGGATGGAGTCGGGCAGGAGGCAGGAGTCGGGTGGTAGGAAAAGGGAGCAGGAGATGGGAGAAGAGGTGGAGGGGAAGAAATACACAAACAAGTTGTACCCTCAAGGGGTTCCGAAGATATAATGAAGACTAGGAAGTACACAGTTACGAGGGGCATGCCTGTCACCGGTTTTCAGAGTCCTGCCTGAGGCCAGGCGTTCCTAATGCCCAACTGATCAACCAGGCTGTTGATGGTCGCAGCAAGTAGGAAGGGAAAGTAAGAGAGGGATAGATAGAGACTGAATGGGTGTGTTTATTTGGGACAGTGGGTCGCCAGTAGCAACAGCTTGGCTAAACAAGCAATGAAACTATGCTGGAACCATAGGTTGGAAAAGAAATATTACAGGATTAAGGACACTTAAGAAACACATTCAAAAGTAAAGGTATGTGTATACTAGAAGTTTGTAATATTTGCCTGTCATCTTAAGTGTTCATGAGACAGAAAAGATTAACAATCCTGTCATAGTGTAAAACAAATTAACAGGTTTCCATTTCACACTCATTTAACAGGACGGTAGTACCTTCCTGCATGGCTGCTGTCTACCAGGTGGTGGGAAGGGCTGCATCCTTTTGACGGAAATTATCAATGATTATCCCCAGCGCTGAGAAGGAAATAGAGGGATATTAAACAAGAGCATGCAGGCAGCACCATCCTTGTGGATTAGTTACGACTGGGCCAGGCAGACATTTTTGGATTTATTACAAATTGCTAGAGGAAGGCGGGGGCGGCGATAGGGAGGGGGTCGACGCCCCACCAACAACTAATTTAGACAAGTTTATCATAAATTTGTGCAGACGCTAGAGATGTTTTCTCCAAAACTCGAGTGACGAATTAAAGGAAATGTGAATAAATCCTCGGAAGACACGACTGGCTACAATTTGTTTGCTACGGGAAATTGAATTCCGGTGGAGACGTCAGCCTTGGCGGCACTAAGTAAACTGGAATCTTTTTTTTTCCTACTTTCTCCCTCTCTCTCGCCTCCCCTCGCCTACCCTCTCCTACCATCTTTCTCAATCCCTTCCCCTACCCTCTGTCGTTGCCTCTTCCCTCTTTGTCGTCTCCCCTCACCTCTTTCCTTTCCCTTACCTCTTTCTATTCTCCCCCTCCTCTTTCTTGCCTACGTTGTGAAGTATTTACAACCATATATACAGATGTGGAGAACTTAAGTAATAGTGAACGTGAGAGGATGTTTAATAAATTCAACTTGAACAATCAGAGAATTAACTGGGACATGTAAACAAAGAACTACCATACATTCCTTCGGAAACTGGCATAAGCATTCTAAACCCCAACCAATATATGGCAAAGCTAAATGAAGAAGCATATGACAATAATGTCTCGCTAAGAAATTTTCAAAAGGAGATCATACATAGTTAGATCGTAGAAGAATTTACAAAATAGAAAAGGAAGGTTGCTGAATTTCTTAGTAAAGCTGCAAATGACACAACAAAGGAAAGAAAATCTATGCCGAGAAATAGATATAGAACAAAAACGAGAGCATTCATACCAGGCAGAAACACAAAAGAAACGAAAAAAATTCAACATATACTTGAAGGATCCAGGGATCAACGTCCCCCTCGGCCTAGTCCCAGACCAGATCTCTTGGTGGTGGCAAACTCCAAAATACTTTTTCACATATGCAGAATCAAAGTATAATACCTCTTCCAGTATTGAACCTCTACTCCAGGGAGATTCATACAGTGATGACACCAAAGAAATGAGTAAAATCTTGAAGAACAGCATCATATCAAGGCCATGAGAGTTGGAGATCTAGATAGTTTTTTTTTTCATAATTTCAGCCTTGCCTACAAACTTTATATTTAACATTAAGACAAATCCTTCTGATTTTGAAAGGAAAATGGATAGTATACCCACGCAGTCACTCCTCGGCCTGATTTCTGAAACGTGTTATTTATAACAGAAATGCATAATACCATTAGTAAGGTGTTCTTTGGGAAAGGTGCTTAGCTTCAATTAAAATCCCAGTTCTTGAAAAGTGCAAACATAGCCCCTCTTGAAAAGGGGGCAGCTGGGCAGTGGTAAAAAACTACGGACGAGTAGCGTTGATATCACGCATAAATATCTTTGAAAGGATTCTGAAATGCTAAAGTGCCGACTTTATGGAGAAACATGAGCTATATATCCTAAGTTGACATGACTTTAGAGCAGGAAGATCCTGCTTCTCCCAATTATTACAACCTATGAAATAATTACTGAGATCCTTGAAAGGAAAACAAAATGCAAACATATTTGACTAATGCGACCAAATAGCTTAGAACATCATAAAATGAGGTCAATAAGGATGACTCGGAATGTAAGAAAATGGATATTGTATTCACATTTCTAGCAAACACATTACATAGAATGACAGTAAGTAAGACAGTCTAGAACACTAACCGTAGCTTCATATATTTTTTTACAGACGATACCATAGTAAATATGAGTCACCTCAGTAGAAGACATGCATACATACAGAATAACATCTTCCTCGCCTCCCTTTTCCTCTTCCTCGCCCCTCTTCTCATTCCTCTTCCTCGCTTTCCCCTCTCTTCATTTTTGCCTCTCCTGTCTTCCTCGCCTCCCCCTCTACCCTCTCCTCTTACTGGCCTCGTCTTCCTCACCGTCCTTGTTACTCTCTTACCCCCTCCCCACCAGTTACTTTTAAATAAATGCACTAGCCACATACCATCATCATCCTTAATTATATTCTTATAGGTAATTGTCATTAATCCACCCCTCATATCACCTCACTTCCCCCTCACCGCCCCTTCGTCATCACCGCCCCTCATTTCACCTCATCGCCCCTCGCTTGACACCACTGGTGGGCTGAGGTATGAAACACTTCATTTAGTCACCAGAACATTAATTTTCCGGCCATCTTACGGGTAAAGGGTGAGTATTTCGAATGTTTTTTTTTTTTGCCCTTGTTAGTGTGTTAACGAGTGCCAGGGAGGGTGCCAGGTTAGCTTCTGGTGCTCCGAGGTGTCAGGTAAGAGCAGTGCCAGTGATGTTATGAGGTGTTACATAGATGTTGGGAAGGGTGCCAGGGGTAACAAGGTGTCGTGCATGAATGATGCTACAGAAGTGTGTAGGAGGGTGCCAGGCTACCTACAGGGGAGTGCCGGATCAGTCAGGCTGTGATGGATATGTGGGGCAGCGGGCCTCCAGCAGCAACAGCCTGTTGACCAGGCAAGCACAAGACGAGCCTGGCCCACAGCCGGGCTCCGGGAGTAGAGAGACTTGAAACTCATTAAAAGTAAGGTATATCAAAGGGGTACTAAGTTCTACGAAGAACTTGGTAAAGGTCTAAATAGAGCTTGGTAAAAAACTGTATAGAGAGTTTTACCAAACTCAACATAGACCTCCATATATTATTATCATGAGGAGCGCTAAACCCATAGGACGTATACAGCTCCTGTGGGGGAGGGGAATGGAAGGCATTCAGGCTTAATTCAAGGAACTGGAACACAGATCTGATTCCCTAGATCAAGAGCCCCTCACCATCAAGGAACCTGCCTTGAGAGGAGACCCCCATATAGATCAGCGTTTCTCAACCTTTTCACCCTTGCCGAACCCTTGAAATAATTTTCATGTCTCGGGAAACCCCTGCATAAAAATTATTATATATCATTATTAATATCTTTGTTTCTCGTTTATAAACCTAAAGTTCATCAGGAAAATATAATATATTTTTTTCTTATAACTGGTTTAAGCAAAAAATAACTTAACGTTTTTCTCAAGTTTATTGACAATGCGAAAAAAAAACTACTTCTTCCAGAGGCCTCTTACGGAGGTTTTGATTCGCACAAGAAAATAACCATATCTGGCCCATGGCCGGGCTCAGAAAGTAGAGAAACTCTCGAAACTCTTCAAAGGTATATGTAAGCAAAAAGATAAACATAAATGACCAGTATCATATATAACACACACAAACGGAACGAAAACAGATAATAACTACTACAATAACTTAATCGTTGTTTATTGACAGTGTTGAAAAGGCATAAGATAAATCAAGACAAAATGTCAAATATGTGGGTCAAGGAAATGTTATTTTTTGAAGCCGATTTAGATATTGAAATTTGCTTCTCTAAAGTGAAACCTGTGGTTGTCTTTTAGTACACAAATACTTAACTTTGGATAAACAAGGATTTCATCTTCAACTGAAAGAAGACGATTTATATCTTTGCTGTTGACGCTTGTTAAATAAGAAAAAGATTGTTCAAACATGTGAGAGGTTGAAAACTGCATCAATATATTTATTGCTTTCCTATGAATGGCAGGATACTCTTTTTTCACAGAAATCCAGAACTTTTCCAGTGATAGGTCAATAAATCTCATCTTAAGTGTACGATCAGACTGCAGCTCACAAAGTTCTTCCTCTTCTTAAAGTCAAGTTCTCAGGATGAGCAGAAGATTCAGAGTCTGGATCCCTCACACAGTCATACACTTGTGTTGAAAGGGAGGGAAAATAATGTTCGATTTTCATCCACAGTTCACCAAGGTGGGTTTCAATAAGACTTGAAATTTGATGTTATCCTCCTTCACTTTTAAGCCCCAGCAATAGTTGAAACATCTCAAGATTTTATTTTGCAACATGATTTTTCCAAAGATTCGGTCTTTTAAATCCAAGAATCTTGTGACTTGAAGTCAATACATTTTCTGCAGGGCCTTGCAGTGACTTGTTCAGCTGATTCATGTGATGGAAAATGTCTGCTTAGTAGGCTAGCCTTTGCAACCATTTTTTCATCTTCAAAGCACTTGGCAAAATCAACTCTTTCTTTTACTCAGCCATCGGATTTCTGCATGTAGCCGTACGTGTAAAGTAAAATTACAAATATAAAACACAAAAATAATTTAAAAAAGCATTTACATATGATTAGCCTATTTATCACTATTTCTCTCGGAACCCCTAGTGACTTCTCGCGGAACCCCAGGGTTCCGGGGAACCCCGGTTGAGAAACTCTAATATAGAGAGCTTTATCAAGCGCTACATAGAACTCTACATATATAAAGTTTTACCAAGCTCTACATAGAACTTAGTACTGCTATAGCTAGTAGCCTGACACCCTCTTTGTAACTGCTATAGCTCTGTGTAGTTCTTGGTAAAACTCTTCATGGAACGAAACGTTATCAGTTGACAGTACGCCATTGTATGCAGTACAGAATATAGAATATTCTGAAGTGATTCCTTCCATATCTACTCGCTGAAATCACTCCCTACGAGATCAAGACGGTGCGGAATACCTCACAGTGAAAACCGGGGGGAGGGGGGGGGAGACACTGATAGCTCAGTAAGTGTAAAGGAGCTAAAAGTCAGTACCATCCATACGCAAGGGATATTACCAACAAACAGCTGGCAGTCTTCAAGAGGGAACTGGGTAAGGCATCCCGTGATTCAGCGCCGTGGCCTGGTAGGCAACGCTCTCGCCTCACACACTAAGTGTCCATGGTTCGATCCCCGGCCCATTGGATACAGTGGGCGTGTTTCCTTACCTCTGCAGTATATAAGAGACAGTCCTTGATGACGCACTGACTTTCTTGGGTTATCCTGGGTGGCTAACCCTCCATACCCTGGGTTATCCTGGGTGGCTAACCCTCCATACCCTGGGTTATCCTGGGTGGCTAACCCTCCATACCCTGGGTTATCCTGGGTGGCTAACCCTCCATACCCTGGTTATCCTGGGTGGATAACCCTCCATACCCTGGGTTATCCTGGGTGGCTAACCCTCCATACCCTGGGTTATCCTGGGTGGCTAACCCTCCATACCCTGGGTTATCCTGGGTGGCTAACCCTCCATACCCTGGGTTATCCTGGGTGGCTAACCCTCCATACCCTGGGTTATTCTGGGTGGCTAACTCTCCATACCCTGGGTTATCCTGGGTGGCTAACCCTCCATACCCTGGGTTATCCTGGGTGGCTAACCCTCCATACCCTGGGTTATCCTGGGTGGCTAACCCTCCATACCCTGGGTTATCCTGGGTGGCTAACCCTCCATACCCTGGGTTATCCTGGGTGGATAACCCTCCATACCCTGGGTTATCCTGGGTGGCTAACCCTCCATACCCTGGGTTATCCTGTGTGGCTAACCCTCCATACCCTGGGCTATCCTGTGTGGCTAACCCTCCATACCCTGGGTTATCCTGGGTGGCTAACCCTCCATACCCTGGGTTATCCTGGGTGGCTAACCCTCCATACCCTGGGTTATCCTGGGTGGCTAACCCTCCATACCCTGGGTTATCCTGGGTGGCTAACACTCCATACCCTGGGTTATCCTGGGTGGCTAACCCTCCATACTCTGGGTTATCCTGGGTGGCTAACTGGAAATGAGTTGAGATAGCATAACAAATCTTAACCTGTAAATTCACGTGTTAAAAAAAAAATTGGTGTCTATGACGACTGCGTACGGAGAGCACCAACAGACTGATTGATCAAGTCATGAATTAGGCTTTATATGCAGGGACGGTGGCTCCCGAAATCAAATGGGCTGCAGTAATGGTGTCTGAGTGCGGCGGCTGTCACGGTGCTGCTGTGGTATCTTGTTTTATACACAATTTGTGTATAAAAGTCCGTTGAGGTGTAACTCAGGTGTTTTACACTGACGGTGAGGGCAAATGGGATTAATAATTACCAAAGTTGAGATGGAGAAGTAAGTTGGTTTTTCCTTTATTATAACTTGTTGGGAAATTATCGACACCTCTGTCCGCATCGTAATATTTATGCTAGAGTTTACCTTCCACAATCATTCTTTCTCACTATATTTTTCCTCTCTCTCTCTCTCTCTCTCTCTCTCTCTCTCTCTCTCTCTCTCTCTCTCTCTCTCTCTCTCTCTCTCTCTCTCTCTCTCTCTCTCTCTCTCTCTCTCTCTGTCTGTCTGTCTGTCTCTCTCTCTCTCTCTCTCTAGCACAAATTAGTGAGTGCCGGCACACAGGTTATACGCTAGATTAAACACCAAAGACGGGACGCCAGGAGTAAGTACGGTTTTTATTTAGGCCTCTTAAGTAATTTCAGTCTTTTTATAGTGTTTTTTATATAGCAAATTATGTATCTCACCTTCCCATCGTGATAATAATGAAAGTAAAACATCAAATGAAACTGGCTTATAAAAAAAATTGTGAATGTTTTAACACCACAAGAAATAACTATCATTCCTGTCTGCAGGTTCATGCAGTAGTTAGTCTTTCCCTCTATTATTATATCTTTTTATATACTAAGACTGGTCTTGACACGATCAGATAGTCCATCCTAGTCTTTTATTGCTGTGTAACAGATGTTTGAGGGCTGACCATCTATTGTGGGTACTGTAAAATTGTGTTCACTTCTCATAAGTACCAGTTCCAGTTCCTAACCTTCACAAAATTCGCCTCAAGACATTCTGAACACTGGTTGTTTGCAGTTTTCTATACATGGTGAAGTTCCAGCTGCTTTACTCTGCCACTTAAAGCATTTTATTTTTATTTATCCTGGATTACATAGTTTTTTTTTTTGTTTCTTAGCACTATGACGAACAGGAATAATCTAAATGACTTTGTGTAAGAGTTAGGTAGAGGGTCTTGCATGCTTGAGTAGGTAGGTACTGCGCCTGTCTGTAGAGAAACTGTAATTATCTTGGCAAATAACTTGGCATTTTTTTTTTTTTTACTACATTGTTCAATGTCAATTCAGCTGACATGTATCTCAGCATGACTGTTGAGATGCTTTCTCTGTTGCATACTGTAGTATCTTCAAATTGATTACACATTTCAATTTACGTTTTTGATCCAAGTGGTATAACTTCTTTTTTATCTATTGTTTAATGCAAAACTCTAGTTCCAGTGATAATATTTTAGTTATATCCTGTGGGTATTTTCCTGACGTCAAGGACACAGTCTAATATATACAGTAAAAGTTCAAGATTAACGCTAATTGATTTCCCATTTAGAGTGAGGGACCCTAGATACTTCCTTGTGGAACCCCACATGTTATCGGCAGGTGTTTTGTTTCTGGTATATCGTCCTAGACATTTTATTTTCTAATGTTCAAGTACGACTTCACTCAATCTTCAAACCATATGTCGTTAACAGGTTTACTTTAAATCTAGTTTGCATGTATATAAAATGACCAGGCCTGTGGAACCAGTTGTAAAGAGTTAAGAGGCGGGTCCAGGAGCTCTCGAGTCAACCCGTAAGCAAAGCACGGTGAATACACACAGCTGGTGCTTCATCACAACCTGACTACCTGACGACTGAGTGACGAGGTACTTATACTGTTCTAAAGTCGCATTTAAAGAACTTCATTTTTTTCAACAACTTTAAAAAGCTTAGAAATTATTTTGTATAAAATAATGCAAAAGGCTCATGTCTGGGCACCATGATAACTTCGTTGCAATAATAAAGTGCAAGGAAAAGCTCCAAGTTTAGGAAATAATAATGATGGTGTGTAATATAATAGAGTAATACAAACAGTGCCTTGGTAGTTGAGTTGCAGTTGAATGTGAAAAGGCAAAATGGCTTGCATTTAAACAACTTCTTGAGCTCTGGTGAGCGTGGTCTGAAGCGGACCTGGCATGTTGCTCACAGTCGCTTGACCACTTGTACAAGATTTTAGAATCGCTTACTGCACTGAATGTTCTTTCCCTTCACCTGCTGGAAAATTTTACCTAGTTCCCATGAAGCAGGAGTGTGAGTGTGAGCGTGAGTGTGAGTGTGAGCTGAGTGAGTGTGAGTGAGTGTGTGTGATTGTGTGTGATTGTGTGTGTGATTGTGTGTGTGATTGTATGTGTGTGTGTGTGCAGTATATAATATGATAATTTTTATGAATATTTGAAATACCAGTGTGAAGGTTCCTACAGCAGAAATGTGGAAAACGTTTCTCCACATATTGGGTGAAACATGTAGAGGTTCGGAATACAGCGTATCTTCTATATAAATTTATTATTCCACAGGTTTATTGTTCCAATGTAGAAATTTAGTCATTTTTATTTTGTATTGGCTATTTGCATTATCTGTAGACACGTACCTGTACTGTTCAGAAGCTGAAGTATTTTCCCACGTGATAATCTGTATTGGGAGCTGCTGTCTGTTGTTGATTCCGGGGGTCACTGACCCCGCAACCCGGACTTGGACCAGGCCTCCTGGTTAATGGTCTGCATTCACTTACCAAATTAAGTTGAGTCTGCAATGGCGACTCTCACAATATGTGACTGATGAAGGATCTGTAGCAGTCAGTGACCCTGTGTCAGCACTATAAGACTTTATTGGGTTTCTTAACACCAGAGGTTTAGTAATGTAAGAAAGCCAAGCAGATAGTAGCTTATTTCCTTTGGTTTCTTAATAATCCATGAGCTAAGCCCAAAAATCCTGGTCACCAGTACCAATTGAAGGATTAATGTGTATAGTAATATTTTACAACATACGGTATACACCCGTAATAGAACTGGAAAATAAGTAACAGCACAACAGTGGTGAACAATGTCAACATCCGTGATCCGAGATTAATCAGTATATTCGTATTACATGCAGATGTGAGAAATATTTCGGGAACAAGGTTTCAAGTCTTCAAGAGAGGACATATTTAGACTCTGGGACGTTCAAAATAATTGAAATGCTATATTGGCTCTAGGCATTTAAAGTATTTAGTGCTGGGAACGCCTCAGATTCCTAAGTATATATTTGCTGGAGAGAGAGAGAGAGAGAGAGAGAGAGAGAGAGAGAAATATGATAGTATATACGTCAAAAGCACTTGAGGGCCTTGTCCTAAATCTGCACACTGCCATAACAGCGTACCGAAGGTAGATATTTGGGAGAAAATATAAAATAAACCCACCGAAAAGTAGAGGTGCCATGGACACAATAAGAGAAAATTGTATCAACCGTAGTCCCCAAACTATTTAATATCTTACCAGAAGTTATCACAAACACAGCAGGAACAAGTGTATAATAAAATTGTTCAAGAGGAGACCGGACAAGTACCTCCACCAAGTGCCAGATGAACCAGACTGTGATATATGTGTGGGCCAGCGGGCCGCCAGCAGCAACAGCCTGGTTGACCAGGCAAGCCCCAGTTAAGCCGCCCAGGGCCGGGATGTGGTAGTAAGAAAATTCTGGAAACCCATCAAAGGTATAGCAAAAGCTGGGTGCCGGTATCTAGCCGGGCTATGAGGGATAGAGGGCTGGGTGCTGGGGACTTGTCTGGCTAGGAGAGATAATGGGGTGGGTGCTGGGTGCTAGCTTGGCAAGGAGGGCTGGGTGCTGGGGACATGCCTGGCTAGGAGAGATAATGGGGTGGGTGCTGGGTGCTAGCTTGGCAAGGAGGGCTGGGTGCTGCTGGGGACTTGTCTGGCTAGGAGAGATAATGGGGTGGGTGCTGGGCCCTAGCCTGGCTAGGAGGGCTAGAGGGCTGGGTGCGTCATATGAGACTCGCCGTCAGGTCACGTGTTTAATTTGATCCTGTAAAACTGCATAGCTGGCGTCCCGGCCAGTAATTGTTGTGGTGCGGTGGGTGGTAGTTGGTGTGGTGGGTGGTGGTGTGGTAGATGGTAAGACGAGTGGTGGGTGGGGGTTGTAGGAGAGATGGTTGATGGTGGGCTGGGTGGTGGGTGATGGATGGCTAACCAGAGAAAAGGAAGGCTGGATAAATGACGATATTAAGTGAGTTCTCAAAGATAATAAGAGTTGAGTGCCACTCGTATGACACTGAGGCTGCCAGGATGTCTGTATATATATATATATATATATATATATATATATATATATATATATATATATATATATATATATATATATATATATATATATATATAATATATATTATATATATATATATATATATATATATATATATATATATATATATATATATATATATATATATATATATTGTGTATAGATATGAGCGGACAACAATTACAATTTCGATATATACCTTATAAAAAACTGCCCTCGTTTTGTTTGTTTATTTTATAACACTAAACGCTGTGAATATTTAATTGGTTAAATTCCACAGTAAATCGACAGAAACGTGAGAACAAATAAATTCATGTATCCTTTTGTATTTCATTTTATTTTTATTTTTTGGGGGGAGCGTAGGCTAAAGTTATTGTTGACTTATGACACTAATGCTGGTGGCAGCCGTGTTGCATTGCTGCAGCATTTATCGTTTGTTAGCGTGTCAGGGTGTGATGTTAAGGGTTGTGTGTCAAGGTGTTAGGGGTGTGCGAGCCTTAGCTCTTGGCCCAGCTTCTTAATTACTAACGACTGGATTTACTGATTCCTGGCCTCTAAGACTCGTTCATTCCACCTCTTGAAACTGTGTGTGGTGTTTGACTCCACCATCTTTTCGTTTAATGCATTTCACTTTTCTCTATGAATTAAAAAAAAAAATCCTCATTCCCGTGACTCATCTGCGTCTCTAGCTTTCATCTACGTATCTTTGAGATCTTCGCATCTCAGACAGCCTGTCCCTCTCCACTCTGATTTCCTAAATATTTTGTATATTCATGGCTTCCCTGGTCATTATTTTCTGTTGTTTGTTATCTGAATAGGCTTCTCATAGTTCATTCCCTCAGATCCCGCACTGTGTGAACCTTGATTAAGTGAGTATCACTGGTATGAATGTGGATTTTATGTTGATGTCTCATGCTCTTAAGATGAACCTGAATTGGTATCAGGCTCTTCTGTTTTTGTTGATGAGATCAACACCTCCCTCGCTTGATGACTTAGAAGTCTTAGTCGATACGATAAGTATTCTGATACTGGCACCACAACACGGTTGTGGTGCCAGTATCAGAATGCTTATCGTATCTACTGTACTTTCTGTTAGTGCCTCTCCTCAATATTCACTCCAGGCATTATTATTTTCCACCTACTCGAATGAATTCAGTAAGCACTTCCTGACCATGTGTGCAGCCTGTCCAGGTCTTCATGGAGCTTCTTCCTGCCTCCTGCGTGTTAGCGCTCTCATTACTTTTCCAACATTCTTCATCCTTGCTAACCCTGGCGATGTGTTGTGTAGTATGAAGCCTGTGATGTGTTGTGTAGTGCGTGTGAAGCCTGGTGACGTGTTGCATAGTGCTTGTGAAGCCTGGTGATGTGTAGTGCGTGTGAAGCCTCATGTGTAGTGCTTGTGAAGCCTGGTGATGTGTAGTGCGTGTGAAGCCTCATGTGTAGTGCGTGTGAAGCCTCATGTGTAGTGCTTGTGAAGCCTGGTGATGTGTAGTGCGTGTGAAGCCTCATGTGTAGTTGGTGTGAAGCCTGGTGATGTGTAGTTGGTGTGAAGCCTGTGATGTTGTGTTGTGGCTGCCCGACCACTGTCTGTTGTAATTCACACCACCGTCCCTCCCTCCCTACTTCCCTCCCATCCTTCCCCACCCTCTCTCCACCCCTTCCTACTCTTCCCCTCCTTGCATATGTTGCCCTTGCCACCCTTTGTCTACCACCCTGTTATTCATGCCGCCCATTTAAATTGCCACTAGTGCTCTCTGTTCTCACCACTGCCCCTGTACACTACAGTTGTTTCTATCTCTCTCAGCTGCCACCCTGTCACCACCCCCATCTGCCACCTTATCACCGCCCTGTCTGCTACCACTCTCTCTGCCACCCCATCTGCATCCTTCTCACCACCCCCATCTGCAACCTTCTCACCACCCCCATCTGCAACCTTCTCACCACCCCCATCTGCAACCTTCTCACCACCCCCATCTGCAACCTTCTCACCACCCCCATCTGCCATTTGTGTTGGGTTCTGTCTCCTTCCCTTCCCCAGCAGCGCCTTCCTTCAGCCCTGCTTACCTATTCTGGTCCCACTCCTACTAGGGTAGTGGTAGACTTTTTCTCCGTCAGGAAACAGGACATGTGCCTCCAGAGTCCAGACAGTGTTTTTGTCAGATGATGACCCGCTGAATGGTCTAGCATCTGCTGGCCTGTGACGCTAGGTCAGCACCATGAGGCTTGGTCTTGGACCAGGTGGTGGGGGGCAGTGACCCCTGAAATCATCAACAAGTAATCGAAAAAAAACAGTAAACCTCGAAACTAATAAACCAGACCTTCTACTGTCATGCAAACCAAAACAGTGTTCAACGAACACAAGTTTGAGCTCCTTCATATGGATATTTATTTATAGTCAAATTATACATAAAAAGAGAAGTAGGTCAGGCTCATAATTTAATTGAGATCACACACCACTTGGGTTGCCAAAAATTGCACAACCCAGGCAGATGATGCAATATACCCCTAATAAAAAGAAGGGGTGCCGTAAGTACAATGCGAGAAAATACAATGAGTGGTCTGGGCCCAAAACAATTCAACAGCCTCCCATTATACATAAGGTGAATTACCAATAGACTCTTGGCTGCCTTGAAGAGGAAATTGGACAGATACCTTAAGTCAGTGTTCGATCACCTGGGCTGTGGTTCGTACATTGTATTGCGTGAGGCCAGGTCCTCGACCAGGCCCTGATCCACAGGGAGGGCTGGTCGAGGACCAGGCCGCGGGAGCATTGACCCCCGGAATAACCTTCAGGTAGACAACAGGTTTAGAGCAGGTTGCTCCTGCCTCTCACGACTACTGGGCCACTATGACATGGTCTTGGATGCGCTGGAGGACACAGATGTAGTATCCACAGTTGTGATCATGGTGTAATAGCGCACAAAATGCGTGATAAAGGAATAACTGTTAAAGTGGGCTGATGGATCTTTAACTTTCTAAGCAATAGTCCATATAGAACATTGATAGAGTTAAATCAAAGGTTGCCACATTGAAAAGTTCTGCTCCACAAGTTATGGTACTTGCCAAAATAAGCATGAAAATCACCTTGGTAGAAGAAATAGAAAATTACAAGATATACGCAAAGTTTTTTAAATGGTCAGTGGAATATAACATGACTTTTAATGGTGAGAAGATCCAACTGCACCAAATATAACGAAATGAGCATGCGAAGGATCTGGGTGTAATGTCAGATGACCTTCCAAAGAACACAATAAAGTAAATGTCACGACGGCCAGGAAAATGATGGGGGTGGATAATGAAGATTTTCAGGACAATGAGAATAATGCCAACGGTGACACTTTTCAAATTGCTTGTACTCTCTCGCTGGAAGTACTGTTTATTGTTGATGGCTTCATTCAGGAGAGATATCAGAGCTGGGACAGATTCAGAGATCATTTATGGCCTGCATAAAGCTAGTAAAGCATTTCAATTACTGGGAACCCCTCAGAGTCCTAAATATGGACTCGTTCTAGCTGAGGGAAGATACATGAAAATGTATACATGGAAAGTACACGAGGTCCTGGTCGCAAATCTGCACGCTGTCATGACAACATAGTGGAGCTAATGTGTGTGGAAAATGTGTAGAATAAACCCGTGAAAGGCAGGGATGCTGTGGGTAGAATAGGAGAACATTGTATTAATATACCTGGTCCCAGACTTTTTTTTAACATCTTTCTAGAAAATAGAAACAGTGCTGGAACATCAGTGTTTCTAGACAATTTTCTCTGCCAAGTGACCCGGATCAACCAGGCTGTGACGGATATGTGGACTAGCAGGCCGCTAGCAGCAACAGCTTAATTGGCTGGGCAAGCACCAAACAAGCCTGCTGCAAGGCCGGATAGTGAGAGTAGGAAAACTCTCTAAACCCATCAAAGGTATGGAAAAGGTAGAGAGCTTTTAGTGCTCGCATAGTCACTGAAGCATTTAAACTACTGGAAATGTCTCAAAGTACTTGGAACGTATTCTCTACAGCAAGAAGATAAAGATATGTAAATGATAATATATATATACATAACCGAAAATACCTGAGGGACTAGTCCCAAATCTACACACTGCCACAGTAGTAGGTTCGCCGGTCTTGTCCCGGCCCGGGTCTTTTCCAGATGGTTACCCGACCACAGCATCGTACTGGAGTGTGAGATATTGAAGGAAGTGTGGAATACATGCAATGAAAAGCAGGGACACCACGGGGCACAATAAGAGAACATTGTGTCAGCATCCGTGGTGCAAGACTCTTCAACGTGCTACCAGCAGATATCAGACATATTACCGGACCAAGTTTGAAGTTTTCAAGAGGAAACTTTATCACTACCTCTGCTAAGTACCACATCAACTATGCTGTGATAAATATGTGATGTGGCTAGCGGGACGTCAACAGCAAAAGCCTGGTTGAATAGTTAAACAACCCCAAGTCAGGCTACTAAGGTAGAGAAAAACTCGAAATCAATTACAGGTGTATTATAAGTAAGATCTTCAGATAACCTTGAGGAAGAAGAGAAATAGGTTAAGAGGTACCAGGGGGTCATTGCCCATGCCACCCGGTCCCGTACCATGCAGGGTAGGTTTAGTGGGAAACCAATTGGTTTAAGTGGGTTGTAACAAGAAGTTTAGAATGAGTTGCTTTACACGTAATGTAAAATGGTGATACTCCCTCCTACAAACACACACTATTTACCTGTGCTGATGTTACTGTAACAAGCATTGAAGTGTGTTGTCTGAGGTGGGGTTGAGGTGGGCTAGACCCCTCACTGCTGCAGTGGTAAGAGTGCTTGTGATGATCAGTGTTTGCTGCTGACAGTGCTCGTGTTAATGGTGGTTCCAGGTTGTGGTGCTGGCGTGGCTATGCCAAGATTTGGTTCTAATGTGGTGCTGGTATGGTGCCAGATATGTCACTAGTTTGGTGTGGTGCTTATATATGGAACTAGTGCGGTGCTGGTATAGTGCTAGGATATGGTACTAGTATGGTGCTTGTGTTGTGAAGATATACCAGTATGGTGCCAGACTGTTGTACTAGTGTGGTGGTGACAGGATGTGGTACTGGTGTGATAATTCCTGGGTGTAATGGTGTGGTACTGGTGTGATAGTTCCTGGGTGTAATGGTGTGGTACTGGTGTGATAATTTCTGGGTGTAATGGTGTGGTACTGGTGTAGTGCTAATGTGTAGTATCATCACCAACACCATCATTCTAATTGATTATACTTGCAACTACTAGACCTGTGCCTTGGAACTGGGCAGCGGGGAGATGACACCAGGACTCAACAGTCAAAAGGTAAACCACCTCTTCATCTAGTCATTAGAATAATATTTTAGCGTGTTTCTGTCACCACCCTAACTTCCCTGTGCTTTATTTACATCTTTAACTGCCATATTCTGTTTCTCTCCTTCCATTTCCTATCCACCCAATCCTTTATTTTATGTCATCATTCCTTCCCGGGTCATTTCTTCAGCTGTTGCTAATTTTTGTTGATATTTTTCCGGCATCACTATCGTTGCAAAATATATTTGATCAGGTGCGGGTTGCATACTCCAAGATGGTGATGGTTGTGATTATCTAGACTTACAGTATTGTTAAGTGCCAAAAATTGATTGGTGATGGTGGTTGTTTAGTACTGTTGGGGTTAGTTGGTGGTGTTGCAGTGGATGGTGGTGGTGGTGGTTGCTAACCTAGAGTGCTGTATGTTAGTTTCTCCCACCCTGCAGGTTCTATGTTACTCTCTACCTGTTAACTACCTGATGATGGTTTCGGGGGCGGGATTACTGACCCCGCAACCTGAACCAATCCTCCTGGTTGCTAACCGGATCAGTCAGGCTATTTGTGGTAGCAGCACGCAGCCCGGTTGTCGAGGAAACTGTAAGGCCTTGGCGAGTTCCGCTTCATTTATATCTATTTGTTCTCTGCCTGTCCTGTTTTTCATTGTTTACGCCTGTAGGCCTGCCAGTGAGTAGGCCCAGGTGGCGCTGCTAATTTCTTTGTTAGGTTTTAGGTGTATCAACTGTATGAGAGTTATCAGGACCGCAGTTAACCCGCACACTAAATTCTACATGTACTCTACCCGCCTATAGTCGGTTCTGAGAAAGGGGTCATAGCTACCCTGGCCGAATCCCAGTCCAGGATTCCTGGTTGATGATCTGATCAACCAGATTATTGGTACTGGCAGTACGCAGCTCACTTTAGTAGGCACCACAGCCCATTGGGTCAGTTTCCTCTTAAAGACAGCTAGGGGTAATTTCCTTGTGTATATGATGGGGGGATCTTCAAAATTCTCGGACCCCTTTATACTTACTGGGTATATTCATTGCCTTTCATTGCAAGTATTTTCTTGCTCTCGTGGGGAGTGTCTATCGTGTGCAGGGGAGTGTCTATCGTGTGCAGGGGGGAGTGTCTATCGTGTGCAGGGGGGAGTGTCTATCGTGTGCAGGTTAGGAATTTCCAGGATAATATAATTTCTAAAATATGAAGAAGTGTGTAATATTTACTGAGTTCATTTCAGCGCTATTTTCAGTAAGCAATTTTATACACTCGTATTATGTGAAGGTTACCTGAAGATGCCTACATGGTTCACTGATCCTCTCGGACCAGTTCCAGACCAAGCCTCCCGGTGGATGGTTTGATCATACAGGCTGTTGGTGTTAGAGAAACACAGTACAATGTATGCACTAAAGCCTAGTGCATACAGATATCTCTTTATCCCTCAGTGTACACACTGAGAGATATAAACCTCAGTGTGTATGCACGGAGATACTCCTCTGTGTATACTTTGAGAGATACATACCTCAGTGTTAATATACAGTGATACACAGCTCTTAGTGTATATACACTGAGATACACATATCTCAGTCTATACTTAGATACACAATTTTTAGTCTATATACACTGAGATACATATATCTCAGTTTATATACACAAAGATGCACATCTCTCAGTTTATATACACCGAGAGATACACAGCTTTCAGTGTATTTACTGGGGAGTTACACCCGTGCGCGCCCTCTGCTTAAACTACTGCCACTTAACAAAGGATAAATCATCTGAACAATAGACAATTAGAGCTGAAGTAACAGTTGGTGTTTTAGTGATGGGAGAAGGAATGGTCAGGGGAGGGGTGAGTAGAGGAGGGGTAAGTGGGGGTCAGGAGAGGTGAAGGGAGGAGGAGGGGTGAAGGATTAAGGTTATGGAGGTTCACTTTGATCACTTTTATAAGTTCAACACCAGCTTTGGTTTCTATGCGATAACTCAAGAACGTCTCTTCCTATGGGCTTCACACATTTGAAAGTAATGTTTATTACTCACCTGAAAGTTTGGCTCGGTCTTGGGCTGTGGATGTGAAGTGTGCCTGGGATTCCTGACACTGGCATGCCCTGACCATGACTTCTCATAGGTCCTCTGAAGCCTCCTAAACCTGCACACCGAAAATCACTCCGTGTGACAGCACATTGTCTTGACAGACTTTGCAGAGTGCATAAAATAAAAATCTGTTTCTCATCCTCATAGCAGACATAGATAAAAACACCCAGCACACTTTTGTATCATCATTTGCAGATGACACTAAAATAAGCATGAAAGTCACTACGGTAGAGGACACTGAAAAATTACAGGAGGACATAAGCAGGGTCTTCCAATGGGCAGTGGAGAACAACATGACGTTCAATGGTGATAAGTTTCAGCTGCTTAGGTATGGAAAAAAATGAAGAACTCAAAAGGAACACTATATGCAAAACGCAAGAGGGTCACCACATAGAACGAAAGGAACACGTAAAGGACTTGGGAATAATTATGTCTGCTGATCTGTCGTTTAAAGACCATAACAAGACAAAGATCACAACAGCCAGGAAGATGACGGGGTGGGTATTGAGAACTTTCAAAACATGGGAAATAATGCCGATGGTGACACTATTCAAATCGCTAGTGCTCCCCCACTTAGAATACTGCTCAGTGCTGACGGCCCCGTTCAGGGCAGGAGAAATAGCAGAGCTGGAACAAATCCAGAGATCGTTTACGGCTCACATTGAGCCATTGAAACATCTAAATTATTGGGAACGCCTTCAAGTCTTGAACATGTACTCATTGGAGCGGAGGAGAGAGAGATACATGATAATATATACATGGAAAGTACTTGAGGGCCTGGTCCCAAATCTGCACACTGCCATAACAACATACTGGAGTGAGAGATATGGGAGAAAGTGTAAAATAAACCCAGTGAGGAGCAGGGGTGCGGTGGGGACAATACGGGAGCACTGTATTAACATCCGGGGTCCCAGACTATTCAACATCTTACCAGAAGATATCCGAAACACGGCTGGAACCAGTGTAGAAGCCTTCAAGAGGAAACTGGACAAATATCTTCACCAGGTGCCAGATCAACCAGGCTGTAATGGATATGTGGGGCAGCGGGCCTCCAGCAGCAACAGCATGGTTGACCAGGCAAGCACCAGACGAGCCTGGCCCATGGCAGGGCTCAGAGAGTAGATACTCTCGAAACTCTTCAAAGGTATATCAAAGGTATATCAAAGAGGCGCGACGTGTATAGTAAAAGAGAACTCGAGTAGTGTCAAAGGTCCCCGACTTTTCAATGTCCTCCCTCCGTGCATAATGAAAATTACCATCAATTCTCTGGTTATTTTCAAGAGGGAACTTGATAAGTTCCTCAGAATAGTTCCTCACCTGCCTGGCTATGGTTCATATGTTGGATTGCATGTAGCCAGCAGTAGCAGCCTGGTTGATCAGGCCTTGATCCTACAAGAGTCCTGGTCGTGGACTGGAGCGCGAAGGTGTTCACCCCGGAAACTTTCTTCAGGTATCTTAATACTCCTACTCCTCTCCCTCTTCCTCCCCGTTCTCCGCGACCTCCTCTTAGTCATGCTGGTGCTCTCAGTGCTCCTATTATTATTCTTGCATGTAGTATTTGTTCTTCTGGTGCTGTCTTACAACCTTACTGTTTAGAAACCTGGCCGAGATCATACAGAGGATCGAGCTTCCATCGCGTCTTGCGCTGAGTGACAAACACGGGTTTAGTGCCTCACATAATTAAAATGATTATAAAATAATCATCCTGGTTGACTTTGCAGGTACCAGGCAAGCCTGGCCAGGGCCGGGCTGCGGGAGTAATGAAAACTCTTGAAACCCATCATAGGCAAAGGTATATTTGTTTTATTGATCTTTCTCCTACGAGAGCAAGAGGTTTGGCAAATTAGTCAAAACATCTATAGTGAAAAGCAGGAGTGAAATTAGTGCAACTGGAGATAACTCATTAAGTTTCCTTTGATATATCCTTGATGAGTTTCGAGAGTTTTCCTACTCTCAGAACTCGGCAGTGGACCAGGCTTGTCGGGTGCTTGCCTGCTAGGCTGTTGTTGCTGGCGACCCACTGCCCCATATATTCATCAAAGCCTAATTGATTTGACACTTGGTGTCAGTTTCCTTTTGAAGACTACATTTATCCCCTAAATGTTTCTGGTTGCTTATAGTAAGTTTTTAAATAGTCAGAGACCACAGATGTTGATACAGTGTTCTCTTATTGTGCTCACGGTGCCCCAGCTTTTCACTGGGTTTATTGTATATTTTCTCCCTTATCTCTCCAATATGTTATGGCTGTGTGCAGATTTGAGACTAAGCCCTCAAGTACTTTGTACATATATTTTTTTATGTGTCTCTCCAATCCAGTGAGTATATATTTGGGACCCTGAGGCGTTGCCAGTAATTCAAGTGCTTTACGAGCTCCTTGTAGGCTGTAAATAATCTTTGTGTTTCAGCTTTGATCTCTCTCCTGCCCTGAACTGGGCCATCATCACTGAACAATCCTCTGAACGAGAGAGAGATGTTTTCTGGCATTTCTTTCTTTCTCACTTAAGTTCTTGATCAATCAGGCTGTGGTATAGATGTGGGCCTGCGTGCAGTAAACACTAACACCTTCATTAATCACCATGTTCATATTCAGGTCTGACAATTGACCTGGCCTATGACCTGGGCGATGTTTCCCGAAATTATCTATTCGTAATTTACAGCTCCTTAATCTCTCCTGTTTTTTCTTATTTTCTTGTTTATTTTCATTCTCTCCCTCTTCGTCTTCCTCAACACTTTTTCCGTTCTCACCTCCATTCTTCCTTATCTTTCTCCCTCACTTCCCCTCACTCGTCTTCCTTTCCTCCCTCCGCTTTATTTTTCCTTTCCCTGCTTTTATTTACACATCAGTTTTAAAGGCCTAAGAGCTGTTATCCTATAGGCCTAAGCTCATTTCAGATACCACCCCAGGATACGCCCCATAACAGTCGACTAACACCCAGGTACCAACATACTGCTACATGATTAGGGACAGCAGGTGTAAGGAAACATCCCTAACATTTTCACCCATGCCAGGGATCGAACCATGTACACTCGGTATGTGAGCTGAGTGCCTGGACTAGGGCCAGGCAGCGGGAGTAGAAAACTCTCGACACCCATCAAAGGTATATTTCCCTCATCTTCCTATTGTTCCTCTTTGTTCTCTTCCTCCTCCTTGTTCACGTCTTCCTCCTCGTCTTCCTCCTTGTTCACGTCTTCCTCCTCGTCTTCCTCCTCGTCTTCCTCCTCGTCTTCCTCCTTGTTCACGTCTCCCTCCTCGTCTTCCTCCTTGTTCACGTCTCCCTCCTCGTCTTCCTCCGCTCCGTCAGCGTGTTTTTACACTCAAAAAGAAATTTTTATGGTCGGCTGATTCATTATGCTGAAGAAATTTTTTTTCTATCTCTAATTTTTGCGAATTTCCGCTGGCGTTAAGTTTGACTTTACCTCACTGGTCGCTGGAAATACTTTCTGCGGCGATAAAGTCGCACTTACGGTGGACCTTTTCAAAAGGCTGTATGGAAACCAAATACATCTAAATCGTAAAGGCTGCTGATCATAATAAAAAAAAAAGCATCAACAATGAAGTCATATATCTTAACCTTTGACGAGTATTAGTCAGTCTTAGGGTTACTTTCTTGAGCACTATGTGCTTAATTGTCCATCTGATTAGGAATATAAAGATGAACAGTATAATAATGTATGTGATATGTCAAGGTATCTTTTTAATGAAAATAAGATACCAGTCACATTAAGCACATATTCTAAATTTGCTTGCAACATGCGA
Source organism: Cherax destructor (assembly GCA_009830355.1). Taxonomy (NCBI): domain Eukaryota; kingdom Metazoa; phylum Arthropoda; class Malacostraca; order Decapoda; family Parastacidae; genus Cherax; species Cherax destructor. Next base: position 228,086 of record WNWK01000616.1, on the reverse strand, counting down.
GACGGCCCTGGTTCCTACCGCCCTCAGCAATAAAGTAGCCGCTTAGGCAGTAAAACCTAACCTAATCTTCCTGCTAATCAGAATAACAAAATTGGTAACAGTAAGTTTCTCTATACGACTGAACAGTTTCAATTTTAGGTTAATCTATCATTAAAAATAGTATACACAAACCGATAAATTTATAAGTAATAAAAAAATCTAACAAATCTAATTCACTTGAATAAAAATTGAACTCTTACCGTTACAACCCAACATTGCATCATTAAATTTTAAATCAACACTATAAAAATGCCAACCATCTTTTTCATTCATATTTTCTCCCATCTCATTTACAAGCAAAATAATTTTCAAACACTAATTATTAATAAGATTAATCCAGACAGTCTTCTTCCTCACCTATTTCTTCTTTGATTTCGTCTTCAGGAATTCCTTGAAGGAGTTTGCTAGTTTCCTCTTGGCTGACTTATGCCAATCATTGACTTGGCTCTCATACTCTGGTTGCTCCTCTACCCTGATGTTCAGCTCATCAAGGGTACTTGGTATCCATGATGGGAACCTGAGACCATCCACGCAGGATGCCCAGCACGGGTACCTGGCATCCACGCAGGATGCCCAGCACGGATACCTGACCATCCACGCAGGATGCCCAGCACGGATGTCTGACCATCCACGCAGGCTGCCCAGCACGGATGTCAAGACCATCCACGCAGGATGCCCAGCACGGATGTCTGACCATCCACGCAGGATGCCCAGCACGGATACCTGACCATCCACGCAGGATGCCCAGCACGGATGCCTGACTATCTCAAGTATTGAGAGACGACGCGGAAGATGGAACAAATTGAGTGCCTCGTGTCAGCCAGCCAATAATGACCAATGAGAGACAGACGATATGTTTCCCTGTTCAGATCACGACGGATCACTCTGCAACATCTTTCTCCATCTCTAATCAAGAAAGGAGGTCCAGAAGTTAAATTATTTTGACAACACTATATTAATACGCAACTAACTCATAATTTGGAATTGAAAACTGGACGGCGTTTGGATTCATCACTCGCGACTTAATGATCCATGGCAAATCTAACAGTTGTCTGCCTTTCATTTGCAGTTTGTGGGTTGTGCATTGTTCCTTCCACGGTATTGTGAGTTCTGTTTTTTAATGTATTAATGTGTAGACACGCACACACACACAATATAGGCCTACAGTTTTCAGTCAAATGACCGAGGACTTCCACTGATTTGACGGTTCACCCATTAAAATATTAAAGATACTGATAGTACTTGACCTGGATGAAGGTATGGTGTGCAGGGAAGAGGAGCTATGAAGCTTGGTTACCTGGAGTCTACCTGGAGAGAATTTCAGGGGTCAACGCCCCCGCGGCCCGGTCTGTGACCAGGCCTCCTCACCAAGAAAGCTGCCTGGCGTGATAATGAGCAGGACACCATTGTTTATTACGCTCACTGAGATCACTGACACTGGTCTCAGGATCCCAGTTGGTGTTCAGTGTAGTGGTGACTCATATGTGGGGACCACCTGATTCCGTCGACATCCCTTTTTCTTGACTGATTGCCACAGCTGAAGATGGTGAGTTGGTTAACAAGTAAATGAAAACTTTATCTAGGTTAAATTAACAGTGGGTTTCACAGACTGATATAAATTTTCACAGCGTTTATATAAAAATAATAGTGATAAATTATGAAGATGTAGCCCATGCCGCTGTAGCATTTGATCTCGTCTGCAGTTATGTAACACCAAGTGTAAGAAGTGTAAATTGACCACGATCCTTCAACCCTGTCTTACCTGTAGGTTACCTGTAATCGCTTCTGGAGGTCACCACTCCCGCAGACCGGTCCCAGACCAGACATTCTGGTTGCTCTCCTGATCAATCAAGCTGTTCCTGCCCGCCGCCCGCATCCTAACATATGCACCACAGCCCGGCTGGTCAAGAACAAATTTGAGGAAATTGTTGAAGAGACCCAGGGGAGGGTGTTGAGTCGTGGCCTCTTTACACTTATTGAATTCTCTCTGTATACTCAATTCTTCCCTGCTTTTCACCGTAGATATCTTGCACCGTCTGCCATGCCTGTGTTCATATTTAGGTATTTTGGTGTGGGACCAATCCCTCCAGTATCTTCCAGGTGTAGATTATCATGTACGAGGTGCTATCAAAAAGTTCCCTGGGTGAAATATGGCGTCATTGTAGATCATGCTGAGCAATACACTCCTTTGTGAAGTAGCATAGCGCATTTCAGTGCGGTCGGTCATTCCGTTGAGGTGTGTCAGCAGCCCACTGGAAGACTTGATTGATATAAGCGTGGATGCTCGCTGTGTCTTCAGTGGATGCCGCTCTCATACACATCCTAGTAAGTACAAAGTATGATACAGTGGTATGGTTTATGTCTTTAAGAGGGAACTTGACAAATTCCTGAGAACAGTTCCTGATCAGCTGCGTTGTGGTGCATATGATGAACTGCGGGCGGCGGGTCGATCAAGCCCAGGACGCGGGGGCTATGATCTCTGGAAGCGACTCCAGGTAAATCCACCAAGACTACCAACACCAAAAGGCGAAATATCTTACAATTCACTGTAGTAGTCGTTTTCGGGGGCTCACTGTCCCCGCGGCCTAGTACTAGACGAGGAGTCCCGGTTGCTTTCATGATCGACTAGACTGTTATTGCTAGCCGCACGCAAATCAACATAGGCACTACAGCCCAGCTGACCAGGAACAAACTTTGGGAACTTATCAAGTTTCCTCTCGAAAACAGGGTTTATTAATAATTCCCCTTATGTTTGATGATGATCCTTTTTAAATCACTTGTTCTCTCTAGGCTAGAATACTTCTGTACATTAACATCTCCATTCAAGGCAGGTGAAATTGCAGATCTAGAGAATGTACAGACAACCTTTACTGCACGTATAAGTTCCATCAAACACCTTAACTACTGGGAACGCCTGGAAGCACTAAACTTATATTCACTGGAGCGCAGGCGAGAGAGATATATCATAATCTACACCTGGAAGATTCTGGAGGGACTGGTCCCTAATATGCACACAGAAATCACTCCATACGAAAGCAAAAGACTTGGCAGACGGTGCAACGTACCCCCAGTGAAAAGTAGGGGCGCCACTGGTACACTAAGAGAAAGCACAATAAGTGTCCGGGGCCCAAGACTGTTCAACAGCCACCCACCAGCCATTAGGGGCATTACCAGAAGACCTCTGGTTGCCTTCAAGAGGGAGCTGGACAGATACCTAAAGTCAGTGCCAGATCAGCCGGGCTGTGGTTCGTGCGTTGGACTACGTGCAGCCAGCAGTAACAGCCTCGTTGATCAGGCCCTGATCCACCGGGAGGCCTGGTCATAGACCGGGCCGCGGGGACGTCGATCCCCTTAATACCCTCCAGGTAGACTTCAGGTAGGGTGTTGAAATGTCTTTCTCTATGTTGACCTAATGACAAGTAACTGGATCACTTACGATCGTTGTAGATTATCTCATGCAAACATTCTCACTGTCGCCAGCCTCTCTGAGGGCTCTGAGAGATCCAAGTGGCACTGTTGTATCATGTGACACTGACAGGCTTGTTTTGGTGAGTGGTGGTTGGTGTAACTGTACACCTCTGGGATGTTTCTTCATTCAACCCCGGGACCCTGAATCACACAGGACCCTGCATCACACGGGACCCTGCGTCACACAGGTTCCTGCATCACACGGAACCCTGCGTCACACAGGACCCTGAATCACACGGGACCCTGAATCACACGGGTTTCTCCATCACACGGGTCCCTCCATCACACGGGTCCCTCTATCTCACGGGTCCCTCCATCACACGGGTCCCTCCATCACACGGGTCCCTCCATCACACGGGTCCCTGCATCATACGGGTCCCTCCATCACACGGGTCCCTTCATCACACGGGTCCCTTCATCACACGGGTCCCTTCATCACACGGGTCCCTCCATCACACGGCTCCCTGCATTACATGAGTCCCTCCATCACACGGGTCCCTCTACACGTGTCCCTCCATCACACGGGTCCCTGCCTCACATAGGATACTGTTCCTAATAACCCAGTACCTTGCAGCATCTGCCCAACCTCTCCCCGCTCCTCCAAGCAGAAACTGACGCATTACAACGCGTAGGAAAGTAAGCTGATGTTTGAGCACGGATTAGTTACTTATGATTTCCGTTGTTGTTGTGTTCAACTCTTTTTAATCATGCAGGTCAAACTTTTTTTTATAATGGAAAGAGGGTTGGCAGTGTACACATGATGAAGACACAGGCTGTAGAACAAGCTTTTACTGGGACATGTCACTCATGTCAAGGTTTATGAAAGTATAACCTCACAAAGCTATACAGAGAGCACAACGTCCCAAAGTTTTTCGTCTTTACTATTGTCGACAATACGACATTTAGATAGTTCTTCCAGGCAGTTGTTCTCCAGTAACCAGTTAGTTCTAGAGACTAGTGGCGCTCCTTGACCGCAGACAACGAATTATATACTAATGTTGGTCCCGTAACGACTTGGTCCACAAGATGGGTGGTGGTCATGTAATCTGTTGGTTCTGGCGACCAGTAGAGCTCCTGTTACCAGTTGGTTAAGGGGGACCATTAATGTTCCCATAATGAGTGAGTTTGCATTCTGCACAGCTCTTGTAACCGGTGCGCAGCTGGGTGTTGATTCTAGATATGTACCCTCTTCGCTGTGTACATTTGGCCCTCTCATACCCGGCGTTTGAATCAAAGCGAGGAGCGTGTGTAGCGCGAGTGTCCCCCCACTTTTTTAGCTGAGTTTCCCCTTAAATGTAAACTGACTGCCCTCGCTCCTGACCACGGACTGCAGAAACAAACCCTTTGATGTTGATGTTTTGATAATGTGTTTTATCTCATGTTTTATCTGGCTGTATCGCTGCTCGGAGTTGGCAGAATCTTCCTGTAATGGAGCTGATGTGTCAGAGTTTTCATCACGTGTGGAGACGATGAAGCTGGACCTATCAGGCTGCTTCAATCTCTTTATATTCTCCCTTACACCTATAACGCCTTCCCCTGCTCATATATCTCATGTCTCTTCCTCTATCTCCCCCTCATCCCGTTATATTCTAGAGAGAGAGAGAGAGAGAGACTGACAGACGTATATAGGTAAAGATAAAGTGAAAGATAAAATTATATTAATTTATTATTTTTTCTTGCTACAGGTATGTGAGCGTGTGTGTGGACAGGAGGACCTACGAGGCTTCGTAGCAAAGAGGTAAATAGTGGCAATGTCAGACCGGACCTTGGGCATCACCCTGAATCCACCGCTAACTTAATTGCATTAAAAATTATCGATCAGAATGATTATTTTCACTCGGCCATTGGATAATCACTACAATGGTTCACTATCCTGAAATCAGCGAATCGACCACTCTTCCCTTTTCAGGATATATAATAATATAATAAAGTTAGTCTTGTGAACGGTTCAAACTGGGAGTTGGAGGTGAAAGGGGAAAACCTTAATGAATATATTTACCATTTGCTGGACACTTCAACTATTACAAAAGATCCTTTAACTTAATTACGCAACTGGATATAATTCAACATATCCTGATATAAAAATGATGCAGCATTACAAGGGAAAAGGTGGGGGTGGGGTTACCTAAAGTAAAATATCTGAAATCTTTAGTACTGACAGTGTCTTGCCAAACTTGCAGCCCACTAGAAGCCTTCCTGGCTCTCTGAAGTCTCTTTCTTTTGCCATTCCTGGCTTTCTTAAAAATTCTTATTCCGCCCCACCTAAAAGCAAGGAATCGGATATATCCTGGTACATCAGTCTTAGACCAATGAGGTTTACCGTAGGGAGCGAGTCCATTAAAAATCCACATTAGCATTTACTAATATTGGAGGAGGTTACACCAAAACTTAGATCAAGACTTCTTAATAAAGAAAAATATGAGGTCAACACTTGCAAGCAGTTGAACCCTCCTAAATTAACCCGGCAGATACCAGAATAAAAGCACGTTTTCAGGTTTCATCTTAAATGGGTTACCAGCCTGGAGCAACATTACATCCCTTTCCCTTCCTGATAAAATGTCAGAGTTAGGAGAAACTGAGAATTTTCATATGGACTTAGAATATTATATTTTTTCCTAACCTTAACACTATCTTGAGTGTGATAATACAGCTGATTTGTCATATAAAGGACACTAATATAAATGTGAAAGCTGGAAAAATGATAGGGTGGATAATGAGAATTTCCAGAACAAGAGAAATCTTGCCAATGGTGACACTATTCACATCTATTAGGTAAAAGGACACAAGGCAACTAATGTAACATTTTACTGTGGCAACGTTTCTCTCTCCAGGAGCTTTGTTAAGTCGTTACCTAACATATTGTCGGTAATTCTACCAAGATTATTACTATTCACATCTGTTGTGCTTTCTCGCCTGAAGTACTTTTTTTTGGTTTTGACGACACTATGTACTGGAGTGAAAGATATGGGAGGAAATATAAAATGAACCCAGTGAAGAGCATGGGCGCCGTGGGCACACTATGAAAACATTGTATGAACATCATTAGTTCCAGACTATTCATTGTACTACCAGAAAATGAGAAGATACCAGAAATACTACTGGAATGAGTAAGTCTTCAAGAGGAAACTCTGTTAAGTGCCAGATAACCATGTTGTGATGTATGTATGGACCACCAACAGCAACAGTCTGGCTGATCAGTCAAGCACCAGAAAAGCTTGACCCCAAGCAGAGCTGCAGGAGTAGGAAGATTCAAAGCCGGTCACAGGTAGATCACAGGTTACAGGCACACAGGGAGTGTCATGTGATCACCTAGTTGAAGTTGTCTGCCCTGAAGTACTCGCCTTGGGAGACTATACACTGTTCCCAGCGACTCTGCCACTTCTCGAAACATTTCTGGAACTCTTCTTTCCCAACAGCTTCTAAAGCGGCCTGCAGTTTTGCTTGAATCTTCTCCACATTGTTAAAACGCCTCCTCTTGAGTGCCATTTTTATTTTTGGGAAGATCTGGGGCTAGATCTGGGAAGTAAGGTGGTTGACAACCACTATGTTGTTTTTGGCCGGAAAATGATGGTCTTTTTGGTCGTGAGTCTGCGTACAGGGCACAAATTTCCCTGCCAGTTACCTTATGTATAAATTTTCAGTCAGAATGCTTAACACAACACAAGAAATTTCCACATCACTTGTATTGTCCTGGGTTCTCTGACGACCATCTTGAATAACCTCCCTCACTTTTTCATTGTTAGTGTCTGTTTTTGACGGTGATAAACGACCAGTGTTCATCATCCTCAACTGAAGTTCATCCTGTTTTGGGTCGAGAGAACCATTCACAACACTGTCCGACCCATTTTTTCATTGCCAAATGCTTGCTGAAGCATTTTGTGAACCTCACTAGCCATAGTATCCAGCTTGAAATAGAATTTCACATGCACATATTTCACTCAGAAAGTGTGAGAAAATTCGAGTTTGGGAACTTCTTGAAAGCATTTTGTATGAGTGTGTTATTTTAAGGTTAGTGGCTGTGCTCTGTATGGGTGTTATCTTACTTTAAGGGAAGAGGTTGTGTTATGCATGGGTGTTAACTTATTTTAAGGGTAATGGTTATGAGAGGGCATTCCTTGCAGGGAAGTGGGTTTCATTTTACAGTGTTCCTTTACTTTAAAGGCGTCGTGAGTGGGTGTACTGTAGGTTCTTTAAAGCGAAGGTCCTTGCTAACTTGTATATCCCCCACTTTTCGCCCTGAAAATATATCACCAATTTCTCTCTCGCTACATACCTACCTCCTTCTTTCTCTCTCTCTCTCTCTCTCTCTCTCTCTCTCTCTCTCTCTCTCTCTCTCTCCCTCTCTCTCTATTTCTTCTTCCTTTTCTTTCTTTCTTTTCTTTTCTTCTTTTCTTTTTCTCTTTCTTCTTCTATCTCTCTCTCTTCATATCTTCTCTCTCTCTCTCTCTCTCTCTCTTTCTTTCTCTCTCTCTCTCTCTCTCTCTCTCTCTCTCTCTCTCTCTCTCTCTCTCTCTCTCTCTCTCTCTCTCTCTCTCTCTCTCTCTCTCTCTCTCTCTCTCTCTCTCTCTCTCTCTCTCTCTCTCTCTCTCTCTCTCTCTCTCTCTCTCTCTCTCTCTCTCTCTCTCTCTCTCTCTCTCTCTCTCTCTCTCTCTCTCTCTCTCTCTCTCTCTCTCTCTCTCTCTCTGTGCCAGCCAATTCCCCAGTATTTACTGTTTCACTGTTTCTTTCGTTTCGTTTTTATTTTTTCGTTTAATCTTTTTCCTTTCTTTTCGATATTTTGAGCCTGTAAAATATAAGGGGCTGTGAAGGTCTCTAAAAAACAGTATCAGCAAAGTCCCCTTTCATTTTTTTCTGCTTTCCTTTAGTACTTAGTAGAGTGGTTGCTGGATAGTATGGACCCAAGTGGTGTACTGGATACTACAGTGGAGAGGCGAGACGCTGTCCAACTTGACTGTTATTGGCACGGCAGTTCACTCAGTACAGAGCTTCATGTGATAAAACTCCACACAGCGTGAGTCTGTTTATCTTAACATACCTTCTTCACTGTTTGATAGCATACCTTCACTGTTTGTTAACATACCTTCACTGTTTGATAATGTACCTTCACTGTTTGATAACATAACTTCACTGTTTGATAACATACCTTCACTGTTTGATAACATAACTTCACTGTTTGATAACATACCTTCACTGTTTGATAACATACCTTCACTGTTTGATAACATACCATATTCACTGTTTGATAACATACTTTCACTGTTTGATAATGTACCTTCACTGTTTGATAACATACCATCTTCACTGTTTGATAACATACTTTCACTGTTTGATAACATAACTTCACTGTTTGATAACATAACTTCACTGTTTGATAACATACCATCTTCACTGTTTGATAACATACTTTCACTGTTTGATAATATACCTTCACTGTTTGATAACATACCATCTTCACTGTTTGATAACATACTTTCACTGTTTGATAATATACCTTCACTGTTTGATAGCATACCTTCACTGTTTGTTAACATACCTTCACTGTTTGATAATGTACCTTCACTGTTTGATAACATAACTTCACTGTTTGATAACATACCTTCACTGTTTGATAACATACCATCTTCACTGTTTGATAACATACTTTCACTGTTTGATAATGTACCTTCACTGTTTGATAACATAACTTCACTGTTTGATAACATACCTTCACTGTTTGATAATGTACCTTCACTGTTTGATAACATAACTTCACTGTTTGATAACATACCATCTCACTGTTTGATAACATACCTTCACTGTTTGATAACATACCATCTTCACTGTTTGATAACATACCTTCACTGTTTGATAACATACTTTCACTGTTAGATAACATAACTTCACTGTTTGATAACATACCTTCACTGTTTGATAACATAACTTCACTGTTTGATAACATAACTTCACTGTTTGATAACATAACTTCACTGTTTGATAACATACCTTCACTGTTTGATAACATAACTTCACTGTTTGATAACATAACTTCACTGTTTGATAACATAACTTCACTGTTTGATAACATAATTTCACTGTTTGATAACATACCATCACTGTTTGATAACATACCATCTTCACTGTTTGATAACATACCATCTCACTGTTTGATAACATACCTTTACTGTTTGATAACATACCATCTTCACTGTTTGATAACATACCTTCACTGTTTGATAACATAACTTCACTGTTTGATAACATACCTTCACTGTTTGATAACATACCTTCACTGTTTGATAACATAACTTCACTGTTTGATAACATAACTTCACTGTTTGATAACATACCTTCACTGTTTGATAACATATCTTCACTGTTTGATAACATACCATCTTCACTGTTTGATAACATACTTTCACTGTTTGATAATATACCTTCACTGTTTGATAACATAACTTCACTGTTTGATAACATACCTTCACTGTTTGATAACATACCATCTTCACTGTTTGATAACATACTTTCACTGTTTGATAATATACCTTCACTGTTTGATAACATAACTTCACTGTTTGATAACATAACTTCACTGTTTGATGACATACCTTCACTGTTTGATAACATAACTTCACTGTTTGATAACATACCATCTTCACTGCTCGACAGTGTTTTCTTCACCTGCTTGTGTTCCTTCTCAGTCTTCATTTTCTACTTTCACACTTTATTCCTTTATTCCAAGCTCTTATTTTTCTTTCTTAATTTCAAATTTTTTTTTTCATTTTTATTCTTTTACTTTGTTTTCCTTTAGCGAGGAAATATGAGAGTTGTGTATTTTTGGGTGATGTTTTCACCTGTGGTCTCGCCCGTTGATTGGCTCACTGTTTTGTTTGACTTTGACTTTCGTAACACTGGATTTTTATTTTTTGTGCCTTTTTTTTGTTAACGAACGGCGAATAGAAATGGAATGTAGAGATGTGTACAAGACCAGTCGTACTTGCTGAGTTTATTGCCGAGGTAAGAAGTTTCAGCTCGTGACCCCCACTGTAGTCTAGTCGGCATTATTTGCTGCTGGCCTCGGGTACTCGTTATATTTTCTCTTAAAGCTTTGTATTGAATTTGCCTACGCTACTTCTTCACCCAAATCAGTCTACATTTCAATCTCCCTGAGGCTAAACAGATACTACATCATAAGCAGCCTTGTAGCTATGTGTAATCTGCGAGGAAGCCTTGCCTCGGGCCGGGTCACGAGAGCAAGAATGCACTAGAATCCGGTCGCAGGTACACTTTAACTTGCTTTTGTTTGGGTGTAAAAACTGCTTCAGGCAACACCTCCTGGATAACTTTGATTACCATCACTGATTCTCGCCTCTTGGGTCTTATCAAATCATTTAAAAGAGCGGAAATTCAGTGTTGTATACTTGAGAGTGATAGTGTCGGAGGATCACACAATCAAGGATCACAACACAGTTATTATCGCTACCGCAGAGAAAATGATAGACGCGAGCCAAAGATGATACTCTATAAGTCATTTGTTCTCCCAACGCTGGAATACTACCATCTGCTAACGGGCCCCTTAAGTCAGGAGAGATTACAGAGATTGGAAACATAAACAGAACTTACACGGGTCTTATAAATTCAGTCAAGCATCAGAACTGCTGCGAACACTTGAAGTCCATTGCAACGTAGGCAAAAATGATACATCATAATTTACACCTGTAAAATCCTAGAGGGACAGGTCCCAAACCTACATTCTGAAATCACTCCATATAAAAGCATAAAACTTGATGGTGCAAAATGCCTCCATTGAAAAGCAGGACCGCATTGAGTACACTAAGAAGGAATCCAGTGAGTGTAAGGCGACCAAGACTTTTCAACTCACCTTTAGTGCATAAGGGGAAATATTAACAAATCTTTAGCTGTCTTCAAGTAAGAGCTTTATGAGATCCATTAGTCAGTTTTTGATTAACGGGATTGTTGATGACACCCGAAACTGCGTGCAGGTGGCACCAACAGCCTGATCGATCAAACCAGAAACTGGGAGGATTAAGGTAAACCACTGCTTTACACAAGTCATTCTACTTCTTAACCTTCCTCTGAGACTAAAGAAACACTTCCTTTGTCTGTGTCTTCAGTTTCTTGTGTCACCTTAAGCTTGGTCCTTTTAATTCAAACAATTTGTCCCTGTCCACTCTATCAATTTCTTTTAGGATTTTGTATGTAATAATTATGGCTCCCTTGTCTTTCCGCCAGGGTGGTCAGATTCAGTTTCATCAGCATATCCTTATAATGCATTCCTCTCAGTTGTGGTGCTAATCTGGATGCAAACTTTTGGACCTTCTCGAGCTTTTGCAAGTACTTGACCAAGTGTGGGCTCATCATGGGGTCGCTTACTCATTAAGAAATCTATGTCGTATTGTTCTATAGCATTCTTTGTTCAGTGCCTTGTGTGTGTGTGTGTGTGTGTGTGTGTGTGTGTGTGTGTGTGTGTGTGTGTGTGTGTGTGTGTGTGTGTGTGTGTGTGTAAAATTACCCATTTGTGTGGTGGCGGCGGCCTCATATATCCTTCATAAAATATTTGTGGGTGGGTGGGAGATGGAAAATTCGCCAGCTCGAGGCTCCCCGGCTGCTGTAAATGTTGAGATTTATGGCTCTCCGTATATTAGCGCTGGGACCCACATACCTAATGGCCATGCACACATCCCGAATTTAAATATGGCTCGTGTCCCTCTCTCCATGCCTTGCCTTTAGTACCGTGACACTGTTTTGTGGTGCCATATTCTTGTGGCAGCTCCCTCATTGTTATGTTGTTGTCACGATCTCACTGTAGTGTTCTTGTGGCCACATTTTCCCAGTGACTGGTTTCAAATGTTCTTCAACCCACCTGAGGCCAGGTTCTCCTGTTGAAAACTTGGTCAACCATGTTGTTTGTACTAGCATCCCGCAGGTATCTGTCTTAAAAACTTCTATCCTCTTTCCGGCAATATTTCTGATAACTAGTTTAATATGTTAGAGTCTTCGTGCAAAGATGTTGACACTGTTATATATATATATAATTGTACCCATGACTCTCCTGCTTTTCGCTGAGTTTATTCCACACTTTCATATCTTTTACTCCACTAAGTTACAATGGCAGTGTACAGGTTAGGGACCAGTCCCCAAGTATCGTTCACGTTTATATTATTAGGTATCTCTCATCTTCATTCCAGAGACACCAGTCCAAGTGCTTTGAGTCGTTCAAAATAGTTCAGATGTTTTATTGATTTTATGCGGCAGTATACGACCTCTGTCCGTTTTCTAGCTCTGCTTTGTCTCCTGCCTTGAAAAGCACAGTAAGGAACAATATTTAGGTTATGACAGTACAAGTATGTATTTGAAAAGTACTGCCATTGGCATGGCATCTCTTTTGTAAATATTCATAAACCAGTCTGCCATTAGTATTCTTAAGGCTTTTAACAGTGTTTCCAATGTTCTATGAGATGGTCTGTCAGGTTTTTGTGCTCGTTTTAAGTTCTTCATTCTTCCCATATCTAAATAAACAACTGAAATTCGTCACCATTGAGCGTCCTGTTATTTCCATGTGCCTATTAAAAGACTTACCTGGAATATACCTGGAGAGGGTTTCGGGGGTCAGTGCCCCCGCGGCCCGGTCTATGACCATTCCTCACGATGAGTCAGGGCCTGATCAACCAGGCTGTTACTGCTGGCCGCACGCAAACCGACGTACGAACCGCAGCCAGACTGACATCTGGATTTTACGAGGCTGTGACGTTTTTTTTACGTAATGTAATGTTTTTTTAAACTAATGTCAGATATAACTTGTATAATGGGCAGAGTTAGTGAAGAAATGATATGGTCCTTCAGTTCCCATGGTATTGATTAGCTTGCTGAAATATTGACTCACTGCTTTTCCAGGATTAAACTCATTTTTTTGTTACCATTTGTGTATCTTCTTTTTATCGGAGTAACAATGCAGGAGAGAGGGTTCTGTATTTTGCATATGGGAAAAAGTATTTAGGACATTTTTTTTTGTTTGTTTCTTTTAAGTTTATTCTGTCTGGTGTGAAGTGCTTTGGTTGATGCTGTGTTGCTTCACTTATTGATGTAAGTTTTCTTTTCTTGTTACATTTGCGTGTTTGAGCAATTCATAATTACAGTACACTATTTGTTTTCTTCTGGAAAGTTTTCTTCGTACTCTTTCTCTGATATTTTAGGCTCACCGGAATATATTTTAAACACTCCTTGTTCAAATTTATCTGAGCGCTGAGCCGCTGTTCTGCCTTAGCTCTTTGTACAAGCTAAGAGCTGCTGTTCTGCCTTAGCTCTTTGTACAAGCTAAGAGCTGCTGTTCTGCCTTAGCTCTTTGTCCAAGCTAAGAGCTGCTGTTCTGCCTTAACTCTTTGTACAAGCTAAGAGCTGCTGTTCTGCCTTAGCTCTTTGTACAAGCTAAGAGCTGCTGTTCTGCCTTAACTCTTTGTACAAGCTAAGAGCTGCTGTTCTGCCTTAGCTCTTTGTACAAGCTAAGAGCTGCTGTTCTGCCTTAACTCTGTACAAGCTAAGAGCTGCTGTTCTGCCTTAGCTCTTTGTACAAGCTAAGAGCTGCTGTTCTGCCTTAGCTCTTTGTACAAGCTAAGAGCTGCTGTTCTGCCTTAACTCTTTGTACAAGCTAAGAGCTGCTGTTCTGCCTTAGCTCTTTGTACAAGCTAAGAGCTGCTGTTCTGCCTTAACTCTGTACAAGCTAAGAGCTGCTGTTCTGCCTTAGCTCTTTGTACAAGCTAAGAGCTGCTGTTCTGCCTTAACTCTGTACAAGCTAAGAGCTACTGTTCTGCTTTAACTCTGTACAAGCTAAGAGCTGCTGTTCTGCCTTAACTCTCTGTACAAGCTAAGAGCTGCTGTTCTGCTTTAACTCTTTGTACAAGCTAAGAGCTGCTGTTCTGCCTTAACTCTTTGTACAAGCTAAGAGCTGCTGTTCTGCCTTAACTCTTTGTACAAGCTAAGAGCCACTGTTCTGCCTTAACTCTTTGTACACGCTAAGAGCTGCTGTTCTGCCTTAACTCTTTGTACAAGCTAAGAGCTGCTGTTCTGCCTTAACTCTGTACAAGCTAAGAGCTACTGTTCTACCTTAACTCTCTGTACAAGCTAAGAGCTGCTGTTCTGCATTAACTCTGTACAAGCTAAGAGCTACTGTTCTGCCTTAACTCTCTGTACAAGCTAAGAGCTGCTGTTATGCCTTAACTCTTTGTACAAGCTAAGAGCTGCTGTTCTGCCTTAACTCTCTGTACAAGCTAAGAGCTGCTGTTCTGCCTTAACTCTCTGTACAAGCTAAGAGCTGCTGTTCTGCCTTAACTCTCTGTACAACCTAAGAGCTACTGTTCTGCCTTAACTCTCTGTACAAGCTAAGAGCTGCTGTTATGCCTTAACTCTTTGTACAAGCTAAGAGCTGCTGTTCTGCCTTAACTCTCTGTACAACCTAAGAGCTGCTGTTCTGCCTTAACTCTCTGTACAAGCTAAGAGCTACGTTTCTGCCTTAAGTCTCTGTACAAGCTAAGAGCTGCTGTTCTGCCTTAACTCTCTGTACAAGCTAAGAGCTGCTGTTCTGCCTTAACTCTCTGTACAAGCTAAGAGCTGCTGTTCTGCCTTAACTCTCTGTACAAGCTAAGAGCTACTGTTCTGCCTTAACTCTCTGTACAAGCTAAGAGCTGCTGTTCTGCCTTAACTCTCTGTACAAGCTAAGAGCTGCTGTTCTGCCTTAACTCTCTGTACAAGCTAAGAGCTGCTGTTCTGCCTTAACTCTCTGTACAAGCTAAGAGCTGCTGTTCTGCCTTAACTCTCTGTACAAGCTAAGAGCTGCTGTTCTGCCTTAACTCTCTGTACAAGCTAAGAGCTGCTGTTCTGCCTTAACTCTCTGTACAAGCTAAGAGCTGCTGTTCTGCCTTAACTCTCTGTACAAGCTAAGAGCTGCTATTCTGCCTTAGCGATTTTTACAAGATAAGAGCTGTTATCCTGTTATCGTGATTATAAAGATAGGTCTCTCTCTCTCTCTCTCTCTCTCTCTCTCTCTCCTCTCTCTCTCTCTCTCTCTCTCTCTCTCTCTCTCTCCTCTCTCTCTCTCTCTCTCTCTCTCTCTCTCTCTCTCTCTCCCTCCCTCCCCATCCCCTCCCTCCCTCCCCTTCCCACCCCTCCCCTTCCTCCGTCCCCTCCCCTCCCTTCCTCCGTCCTCCCCCTTCCTCCTTCCCGTCCCTCCCCCTTCCCCTTCCTTCCTCCGTCCTTCCCCCTTCCCCTCCCTTCCTCCCTCCCTCCTATCTTCCCTCCCTCCCTTTCCCCTAACGCCCTTCCTTCGTTGATCTCCTGACATCTCCATCCCTCATATTTCCTTCCCTCCCTCATCTCCCCCACCCTCCCTCATCTCCCCCACCCTCCCTCCAACACCGGCTGCCGCTGGTGTGATATATTAATCTTCCAGTTATTGTATCGCTATGGAGCAAATGCCAAAGAATATCTAAGTTAAATCGCCCGCGAGGCATTAGTATCATTTACACTGCCCGCTGATAGATGGCGCTCAGTGTCGGGTGGGGGAGTGGCGAGCCTGCCTCAGTAGGGGGAGAGAGAGAGAGAGAGAGAGAGAGAGAGAGAGAGAGAGAGAGAGAGAGAGAGAGAGGAAGGGAGGGAGGGAGGGGGCGAGATATAAAGAGATTGATTTTCTTTAAATTGACTTCCTGGCTTAATTTTTTGTATGTCTGATAATGAGTTTGTTGTAGTGTTTGTCGATTCATAGCTCTTGGTCCCTCAGGCTTTACTGACTTTTTGGCCTCCCACCTTCATCTGTGCCTATATTTCAACTGCGTCTTAGCTGCTTTGTGTTACCTGGTTCCCTCGCCTCCCTGAAGCCTCAAACAGTTTGTTAACATCATCATATCAACCAGGCTGTGATAGATATGAGGGGTAGCGGGCCACCATCAGCAACAGCCTGGTTGACCAGGCAAACACCAAATAAGTCTGGCCCATGGTCGGGCTCCGGAAATAGAAAAACTCTCGGAACTTATCAAAGGTATATCAAGAGTAATGTTTAATCCTCTGAGTATTTCGTATTTCGTGATCATGTCTTTCTTTGTCCTCCTCTACTTTGATGTTGTTATTTTGAGTTTCTTAAAGTCTCTCTTAGTAGTCCATCCAGCTCACTGCCAGCATCAGTCTTGTTGTAAACCTCTGGAGCTTCTCTAGTTAAGATCCCGACAGGAGGAACCTATAGTTTACCTGGAGTTTACCTGGAGAGAGTTCCGGGGGTCAACGCCCCCGCGGCCCGGTCTATGACCAGGCTTCATGGTGGATCAGAGCCTGATCAACCAGGCTGTTACTGCTGGCCGCACGCAGTCCGACGTACGAACCACAGCCCGGCTGGTCAGGTACCGACTTTAGGTGCCTGTCCAGTGCCTGCTTGAAGACAGCCAGGGGTTTGTTGGTAATCCCCCTGATGTATGCTGGGAGGCAGTTGAATAGTCTTGGGCCCCTGACACTTATTGTGTTGTCTCTCAACGTGCTAGTGGCACCCCTGCTTTCCATTGGGGGGATGTTACATCGCCTGCCGAGTCTTTTGCTTTCGTAGGGAGTGACTCTCGTGTGGAAGTTTGGTACTAATCCCTCTAGGATTTTCCACGTGTATATAATAATGTATCTCTCCCGCCTGCGTTCTAGGGAGTACAGGTTTAGGAACTTCAAGCGTTCCCAGTAATTGAGGTGGTTTATCGCAGTTATGTGTGCCGTGAAGGTTCTCTGCACATTTTCAAGGTCAGCAATTTCACCTCCCTTGAAAGGTGCAGTTAGTGTGCAGCAATATTCCAGCCTAGATAGAACAAGCTACCTGAAAAGTGTCAGTGGTTCTAGTTAAGATCCCGACAGGAGGAACCTATAGTGGTTCTAGTTAGGATCCCGACAGGAGGAACCTAAAGTGGTTCTAGTTAAGATTCCGACAGGAGGAATCTATAGTGGTTCTAGTTAAGATCCCGACAGGAGGAATCTATAGTGGTTCTAGTTAAGATCCCAACTGGGGAAACCTATAGTGGTTCTAGTTAAGATACCGACAGGGGGAACCTATAGTGGTTGTCAGAATTTTTTCCTTGGAATATTTTAGTTTCTATCTTCATGATGGTGGGTGTGATCAGGTTCCAGTTTACAACTCTGGTGTAGGATGTCACGGCGTGAGGCTCGTGCTGTTATTGGCATGTACGGGAGCCGTTTTTATCAATTTTATATTTCCGCGTGATACCTTGAGAATCCTTGGTCTGATCGGCTGCAAACTTTCATAAGAGGCGTTATTGGAATATGTAGATGCAATGTTGTCAGCTTAATAAAATTGTGGTTTTTTTTGTCCGTAACATAACTTGAAAATATTTTTTTGAACAGCTTCGAGATTATAAATTTAATTTAGGTACGTACGTGAATGAGCCCCAAAACCCTGCCAATGTATGACAAATTTCTGACATAACCCTAACTCCTCTAGACTCTGAGAAAGCCATCGACGACATGCCCATGCACTCAGCCCCAGGCCCAGACTCGTGGAACTGCAAGAAACCCCTCTCACAGGCCATAGTATGCTATGGAGAAGAAGCTTAGACACAGGCGAGACTCCACAGTCACTAAAAACAACGGATATAACCCCACTCCATAAAGATGGCAGCAAAGCAGTAGCTAAGAACTATAGACCAATAGCTTTAACGTCCCATATCATAAAAATCTTTGAAAGAGTTCTAAGAAGCAGGATAGCAAACCACCTGGACTACCAAAAATTGCACAACCCAGGGCAACATGGTTTCAGAGCAGGTCGCTCCTGCCTCTCACAACTGCTAGACCACTATGATATGGTCTTAGATGCTCTGGAAAACAAGCAGAATGCAGATGTAGTATACACAGATTTTGCAAAAGCCTTTGACAAGTGCGATCATGGTGTAATAGCACACAAAATGCATGCTAAAGGGATAACTGGCAAAGTAGGCAGATGGATCTTCAACTTCCTAACCAATCGAACACAAAGAGTAGTGGTAAACAGAGTTAAATCGGATGCTGCCATAGTGAAGAGCTCTGTCCCACAAGGCACAGTACTCGCACCTATCCTGTTCCTCATTCTCATATCAGACATAGACAGAGATGTAAACCACAGCACTGTATCATCCTTTGCAGATGATACTATGATCTGCATGAGAGTGTAGTGTCATCCATTGAGGACACAGCAAATCTCCAAGAAGATATAAACCAAGTTTTCCAGTGGGCAACAGAGAACAATATGATGTTCAATGAAAACAAATTCCAACTACTCCGTTATGGAAAACTGGAGGAAATAATAGCTAGGACTGAGTATATTACAAACTCCAATCACACAATAGAGCGGAAAAGCAATGTGAAGGACCTGGGTGTGGTAATGTCCGAAGACCTCACCTTCAAGGACCACAACAATACCACTATTACATCTGCGAGGAAACTGATAGAATGGATAATGAGAACATTCAAGACAAGGGATGCCAAGCCATTGATGATCCTTTTTAAATCACTTGTTCTCTCTAGGCTAGAATACTGCTGTACATTAACATCCCCATTGAAGGCAGGTGAAATTGCAGATCTAAGAGAATGTACAGAGAACCTTTACTGCACGTATAAGTTCCATCAAACACCTTAACTACTGGGAACGCCTGGAAGCACTAAACTTATATTCACTGGAGCGCAGGCGAGAGAGATATATCATAATCTACACCTGGAAGATTCTGGAGGGACTGGTCCCTAATATGCACACAGAAATCACTCCATACGAATGCAAAAGACTTGGCAGACGGTGCAACGTACCCCAAGTGAAAAGTAGGGGCGCCACTGGTACACTAAGAGAAAACACAATAAGTGTCCGGGGCCCAAGACTGTTCAACAGCCTCCCACCAGCCATAAGGGGCATTACCAGTAGACCTCTGGTTGCCTTCAAGATGGAGCTGGACAGATACCTAAAGTCAGTGCCAGATCAGCCGGGCCAGTTCGTACGTTGGACTACGTGCAGCCAGCAGTAACAGCCTCGTTGATCAGGCCCTGATCCACCGGGAGGCCTGGTCATAGACCGGGCAGTGGGAACATCGATCCCCGGAATACCCTCCAGGTAGACGTGTTGACAATTTTCAAACACAACTGAAGAATGATTTTTTCTGATTGGCTTCTAACTTCTAGTGATGGTCAGTTTTCTTAAAGGAAGATTCGCATTAATTATGGTTTGTGTAATTTTAAAATTTGCCAGTTTTACTAAATAAATTGTTTTCCATGCACCAACACCTGGAAAATCCTAGAGGGACTAGTCCCAAATCTGCACGCAGAAATCACTCCCTTCGAAAGCAAAAGACTGGGCAGGAGGTGGGTGCAACATATCTCAGTGAAGAACAAGGGTACCTTTAGTACACTAAGAGACAACACAAATGTCAGGGGCCCAAGACTGTTCAACTGCCTCCCAGCATACATAAGGGGGATTGGCAATAGACCCCTGGTTGTCTTGAAGAGGGAGCTGGACAGTTACCTAAAGTCAGTACCTTAACAGCCGGGATTTGGTTTCGTACGTTGGATGGCGTGCGTTCCGGCAGTAACAACCTGGTTGATCAGACTCTGATCCACCGTGAGGCTGGGTCATAGCCCGGGCCGCGGGGGCGTTGACCCCCGGAACACCCTCCAGGTAACTGGTGAACGACTCTTCTGATTAGCTTCATACTTTAAATGCTGGTGTATCTTAGAAAAGAGTTTGGATTTATTTTGGGCAGTTTAGATGCTACTTTCTCGATTTTATTGAGGAAATTATAATAAAAATATTGATTTTCATGATAAAATTTGTGAACACCTCATCCGATCGGCTTCAGACCTTCAATGTTGATAAGTCTTACTTAGGGGAAAGCTTTGTATTGTCCTCGTTCTTATCTACTCCGTTCTAGTTGACACTTAGGAGGGAACTGAAGTTTTTCTCATTCCACTTCCTCTTCCTAAAAAAATAAATAATTAAAATTATGCATTTTATATATTCAATTTTTATTTTATTTTGCGCCAAAATAACACGCCACTATAACCTAGCCTGGCTATAATAGAGTTATTATAAAATATTTTATTTACTTAACCTGTCCTAAGAAATTGCTTCTTGATACTGGTGGTGTGGTGAGTGCATGTTTGGGTGATTTATCTGTGATTTTCCTGTGATTTACCTGTGAGATCCGTATATTGCTTGTTGCTTGTTATATTCCAACCAGTTATCTTGGCACGCTTGATACACGTGTAGATTTGAACGTTGTTATTGCTTGTCCAGACACTACGCTGCCAGATGTGTGTTTTTATAAATATATGTAACCTCCATAATTCTAACTTAACCTAAAATAAAGAAACTGTAGGGGTCAGCCTGATGCCAATAAACAAGTGTATGTAATAATTATATCATGCACTTGTAGAAATAAAGATTATATAAGTGAAAGAAAGAGTGCATGCAAGTGTAAGAGTGACCGTCAACACAAAGGCAGACACTGTATACGAGTACAGTGTCCCACACACAAGACCACCAGCTGTCGCTTTTGTAACTAAATGACCAATCGAGAATTGCTTAGCCCTATTGGTTCCCTTGTTATGTAAATGGTGGACGTATTAACATTTAGCTCACCCACTTCCCTTCCCTACACCCTCTTCCCCTATCACACGCCCCTCATCTCCCCTACCATACACCCGGTCTCCCTCTCCTCCCTCCTCTCCTTCTTTCCTCCCAAACTGTGGTATTGACCTGTTTCATGGGGTGGGAAAGTGACCTAGAATTGTTGACATCAACTATTAACTTGTCCACTTGTCCCACTGCCGGGTGGCATTTGAAGTCAACCTGGGATTTGGGGTGGATTTGAAACTCTAAAGGATTTGGGCAGGGATTTAATCCACGAAGGATTTAAGTACTGGGCTCGATTCTGAGTGATTTGATAAACGTGAACTTTGTGGGATTGTATATCTGTAACTAACTTCAAGAGCAGACTTATACTGGTGTTCCGTCTTCAGTGTTTCTAATATTTGAGTTTCCACTGTTATTATTGATTTCCTTTCCTTTCCCTAGCCGGGATTTGAATGTAAGGAAACTCAGCGAAGTAGTTTGGTGGTAACCTGGTAGTTTACTGTGGGTGGGGTGATAAGAATTTGGTTTGGTACGGGCAGGAGAGTTGTAGGCATTTAGTTTGGTGTGGGCGGGGTAATATAGAGCTGGTAGTTTGGAATGAGAGGGGTAATAGTAAACTGGTAGTCTAGTGTGGGTGTTGTAGTAAAGTATCATTAGTGGGAAGGGTCAGGTTTTTGTGATGGAGGAAAAAGGTCTGGATTTGAGATGAGAAATTGCACGAGGGGAAGCAATACGGAGTGGAAAATATCCTTTGTTCTAGGAAGAGTAGAAAGAGCGAGAGAGAGAGAGAGAGTGAAGGAGAAAACGAAGGCAGGAATGGTTAAACCTTGTCTGGAAAGCTGCTTTAGATAAGTAACATAGAAAGAAACGGAGAAAGGGAAGGAAAGGAAGAAAGAGACGATTTTGGGGGTCACTGCCTTCCGCGGCCCTGTGCTAGACCAGGCCTCGGAATGATTTCGCTGTGCCCGTGACACAGTGAAATCATTCCAAAATGATTTCACTGTGTCACCAGGTCCTTCCAGGATTTTCTAGGTGTAAATTGTGATGTATTTTTCTCGCTCACGTTCCTACGATTACTGTTCAAGGCACTTAAGCCTTCCAAGTAGTGAATTTATAAGGGTAGAGAAAGTTCCCTGTACATTTTCCAGTTCTGCAATCTTCCAGGCTAGCGTGTCAGCTCGCAAGGGGTAACCCCATGATTTTCTGCTCTGTTTTAATTACTTATCCTAATTTATCACTAATTAGTTGCTAATTACCCACACAATATAATGGGTTTAGAAGTCTACCCAGTTTATTTTTTACTTTGCTATATTCCCTGGATCTCAATCACTCTTTCACCACATCGGTAAAAATTCCAGGATCACCAGGCGATCTCCATACTGTGGCAGCCAGGGCACCACTGACTCGTCATTCCTTCTTCACTCCTACCTTTGATGAGTTTTGAAAGTCTCACTACTTTCGGAGCCCGGCCATGGGCCAGCTACATCATCATAATCACCTAACATATAATACCAATATCGAGTCAACAATTCCAGTTAAAGGGTACCCACCTGCACATCGTAATTCATCGGAGGTTGTGAAAGGTGAAAACATCCTGACTGAGGGATACTCAACGTATCCCTCAGTCATCTTCCTCACATGAAGGTATCCTCGAGATATTCCGTACAAGAGAGAACAAATGACTAAGATAATTGTGATTGACTCGGCATCTCTAGTTTCCAGTGTCTTAGTTATTCAGCCTATCATTTTCCCTGTGGTTACAATAGTAATATTGTCGTGATTCTTTAATGTAAGTTCCTCTAATATTGCGGCCAGCAGTAACAGCCTCGTTGATCAGGCCCTGATCCACCAGGATGCCTGGTCATGGACCGGGCCGCGGGGGCGTTGATCCCCGGAATGCCCTCCAGGTAGGTAGACTCCAGGCAGGTAAGTCTGTCTGTGACCCACTGGAAAACTTGGTTTTTAACAGCTTGAAGGTTCCCGTGTTCTGTATGGACGCCGCTCTCATGTAAATTCTAGTATCATCAGCAAAAGATTAAACAACGTACTGATTTATACTCTTGTTTAGGTCAGATATAAGAATATAAACAAGTGGGCCGAGTACTGTGCCTTGAGGAACAGAGCATCTCACGGTGGCAACCTTCGACTTTACTCTGGAAAAATTTACACAAATGCTTTATAATGCGATCCTTTATTGACTACATTTCGCTCACATAGTGGGCTTTATCAAGTCACAAGCATTGATCTACCTGGGTAAAAAGCACTTGAATGTATATACAGGATGGAGATGCAATAAGATCACAGTAAACAGGTGATATCCCAATATGCGGAACAACCACTGTGAAAAGAATAGTGAACTTCTAAGCTCCTTCATGATTTCTCAGCTGTGTTGTAAAAGCCGTTGTTCTGGTTGAAATTGTTAAATATACAGATAAGTAATGATTCCAAGATTCTGTGGTACTGTCTTCTTCCCTGACAATCGCATTATACTGCATTTGTGTTTATTTTTCCATTGTATCTTCATTTTATACCATTTATCTCCACCGACTTTGTTTACTATTACGCTCTGGGTTCTCCGCGTTAAAAAGTTAAATGTTCACCTGCCCATTATTCCATTTATTCTTTTTTTGCACGCAATTTGTGAGAAAAAATCTTACTGGGTACTTAGGCAGACCAAGCCACTGAAGTAACTGGCTTAAGAATGTCTCATCGTGTACTTAGGCAAGCCTAGTCACTGAAGGAACTGGCTACAAGACGTTTTTCTAGATAACTATGCTAGGCCGGTCGCTGGAAGCAATGCTGAAGGATGCCTTACCGATACTTAGGATACTTGGTGAGACAAAGTCTGACGATTTGGGGTGACATGGTGTGATTGAGTAAACGTGGTGGATTGGAGAGACGTGTTGTGATGATTGAGGAGACGTGGTGTGATGATTGGAGAAATATGGTGTGATGATTGGAGTTACGGGGTGGGATGATTGGAGTTACGTGGTGGGATGATTGGGGTGACGTGGTGTGATGAGAGGAAGGTTGTGGTGGTTCAAGAGGAGGCTCGTGAGACTAACATGATTGGAGTCACCTACCTAGACACCTCGGGATATGGTTCTACTTAACTCTGTCAACTCTCACCAGAAGAGCAAGTCACTCCTCGTCTCGCACGCCGATCTCGTCCTTCAGTAAGTGATACTCAAGACTCACATTGACCTTTCAGCTTCAAGAGACTTTCAGGTTACATTTAGGACTTCAGCCTTTATTGAATGTGTTATTAGTGACTGAGATACTATGGTTGGAGCATTGTACTCAGTGACTGAGGAATACAAGCCTTGTGGCACATCATCAAATGGGTGAAAATAGTACTGCATGCAGGTGTCACCAGCATTGAGATAACCCCTCCCTTCTCTCCTCTGTCCCTCCCTTCCCTCTTTAGGGGCTTTCCTACCTGTGCAGAAGCTGTCACCTTTAAGTATTTATTACTCTTGTCAGGGTTAATGGCATTGTTTCCTGTCAGGCTGGACCAACGTGGGAACCATCACCTAGGAGAGCCGCTGGTGTCACAGCGAGAGTGTGACCAAACTATACAGGATGAGAACGTTAGTCTTGTGTTCAACTCGTCGCTGGACCCCCACATGGTATCTTATGCTAGGTCTCCCACTACAGCTTTGCCCTAACACTTCCCCCCCACCACTCTCCCGAACACCAACCCTTCCTTCATTCTTCTTTAGGTCTTAGCAACTTCACACCCCTCTAGGCGAGGCTTTCACACCCCCCTCAACGCCGCTCCCGACAAACTTCGTTGTTCTGTGCCTTGACAAAACTGGAATTCTTGACCCTTGGCCGCGCCCCGACGGGTGGCTGGTGGGTGCCAGTGCACCCAAGTGTCTCCAGGACGACATTCATCACGGTCAGCGCTGCACTAGCCCACCAATCACAGCGCAAGGTTAATTTGTAACACCGATTAGATCAGAGATTCTTGTCCGAGTGGGTTTTGCCCAGGAGCGGGTGAGTGGGTATCGGTATAGCAGCTGATAAAAGTATGTTTGGTTCATTCAGCAAGGATAATTATAGAGACGGGATATGTACGTCTAAATCTTGCGGTTATTAATGTTTACTTTATGGATTAATTATATGTCAGTAAAATCTTTGCCAGGTTCATAGACTCCGCATCGTCTTGATGAGTCAAAGGCCCGGTGGATCGTATATATTATTAGTGTCATCAGAGGCAGCTGTCGTGTGTGATTTACGAGTGTTGCACCACTGGAGGCCACCAGTGGTGAGCTGTAGTGTGTGCTGGTAATTCATAGTGGTGAATCAAGCCACCACAGTACTACCTTGTGTGTGTGTGTGTACTCACCTATTTGTGGTTGCAGGGGTCGAGTCATAGCTCCTGGCTCCGCCTCTTCACTGATTGCTACTAGGTCCTCTCTCTCCCAGCTCCATGAGCTTTATCAAACCTCGTCTTAAAACTATGTATGGTTCCTGCCTCCACTACGTCACTTTCTAGGCTATTCCACTTCCTGACAACTCTATGACTGAAGAAATACTTCCTAACATCCCTTTGACTCATAGGAGTCTTCAACTTCCAATTGTGACCCCTTGTTTATGTGTGTGTGTGTGATTCACAGAGTTGACCACAGCCACCACAGAAGTACCTAGTGTACTCACTTAGTTGTGTTTGTGGGGCTCGAGACTCATCTGGCCCCTCCGCCTAGATTACTTTGATCAGCATCACTGATTTCTGGCTTCTTGAACCCTATCATATATGCTCTTGAAGTTGTGTGAGAATCACGGAGGTGCCACCACAGTACTGTCTACCTATAGAATGAAAAGAAATGGAAGAGAAATTGAAAATACTAAGCTAAAACTGAATTTATCATACAGAACCCAGGAAACAGAAAGGAAGAAAAAATTGAGTGAATTGAAAGAAACCCAAAATACTTCTTTTCATATGTAAAGTCCAGAGCACAAACCACATCTGATAATGGGTCCTTGCTACATGAGATGGAATTTAAAATGATAATAAAGATATGGCGAAATACTGAGGCCACAATATAACTATGTTTAGTGGGTCGTTAATCATACTGAAGATCGACAATTTAAACGAATTTTCATGAATTAGACTCATAACTCTGCCAGGACCTCCCATATCTTTGATATTGCTGTAACTCCACTCGACTGTGAAGAAGCCATTTGAGAGTATGAACACGCACTCTGCCCCAGGCCCAGACTTTGGAAACGCCGTATTCATCAAAAATTGCAAGATGCCACTATCATATGCCATAAATATACTATGGAGACTGAGCCAGTCTGAACAAAAAATCTGTCTAACAGCCATTATAATCTCACTTCACAAATATAGCAACAGTGATTAGAAAACATTATACACTGATATCACAGACGCTATATATTGTCAAAATCGTTGAAATATTTTTAAAAAGCAAGATTGGTGTCAACACAGAACATGTTGCTCCCCCTCCCCCTTGCTGTCGTGGGCACAATGACTGAACGTTCAGCACTCTACCAGAAGATATCAGACACACTGCTGGAACAACCGTATAAGTCTTCAAGAAACAACTAGACAAATACGCCAGGTGCCGGAACAACTAGGCTGTGATGGATATGGGATTCAGTGAGCCTCCATTAGGAACAGCATGGTTGATCAGGCAAGCAGCAGATAAGTGTAGTCCAGGGCCGGGCTGCAGAAGTAAGAAAACTCTCGAACCCTTCAAAGGTATATCAAAGGCATGATCTTGTATGCACTAGAAGGAAAACAAAATATACATGTGATATATGCAGACTTTGCAAAAGCTCTGACAAGTGTGATCATGGAGATAACTGGATACTTGGGCAGATCGATTTTTAAATGTCTTAGAAATTGAACCCAAAGATTAATAGTAAACAAAGTAGTCAGACGTTTCCACAATGAAAAGCTCTGTTCCCTAAGGCACAGTACTCGCCCCAACTCTCTTCCTCATTTTCATCTTCCTCCTTTGAAGACGATACTATAATTTGTACGAGAGCGACATTCACTGAAGACGCTACAAATTTTGAAGCTTTTATAAAGCAGACCTTACAACAGGATATGGAAAAAAAAACCATAATATTGAATGAGGACAAATTACATTTAATTCACTATGAAAACATTGAACAATTAAAAACTGAAACGAAGTACGAAACAAATTAAAACCACTCAATAGAGGGGAAGGAAACGTGAGGAAATTGGAGATGATAATATCAAAAAATCTTACTTTCAAGGGTCACGCCAGTGTTGCTATCGTAACTGCAAGGAAAATGACAGGCTGGATAACTAGAACCTATCAAGTGAATAATGATGTTCTTTTAAGTCACATATTCTCGCTGTTAAAATGAATGTTGCTGTACACTAACAACCCCTTTTAAGAAAAGCCAAATTGTAGATCTGGAAAATGTACAGAGAACTTTATTGCCCGTATAATTCAGCGTCGAAATTACGGGAATCACCTGAGATCCTTGAACTATACTCCCTGGGTCGTAGACGAAAAAGATACATCATAATTTACACTAGCAAAATTCTGGAGGTATTGGTCCCAACTCTGCCTTATAAGGACCTTGTATCTTTGTGTTCCTGTACAGTTGATAAAGTCTAGTCATTGACGAAACGTTGCAATAAAGGTTTCACTGCAAACTCGCCTCTCAAGGTTTCACTACAAATCCGTCTTTCTCAATGTTTCACTACAAACCCGCCTTTTTCAAAGTTTAGGTATTGCTGTACTAAATAATAATAATATCTTATATTACGTTTAAATATACTGCATCTGCTAATGACATCTGTGTGGCTTAATACTTTCATAAATTTTGGCTTTGTAGCTTAATCACACGGAGTGTGTGACCAGTTGCTTGAGTGACATGACTGCAAACCCTCTAGAACCTGACAGCAGAGGTTGCATCTTGCAGCGCCCCGCTCATAGAGGCAACAGCACCACTGAACGAGCCAACAGATAACAAAAACCCATGTCAGGTAGATTTTCTCTGACGAATACAACAACAATACCAGTGATTGAGAGAGGTAAAACTCTAAAGAAAAATTGAAGGATTTTACTTTTGTTGACACTTTGTAAGTCAGGTTTGTTAGGCAGTTGAATGTCAGTCGCTTGATTTTCCCAGTAATTATTTTTATATTTATTTTTATATGTTATTACAAGGTAGTTGCATTTCTTGAAGAGTTTCGAGTAGTCGTGTGTGTGTGTGTGTGCGTACACACACACACACACACACACACACACACATACACACACACAAGGATCGCAGTCATTAGGATTTGAAACCACGTTTGGGAAGTCTGGCGAGGGTCCCTAAGTGACGCTCTAGACCACTCGGCTACACATGCCTCAAAAGGTGGGCAGCCTGGTTTACAAGACATGTTTCTTTCCATCCTGGGCACAACAGTGAACCTCAAGCATGGTTTTAAGCTACTTCATTCTCCTCCTGTATGTTCTGACCTCACAAGCGATTTTTAATGCACCATGCAGAAACAAGTGGAGGTATATAAAGAGAAAGATCGCAGTCAGCATGATTCGAAACCTTGTAATATATACGTATATATATATATATATATATATATATATATATATATATATATATATATAATTATATATATATAATTATATATATAATATATAAGATGAGGTAAAACTGGTCAATTAGCAACACTCAATTAAATTTAAGTCCTTCCTAAAAAATTTCTCTTATACGTTTAAAGATATATTTTTTTCGTTTATGTTAATGTAAAAATTAATAATTTTGTACCAAAAGAACCTTAGAAAATTTAGATAAGTTTACAATAATTTATTAATAAACAAACACAATGTAATATATTTATTGTAAACTTACCTAAAATATATTTAGTTGGATTAGGCTAAATTTAATTGCGATTGTTATAATAAGGTTAGGTACGTTTTCTAAGGTTCTTTTGGTAGAAAATTTTTTTACATTAACATAAACGAAAAAAAAATATATCTTTAAACGTATAAGAGAAAATTTTAGGAAGGACTTAATTTTAATTGAGTGGTTGCTAATTGACCAGTTTTACCCATTCGGCATACATATATATATATATATATATATATATATATATATATATATATATATATATATATATATATATATATATATATATATATATACAACACCGTTGGATTTTAGATTGTCTTTCATTACGTCCTCATCGTAGCGTTCTAGTAGTCAAGAGTGGCATAGATATTCTCTGAATTCCTGAGATGTTTGCATCTGATTCTGTGTTCATCCCGGGCCAGTCTGCGGGAGTAGGAAAACTCCCGAAATAGATCACAGGTAAATCACGGGTCACTCTTTTTAAAGATTCTGACGTGTGATGTTTGTGTAATTCGTATGTATTTTCTTAAAGTTTCTTAATTGCCATCTTAGGCTTTTAGTATTATGGAGGTCACCAGCAAGTAGCTAATTAACTCCCTAAGACATTAATGTCTATATTAGTTTTGAGCGATGAATAGAGACCGGAACATAGAGCAGATGGACATGCTGTCAATTACTTTTTCCATGTTCGGTTTGTGAGATGAGATTGGTTCTCTGTTTCTGAAGAATAAATGTATATTGTCAGTACATTGTTCAAGGACTCATGTGTCAGTATTTTATTTTGTGTTGTAATCACTAAAGATTACATGTTACTTTAGCAAAAGTCCAGTACTAAAAGCGGACTTTGTTTTGGATTTTCTGCAGGAGAAAAATATTTTTGTATTTCGGTGTTGCATAACGGTATATATTTTTAGCTCTGCATTTCCTGAGTTTTTATTTTTTTGGTAATGTGTTTTTATGCAAAATATTTGTTCTCCTGTCAGTTGTTCTTCTCATGTTTGCACGAGTGTGGAGCGCATGTATAATTTTGTGACACTTGTTGCACCTGTGAAGGGAACTTCGTTCTGCTTCTAATGTACTTACCTATATGGTTCCCTGAATATCATAACAAGTTATGTGAGACGCATGTGCAACTGTTAGGCAACTTTATTCTGAAAGGTTTCACCTACACAGTATACTGTGTAGGTGAAACATCTCTACTACTGCCTCTGAAGAAGTCTACTATGTAGGTGAAACGTTTCGGAATAAAGTTATGTAAGTGTTGCACATGTGTCTTACTTATCAACTCATCGCCCCTGCTGCCCAGTTCTAGACCTATCCTTCTGCATGTTGACCTGATCACTCAGGTTATTGGTGATAACAGGAAGTTAACCAATGTACACTTCACTGCCTGGTTTGTTAGGAACACGGAAGTTTCCTCTTTAAGAGAGGCTACTGTAAAGTCTTGCATCCTTTTTTTTACCTATTGTGTTTTCATTTTGCATTTAATGAGTCCTTCCCTCATAGGATTGCGCTAGTATCCATCATGATCTTATTTCTAAGTTCCACTGTGATTACCTTCTCCAAGTTATTCCTGTAAGTTACCTGTGACTTATAGTCGATTTTGAATGTCAACGCCCCCTCTGTCCTTTTCCAAACTAAACCTCCTGATTAATAGTCTCATCAATTAGGTTGTTAGTGTTAGCCGCACACAGTCTAAAGTAGGTACCACAGACCGGCTGATCAGGAACTTTTTTTTTCACAAATAAGTTTTACAGGCTAAGAACTGTTCTCCTACTCAACTCATTTCAAAGTCCCAGTCCTGTCTAAGGTATATTACCACCCCCTAGGATGTGACTCACACCAGTTGACTGACACCCAGATACCTACCTACTTACTGCTAGGTGAACGGGGGCAGCAGGTGTAAGGAAACATGCCCAACGTTGATACTTTGATAGGAACCAAGATGTGGAGCTTATTAAAACTCACTCTTGAGGACAACTAGAGGCCTGTTGTTTCCTCTTTCAATATCCTTCCAGTTTTCGTAAATAATGTGTTTCCAAGGACTGTCTTCCATGCACTGGGTTGTATTGTGGATATGCAGGTCTGCACTTCGGTTATTTGCGCTGAGTAGTTAGGTGTTGATTCTAGTGATCTCCGTACACGTTTAACGATATTTATAATATAAAAGCCAGGTCAGCCAGGCCAAAATTACTATGTAACCCTGTGGGGCGCTACCAGAAACAGCCTGGTTGACCAGGCGGTCAGCACGGAAGCTTGGCCTCAGGCACACCGTGAAGATAGCTAGACCCTTGAAACCGGTCACAGGCACTTCACACAAGGGGTCCTCTCTTCTGTTTGGTTTTACCATTTACTAGGTTAGTGTAAATTTGACACACAACGTTCGCTTCTAAGGGACTTAATTAAAGTTTAACTACTTCCTTGGGTTTGTTAGCAGTTTCTTCGACCATATTATATTTTATTTAGGTACCTGGAGTCATTGAATAGAGTTGGTAAAACTTTTGAGGCAGTAATCGACCTTCACATCGGTTCTTCAGATATATGAGGGTTTCAGTTGGTGGGTTGTACACACTAACAAAGGCGAAAGAAGAATGTTTGGGGGCATTGGAAGACAAGGGTTAGAGAAGGAGGTGTTCAGAGACATGAAGATTGCCACACCAAGGACACTTTAATTTGGTCCTCACCCATACAGATACTTGTGTACACATTCTCTTACTCACCCATACAATTACTTGTGTACACATTCTCTTACTTCAGACCTCCCTCTTCACCCTCTCTTCCACCATGTAACTATCACATCGAGCAGGGTAGTAGCACACAGTTGATGCTCCCAGTTTTGTTTAATTAAAAAAAACTCTCTCTCTTTGACACAAACCACATACCATAAAGCTAACTAACGTCAATCATAATATAAATATACTTATTAGTGCGTGTTTATAGAGCAGAGTGAGCAAGTAACATGGATGGAGCACTGTCTCTGCGGTCTTCCAGGAATTGTTGACATCGTTAATCGTGATACGCAAGCCATTGTTATTTGACTTTTTTTTGTGCATGTTCCTAAATAGCTGAGTTTGCCGGGATTAAGCGCCAGCTCCTGGACCAGTTTACAACCCTTTAGTGGAATTCCTTGTCATGTCCCTTTGGCTTATGTGAGCTAGTTTTCAGTAGTGTACCCTCTCTGAGTATTTTATAATTATATCTCCATGCAGCTTGGGGTAATTGCACACAAAATGCGTGCAAAACGAATAACATGAAAGGTGTGCGAGTGGGTATTTAGCTTAAATAAAACGCAAACAGTAATAAAAAACAGAGTAAAATCAGGGGCTGCTACAGTAAAGAGTTCTGTTCCCCAAGGCACAGTACTCTCCCCACTTTTCATTATAATTAACATTGCTGACATAGATAGGGATATAAACCATAGACTGTATCATCCTTTGCAGACTATACTGTAATATGCATGAGAATAGCATCCATAACAGAGCAAGATCCAAGCTGATATCAGCCAAGTCTTCCATTAGGCTATTGACAACAATATGATTTTCAGTGAGAAATTACGGTAGGAGTGAGGAAATAAAAACAGGATCGGAGTATAAGACAAATTTGCATCGCTTAGTAGAGCGTAAGTCTGATGTGAGAGACCCGGGAGTGATAATGTCAAGGAGCACAATAGTGTCATCGTAACTACAAGGAAAATGTTAGGCTGGATAACTAGCACTTTCAGTACAAGAGATGGCAAGCCAATGATGACACGCTTCAAGTCATTCGTTCTCTCTTGGTTGGAATATTGCACTAACTGCCCCTTTCAAGGTAGGCGAAATTGTGAACTGGAAAATATACAGAGAACCTTGACAGTATAAACTCGGTCAAACATCTAAGTTACTAGGAGCACCTGAAGTCCTAAGATCGTAGACGAGAAAGATGCACTATAATATACACCTGGAAGATTCTGGAGAGATTGGTCCCTAACCTGCACACCGAAATCACTACATATGAACACAAGAGGCTTGGTAGACAGTGCTAGATACCTATGGTGAAAAGCAAGGAAGTGATGAGTACACAAAAAACTTAATAAATGTAAAGAGACCACGACTCTTCACACTTTCCTTTCATATATAAGGCGGATTACCAACAGCTCCGTCTGTTTTCAAGAGGAAACTCGACAAATTTCTCAAATCAGTTCCTGATCAACCGGGTTGTGATGCATACGTCAGACTGCGGGCGGAGGGTACCAACAACCTTATTGATCAGGCCAGCAACCAGGAGCCTGATCTGGGACCGGGCCACAGAATCGGTGACCTTCGGAAGAGAGTACAGGTAACCTTGTTCTCTGTCTAGTTCTCTTTATCCTAGTATCCAACACCTGGTAGTTCTGGGACTAGGCTTGTAATAAATCTCTAAATTACTTCATTATTATGTTTGATGAAATAATGGTTTAAGTATTGGTCTTAGTATACCTTGTACAGTGTTCTAATGATTCCTGTGAAGCTGCTTGTCTGTTGTGAACCTTCATCTCCGCCGTCATTATTATAACGCAAACCATACCACGGGCGGGGATAGAACCCGCGATCATAAAAGCTGGCCCAGTGGCTAACGCATCAGCCTGGAGTTTTATGACTCTCTGACGCGGGTTCTATCCCCGCCAGTGGTATGGTTTGTTTGCAATCGTGTCATTAAGATTTCGTGAGTTATTATAAGGCTTTCTCTAAAATAATCGAAAAGGAACTAAACAGCCAATAATAATGTTTGTACAGGTTCCACACTAAAACTCTCACACCTGGTAATGGAATTTACTTGATCTATGGGACTCAAATCTGGAGTGAAAAGCCACAGAAATAGAAAGGAACTTTGTCCCTTCAGGAAATGCCTGGATGCAGGTGAAGGACTCTTGATCAGAGGAATTGGAACTACTCACTGATTACACGGATCAAATATGATTATTCCTCATTCCCAGACGTTATCTCGTTTGCTGGCTTCTTAGGCACTCATGCCGCTGAAACTTGTCCACCTCGGTAAGGTGACCCGGCGTCTAGCGGTATAATAAATGGAGTTTTACCTGTGATTTACTTGTGATCTGTTTCGAGAGTTTTTTCTACTCGCGGTCAGCCTTGGGACCAGGCCTTCCTATTGACTGCCGACCAGACTCTTGCTGTTGGCCTGCATATCCATCACAGCCTGGTTGATCAGAGTAATAAAACACATCTGCAACACTGGTTAGCTTTATTGCCAAACGTTTTGCCTGCACAACAAGACTGTAGACATTAATGTTAGTTTTCACGTGATCAGTCTGTCACCAGTCTGTTACCAGTATGTCACCAGTCTGTCTGCACTATGTCTGCAGTCTGTCACCAGTCTGTCTGCAGTCTGTCTGCGGTATGTCACCAGTATGTCAACAGTCTGTCTCCAGTCTGTCACCAGTCTCTCTCCAGTATGTCACCAGTCTGTCTCCAGTCTGTCACTAGTATGTCTCCAGTATGACTCCAGTCTGTCACCAGTCTGTCTCCAGTATGTCACCAGTATGACTCCAGTATGTAACCAATCTATCTCCAGTATGTCTCCAGTATGTCTGCAGTCTGTCTCCAGTCTGTCTCCAGTCTGTCACCAGTATGTCTCCAGTATGACTCCAGTCTGTCACCAGTCTGTCTCCAGTCTGTCACCAGTCTGTCACCAGTATGTCTCCAGTATGACTCCAGTCTGTTTCCAGTCTGTCTCCAGTCTGTCTCCAGTCTGTCTCCAGTATGACTCCAGTCTGTCTCCAGTATGTCTCCAGTATGTCACCAGTCTGTCTCCAGTATGTCTCCAGTCTGTCTCCAGTCTGTCTCCAGTATGCAGTATGTCTGCGGTATGTCTCCAGTATGTCTCCAGTATGTCTGCAGTATGTCACCAGTCTGTCACCAGTCTGTCTTCAGTATGTCTCCAGTATGTCACCAGTCTGTCTCCAGTATGTCTCCAGACTGTCTCCAGTCTGTCACCAGTATGTCTCCAGTATGACTCCAGTCTGTCACCAGTCTGTCTCCAGTATGTAACCAGTCTGTCTCCAGTCTGTCACCAGTATGTCTCCAGTATGACTCCAGTATGTAACCAGTCTGTCTCCAGTATGTCTCCAGTCTGTCTCCAGTCTGTCTCCAGACTGTCTCCAGTCTGTCTTCAGTATGTCTGCAGTATGTCTGCGGTATGTCTCCAGTATGTCTGCAGTATGTCACCAGTCTGTCACCAGTATGTCTCCAGTATGTCTGCAGTATGTCACCAGTCTGTCACCAGTATGTCTCCAGTATGTCTCCAGTCTGTCTCCAGTCTGTCTGCGGTATGTCTCCGGTATGTCTGCAGTATGTCACCAGTCTGTCCCCAGTCTGTCTTCAGTATGTCTCCAGTATGTCTCCAGTCTGTCTCCAGTATGTCTCCAGTATGTCTCCAGACTGTCACCAGTCTGTCACCAGTCTGTCTCCAGTCTGTCACCAGTCTGTCACCAGTATGTCTCCAGTATGTCTGCAGTATGTCTCCAGTATGTCTCCAGTATGTCTGCATTATGTCTGCAGTATGTCTGCAGTATGTCTCAGTATGTCTCAGTATGTCTCCAGTATGTCTGCAGTATGTCTCCAGTATGTCTCCAGTATGTCTGCAGTATGTCTCCAGTATGTCTGCAGTATGTCTCCAGTATGTCTCCAGTATGTCTGCAGTATGTCTCCAGTATGTCTGCATTATGTCTCCAGTATGTCTGCATTATGTCTCCAGTATGTCTGCAGTATGTCTGCAGTATGTCTCCAGTATGTCTGCAGTATGTCACCAGTCTGTCTCCTGTGTGTCTGCATTATGTCTCCAGTATGTCTGCATTATGTCTCCAGTATGTCTGCATTATGTCTCCAGTATGTCTGCAGTATGTCTGCAGTAATGTCTGCAGTATGTCACCAGTCTGTCTCCTGTATGTCTGCATTGTCTCCTGTATGTCTGCAGTCTGTAGAGGTATTCTTCTTGATTACACCACATTTTGGTTAATGTAAGATTGTGTTATCAGTTTTAAGAAAATTTCTCATCCGTGTTATCTTACCCTATCATAGTCTTAGTTATCATATTTCATCTTTATATATTTCCTAACCAAGTCAACTTTACAATTTAATCTTCATGTTTTATAATTATGCAATCCATTTTGTTGCATGTCGTCCAAATTTGTGTTGGTGTGTGGGAGTGCGAGTGGCACACGCTTGTGGGTTGTTATGCTTGGCTGCCCCAGCCTTGCTCAGCTGCCCTCAGCACCGCTCAGCTGCCCTCAGCACCGCGAAGCTGCCCTCAGTCCGCCTTACCTCCAACCCCAACCAGCCTCTCCCGGTTCTTCAAGCCACCCAACCCCGCCCAGCCTGGGCTGCATGGACACGCTATACCGCCTCGCCCAACCCCTCAGCACCTTCACGCCCCGCCCCACCCCACACGGTTGTTGCATCCTGCCCAACCTTGCCACCCAGCAGGGCTCTCTATGTTTACCAGCGTTATGGGCGGCATTGTGAAGTTCCTACCACACTGGTGTTAATATAGACACAGAGGGGAAGGGAAGGGAAGTCGACGAAACATGGAAATAAGTCACTTTCACTTTTTGGGGGGTTATCCTAGGTAATTTACACATATGTTAAACTGTGTATGATAGTTGTGCTTGTGTGTTCCTATACTTAAATAAAATTACACCTTCCACAAGATCGTCCCCTCGACCCATTTACAAACTAATCCTCCTGATTAATAGTCTCATCAATTAGGTTGTTAGTGATAACCGGAGATGGTCTAAAGTAGGTACCACATCCCTAACTCCCTTCCCTCCTTTCACTCCCCTCAAACCCCTCACTACGCCTTAACCCCTCAACACGCCTTAACACCTCACTACCCCCTTAATTCCCCTCCTCTTTACTCATACCGGCAGTCATAACAAAAACAAACAGCGGGGATCCTACAGTCAGTATGGTGAGTGGGGGAACAGGTCTGTGGTTCATGTGAGGATAACCTTGGAAGAAACGTAAAGGGTATTGATTGTGGAATGTGGTACAAAATTACATGTCATGTACAAAGCTTAATACAGCCACGGACAATGACCTTGAATGGGAAAGGTGTTTCTGGATTTTCTATAGAAAGATAAAAAGGTTGGACAGGTATTAGGGAAGTATTGAAACTCAGAAACCTGAATAATATAATGAATTTCCTGAGGAGCTTGATAGAAACATACAAAGAGTGGGAAGATAAAACTATGGAGCACAGAGGTGAAATAGGGATGATGAGAGATACGCAGGACAAGAAAGGAGAGACGGGCATAAGGATGCAAGACTGAGCAAAATATAGAGGAGGAAGAGACGACAATAACTGTGAAACAAGGAACACAGTCTGGAGAAATATGTTCGGGGAAAGGTAGACGAGAGAATCCTGAACACCACTCAGAAAGCGAAAGTGAGTTTACCAAAGAAAATGTAGGCAGATACTGTGCTACCTGGTGGAGTCTACTTGCTTTCTGGGGGTCAACGCCCCCGCGGCCCGGTCCATGACCATGCCTCCCAGTTGATCAGGGCCTGATTGACCAGGCTGTTACTGCTGGTGGCCCGCAATGGAACATACGAATCATAGCTCGGCTAAGAAAGCAAAAATGTCGCTTTAAAAAAAGGAATGAAGGTCCATCCAGATATGTGCAAACCCTCAGTGCAACTCAGCTGCCCAGACTGCCACTTGATAGGACCTCAACGCTCCCCAGACTGCCACTTGATAGGACCTCAACGCTCCCCAGACTGCCACTTGATAGGACATCAACGCTCCCCAGACTGCCACTTGATAGGACCTCAACGCTGCCCAGACTGCCACTTGATAGGACATCAACGCTCCCCAGACTGCCACTTGATAGGACATCAACGCTCCCCAGACTGCCACTTGATAGGACATCAACGCTCCCCAGACTGCCACTTGATAGGACATCAACGCTTCCCAGACTGCCACTTGATAGGACATCAACGCTCCCCAGACTGCCACTTGATAGGACATCAACGCTTCCCAGACTGCCACTTGATAGGACATCAACGCTCCCCAGACTGCCACTTGATAGGACATCAACGCTGCCCAGACTGCCACTTGATAGGACATCAACGCTGCCCAGACTGCCACTTGATAGGACATCAACGCTCCCAGACTGCCACTTGATAGGACATCAACGCTCCCCAGACTGCCACTTGATAGGACATCAACGCTCCCCAGACTGCCACTTGATAGGACATCAACGCTCCCCAGACTGCCACTTGATAGGACATCAACGCTCCCCAGACTGCCACATGATAGGACATCAACGCTCCCCAGACTGCCACTTGATAGGACATCAACGCTGCCCAGACTGCCACTTGATAGGACATCAACGCTCCCCAGACTGCCACTTGATAGGACATCAACGCTCCCCAGACTGCCACTTGATAGGACATCAACGCTCCCAGACTGCCACTTGATAGGACATCAACGCTCCCCAGACTGCCACTTGATAGGACATCAACGCTCACCAGACTGCCACATGATAGGACATCAACGCTCCCCAGACTGCCACTTGATAGGACATCAACGCTCCCCAGACTGCCACTTGATAGGACATCAACGCTCCCCAGACTGCCACTTGATAGGACATCAACGCTCCCCAGACTGCCACTTGATAGGACATCAACGCCCCCCAGACTGCCACTTGATAGGACCTCAACGCTGCCCAGACTGCCACTTGATAGGACCTCAACGCTGCCCAGACTACCACTTGATAGGACCTCAACGCTGCCCAGACTGCCACTTGATAGGACCTCAACGCTGCCCAGACTACAACTTGATAGGACCTCAACACTGCCCAGACTGCCACTTGATAGGACATCAACGCTCCCCAGACTGCCACTTGATAGGACATCAACGCTGCCCAGACTGCCACTTGATAGGACCTCAACGCTGCCCAGACTACCACTTGATAGGACCTCAACGCTGCCCAGACTGCCACTTGACAGGACCTCAACGCTGCCCAGACTACCACTTGATAGGACCTCAACACTGCCCAGACTGCCACTTGATAGGACCTCAATGCTGCCCAGACTACCACTTGATAGGACCTCAACGCTGCCCAGACTGCAACTTGATAGGACCTCAACGCTGCCCAGACTACCACTTGATAGGACCTCAACACTGCCCAGACTGCCACTTGATAGGACATCAACGCTCCCCAGACTGCCACTTGATAGGACATCAACGCTGCCCAGACTGCCACTTGATAGGACCTCAACGCTGCCCAGACTACCACTTGATAGGACCTCAACACTGCCCAGACTGCCACTTGATAGGACATCAACGCTGACCAGACTGCCACTTGATAGGACCTCAACGCTGCCCAGACTACCACTTGATAGGACATCAACGCTGCCCAGACTGCCACTTGATAGGACCTCAACGCTGCCCAGACTGCCACTTGATAGGAACTCAACGCTGCCCAGACTACCACTTGATAGGACCTCAACGCTGCCCAGACTACCACTTGATAGGACATCAACGCTGCCCAGACTGCCACTTGATAGGACCTCAACGCTGCCCAGACTGCCACTTGATAGGACATCAACGCTGCCCAGACTACCACTTGATAGGACATCAACGCTGCCCAGACTACCACTTGATAGGACCTCAACGCTGCCCAGACTGCCACTTGATAGGAACTCAACGCTGCCCAGACTGCCACTTGATAGGACCTCAACGCTGCCCAGACTACCACTTGATAGGGCCTCAACGCTGCCCAGACTACCACTTGATAGGACCTCAACGCTGCCGAGAAAGCAGAGGTATGACAATGAACAACATTTTTTTTTTTAAACAGAGAAACGAGCAGATCCAGAAAAGAGGATAAATTGAGAATAAACAACACGTGGTACTGAGGTGCATACCAGTGGAACAAACCAAGCCAGTTGTATACTCAACAGCTTCGAATATACAGTGGCCAGCGTACAGTCAGTACTGGAGAAAGCAGGAATATATACACCAAGTGCCACGAGATGTGATACATTACCACTGGTACTAACAAAACCACACTAAACTAGAACATCCCAAATGGTAAATCCTGCTTGGTTTTTGCAAACATTCAGGGTTTGAAATAAAATAAAAGTGAAAATTATTTATATTAGTGGACTTCTCACAGAAGTTAAAGCTATGTTTAGAGCATTCACAGAAACACACACACACAAGGGATGTTTTAGACCGTGAGATAACGATAAAAAAACTATAATATGTATAGATGGGACAGAATTAATAGGTCACAAAAAGAAGTAGGACGTGTGAATGTTAATTTGTTGCATAGAATTGTTGAATTCATCAAGTTCTAAGTATTAAAGTGGAAAATAGGAATCTAGTGATTAGCCTTATATATTAACCACCGTTAGTAACGGCTGAGGAGTTCGCGGATCAGATAAGGAAGATACATAGGTACCTTGAAAGGCTTGTAAATCCCGCATCAAATATTATGCTCCTCAGGGATTTCAGCAACCCAAATGTAAAATGGAAGATGAGTCATCACAGCAGAAATAGTTCCTGGAAGCACCCTAGCTCATCAAGTATATACATACATACCAAGGAACTAATGGGGCTTTGTGAAAAGTTTGCATTGAACCAACAGATAACATATGCCATTAGAAATGACAGTACACTTGATTTGATTTTCACAACAACGAGGAACTGATCAAAGACATAACAATCACTAAAAATATACGCTGGTCACAACATCATAGA
This sequence comes from Cherax destructor, assembly GCA_009830355.1. Classification (NCBI taxonomy): domain Eukaryota; kingdom Metazoa; phylum Arthropoda; class Malacostraca; order Decapoda; family Parastacidae; genus Cherax; species Cherax destructor. The sequence goes on along the minus strand of WNWK01000616.1, from coordinate 187,348 downwards.
AATACAGATAGGCTGGGGAACTCCAGTAATGAACAAGAATCGATGTTCAATAAATTTAACTTCAGTCATAGAATTGACTGGGACAAAATTAACAAAGAACTATCAGACATATCCTGGGAAGCAGTCACGAGCACCCTAAATCCTCACCAGTGCTTGAAACAGCTGAACACGAAAGGTTACTTGTAGTAACTTTCAGAGATCACTGCCCCCCCCTCGGCCGAGTCCGAGACCAGGTCTCCTGATTGATCAGCCTGTTGGGGCCCGTCACCCAACGTATGCACAATAGCCCGGCTGATCAGGAACTGACATGAAAAACCTGTCGAGTTTTCTCTTAAAGACAACCAGGGGTTTGTTCGTAATCCCCCATATATGAAGGGAGGGTGTTGAAGAGTTGTGGTCCCCTTACACTTATTGAATTCTCTCAGTGTAGCTATTGCTCAACTGCTTTTCACCTCAGGAATCTTGCACCGTCTGCCAAGTCTCTTGGTTCATGGGATATACTGTATTTCGGTGTGCAGTTTTGGACCAATCCCTCCAGAATCTTTCATGTATAAATTTTCATGAATCTTTCTCGTGTACATTCTATGGAGTATAGCTAGGAAACGGCTGGCATTTGTTCTCACACTGTAACATTATATAAGGTAGATCACCTGCACACTGCGCGCTTACCTAAGTTTATTAATTAAAATAAACTTTTATCCTGGGTTCCATCCTCCGGTCTGGGATCGGGCCGTGGGGTCAGTGACCTCAGGAAGGGACTACAGAGGTAGCAGAAAACCTGTATACTGTACCTGTATATTGGCAGACTGTTGTATGTGATGCTAGGAATACTCTACTTGCTGCAGTCAAGGGCACAGTTGATACTGACAGCGCCGTATGAACTATAACGGTATTAAACGTGAGACAGACAAGAGTTATAACTGTACTCGCCTATTTCCTTTCCTATTATCTGGAGTGTCTTGGAATTTGACAGCATTAATGGGGATGAAGTGAGGGTGAAGGGCAGGTGAAGGCTGCATCACGAATGATCAGTACTAGCACAAGTGAAGCACTCGTTGCAAGGTGAACGCTGCATCACGAATGATCAGTACTAGCACAAGTGAAGCACTCGTTGCAAGGTGAACGCTGCATCACGAATGATCAGTACTAGCACAAGTGAAGCACTCGTTGCAAGGTGAATGCTGCATCACAGTGATCAGTACTAGCACAAGTGAACACTCGTTGCAAGGTGAACGCTGCATCACGAATGATCAGTACTAGCACAAGTGAAGCACTCGTTGCAAGGTGAATGCTGCATCACGAGTGATCAGTACTAGCACAAGTGAAGCACTCGTTGCAAGGTGAACGCTGCATCACGAATGATCAGTACTAGCACAAGTGAAGCACTCGTTGCAAGGTGAATGCTGCATCACGAGTGATCAGTACTAGCACAAGTGAAGCACTCGTTGCAAGGTGAACGCTGCATCACGAGTGATCGGTACTAGCACAAGTGAAGCACTCGTTGCAAGGTGAATGCTGCATCACGAGTGATCGGTACTAGCACAAGTGAAGCACTCGTTGCAAGGTGAACGCTGCATCACGAATGATCAGTACTAGCACAAGTGAAGCACTCGTTGCAAGGTGAACGCTGCATCACGAATGATCAGTACTAGCACAAGTGAAGCACTCGTTGCAAGGTGAACGCTGCATCACGAATGATCAGTACTAGCACAAGTGAAGCACTCGTTGCAAGGTGAATGCTGCATCACGAGTGATCAGTACTAGCACAAGTGAAGCACTCGTTGCAAGGTGAATGCTGCATCACGAATGATCAGTACTAGCACAAGTGAAGCACTCGTTGCAAAGTGAATGCTGCATCACGAGTGATCAGTACTAGCACAAGTGAAGCACTCGTTGCAAGGTGAACGCTGCATCACGAATGATCAGTACTAGCACAAGTGAAGCACTCGTTGCAAGGTGAATGCTGCATCACGAGTGATCAGTACTAGCACAAGTGAAGCACTCGTTGCAAGGTGAACGCTGCATCACGAGTGATCAGTACTAGCACAAGTGAAGCACTCGTTGCAAGGTGAATGCTGCATCACGAGTGATCAGTACTAGCACAAGTGAAGCACTCGTTGCAAGGTGAATGCTGCATCACGAGTGATCAGTACTAGCACAAGTGAAGCACTCGTTGCAAGGTGAATGCTGCATCACGAGTGATCAGTACTAGCACAAGTGAAGCACTCGTTGCAAGGTGAACGCTGCATCACGAGTGATCAGTACTAGCACAAGTGAAGCACTCGTTGCAAGGTGAACGCTGCATCACGAGTGATCGGTACTAGCACAAGTGAAGCACTCGTTGCAAAGTGAATGCTGCATCACGAGTGATCAGTACTAGCACAAGTGAAGCACTCGTTGCAAAGTGAACGCTGCATCACGAGTGATCGGTACTAGCACAAGTGAAGCACTCGTTGCAAGGTGAATGCTGCATCACGAGTGATCAGTACTAGCACAAGTGAAGCACTCGTTGCAAGGTGAACGCTGCATCACGAGTGATCAGTACTAGCACAAGTGAAGCACTCGTTGCAAGGTGAACGCTGCATCACGAGTGATCGGTACTAGCACAAGTGAAGCACTCGTTGCAAAGTGAATGCTGCATCACGAGTGATCAGTACTAGCACAAGTGAAGCACTCGTTGCAAAGTGAACGCTGCATCACGAGTGATCGGTACTAGCACAAGTGAAGCACTCGTTGCAAGGTGAATGTGCTGTGCATCACTGAGTGAAGTGACGCACGTATCTATGCACAAGTGAAGCACTCGTTGCGAAGTAATACTCACTAGAGGTTGTTGATGTTCTTGAGAACGTTGGGTATGTGGAAACAAGTATGCTGCCTTACACCTGCTATCCCCTGTTCACCTAGCAGTCAGTAGGTACCTGTGTGCTGTGGGTTTCATCCTGTGGGAGAGGATTATAGGACTCGCAGTCTAAATGAGAGTCCTGGATGACATCGTGACTTACTGTGTCATCCTGGGTTGCTAATCCTCCAGGTTAATAATCACATTTTCTTTTTCTTCTTTTATTTTTAATTCATCTTTATTTTTATATTCTTATTGCAAATTACGAATTAAGGTCCTTTGGTACTTCGGTGTCCTGGTGATCTGCATGTACATTATTATTATAATCATGGGGAGCGCTAAACCCGCAGGGATTATACAGCGCCTGTGGGGGGGGGGAATGGAAGGTATTCAGGCTCAATTCAGGGAACTGGAACACGGATCAAATTCTCTAGATCAAGAGCCCCTCACCAGCGTCAAGGAACCTCCCTTGAGGGGATCTGCAGGTGCAGGAGTGGAAATGCTGTTTAGTTAACCCTGGTTCGAGACACATGGTGCTTTATTTTGTTTCCTTGTGATCTGTTAATCTAGATAATAAAGTACACGTATCCTAGCTATTATTATTATTATTATTATTATTATTATTATTATTATTATTATTATTGTTGTTGTTGTCATTATTATGTTAGTGTGTGAGTCATGCAGCGCAACGAGTCGTGGAGGTTCGATCCTCTGTTTGCTAAAAGCAAGGCAAGCATTCCTCTCTCGTAGCCAGACACGGATAAATTATGGCCGTAGGGACTTGAAAGAAACTTGTAAGTCTCCTCCGACAGGAAAAACCTGGAGTGATTGTCGGAACTGTTTTCCCTTCTGTTTTCTCCTTCCTGTAAGCTCTTCCAAATTTTCCGTGCGATTGCTTGAGAACGCCTGTTCTGGACGGTTTCAAACTTTTAGCGTTGGTGTATGTTAATTAGAGAAGGGTTCAGATTCTTACTGGGCCGAGTTGATGTCAAGTTTTGAAAGTTGTGGTGATTATATTGACAAGTGTGTAAGAAAGACACAAACGCCACTGGATGGCGAAACGTTCCCTTAATAAAAATGTTCTAGTTACCACATACGTGTCCTTTTTTTGAGAGAGATTACTGAAGAATGCCTGATATGAATGGCTTCAAGCTTTATAAAGGTAATGCCTGGTATGAATGGCTTCAAGCTTTATAAAGGTAATGCCTGGTATGAATGGCTTCAAACTTTATAAAGGTAATGCCTGATATAATTGGCTTCAAGTTTTATAAAGGTAATGCCTGGTATGAATGGCTTCAAACTTTTAATGTGATGCCTCTTACTGCACGGAAGCTTCATTTTACTTTTAAGTTGAGTATGCGTCCAAAGTTGACAGTTTTCAAACGTAATTAAAAATTTGAGATTATTGGTTTCTGTGTGTTAACTGGAGAATGCCTCTTCTGTTCGGCTTCAAACTTTCAGCAGCAGAAGGTTTTACTTAGAAGAAGGTTCACGATGTCTATGGGCTTTGTAAATATTAATTTGTTAAATTGGTTTTCCTGCTATAACTTGTGAATGTCTCTTCCAATTAGAGGAAGTTTTAGATTGTTATGGAACTGTGTTGGTGACAGTTTGCGAAATTTTACCTCAGTACTTCTGTTCCTGGAAAGTACTTGAGGGTCTTGTCTAGAATCTGCACCCCAGCCATAACATTCTGGAGAAATATTGGAGGAAGTGCAAAATAAACCCAGTGAAAAGCAGGGGCGCCGTGGGCACAATAAGAGAACATCCGTGGCTCCGGACTATTTAGCATATTTCCAAAAGATGTCAGAAACACTGCTGGGACAAGTGTAGAAGTCTTCAAAAGGAAACTGGACAAGTATCTTCACCAGCTGCCAGATTATCCAGTCTGCGACGGATATGTAGGGCAGCAGACCCGCCAGGAGCAACCGTCTGGTTGACCAGGCAAGCAGCAGACGAGCCTGGCCCAAGGCCGGGCTGTGGGAGTAAAAAAAAAATAGAAGGTAATCAGTTATATAAAAAATAACCGCTCAATTGTATTTGTTTGACACTTCAGCTCTTAGCGCAAAGTTTCTTAAAAAAAAAAATCCTTCATGACTGTAGAGCATTTGGAATAAAATATAAACCCCAGAAGAAACTGAAGAATAATAAAACCTGCATTTTTATAGCGTTTTAAAATTTCAGACTTTTAGTGAGCTCTTAAACAGTATTTTGTTCGTACTGGTTAATTGGAGAGGAAATGCGTGAGCGAGGGAGAAGGGAGGGAGGGAGTGGATGAGAGTCCTACTCCATCCCCATCTCCCTCCTTCCCACCCGCCTGTCCTTGGCCCAACACCGCTTGCTCGTAAATATTCAATTGTCCATTGTCACGTCCAGTCTGCTCAGCTTCTATCCCGACGCAGAGGCCGCTGTGATGGTGGTGCAGGGGGAGGCAGTGGTGATTGTGGTGATAGTGGTGCAGGGGGAGGCAGTGATGATTGTGGTGATAGTGGTTGTCGTGGTGGTGGTGGGCAAGAGGGTGGCTGGGTTGGTGATATAATGGTTGCGATGATGGTGATGCATTTGTTAATAATAACAATTGTGATGGTGATTGTGGTTATAATGGTGGTGACGGTGATTGGGAGGATGATAGCTTTGCGAAGGTAGTGGTGAAAGTGGTAGTGGTGATTGTGATAGTGTGTTCATTGGTGATGGCAGCGACTGTAGTGGTGACAGTGACGGTCGTGGCATTTGGAAAATGACATAGCAAGAAAATTTAACACTTAAGAAGATATCATAAGTTATAATACATCTTTCTCGCCTGTGCTACAGTTTTTTATTGTACATTTTTGTCTAGGTAGCGGCCAGTTTATTATGCACTCTATACTGTGAACAGTGATGCAATACATGTGGATATGAAAATAAAAGCATGCGTGTATAACTCAGAAAGTGTTAAGGGACGAAGCTGTTCACGAACGCCCTCCCTTCTTATATAAAGGAACTTGCGTAATAATCGCGAACAAGCGATTATTACGCAAGTTCTTGGTCTTTCGTGTTGAAATCAGCACATCTCAAGAAACTTGCAATGCTGCAGAAATAAGTAGGAAGTCCAGGTAGATTCGTTCTAGCTATATACTAATTGAGTTTTCGGAAATTTCGAGCACCAGGGAACACCTATGATAAGTGAACCATAGGATTTATATGAAGTATTGTTTTAGTTTTAGGGTGATTGAAAAGGGGAATGAGAGGGATGAGGTGGTTGTTTACGTGTGGAGAGTTCTGGGGGTCACTGGTTGATGGCCTGATCACTCGGGCTGTTGGTGCTGGCCGCATGCAGTCCACCGTAGACACCACTGCCCAGCTAATCAGGAACTGACTTAATGAAATTATCAAGACAACTTGGAGCCGAGAAGAATTCAATGTACAGTTTGAAGAGTAATTATGATATAATGATCCGAGAGACCAGAAAACCGTCGAAGTAACCTAAAGAACTGGTTAAACACTTTGAATATATCCACACAAACATAACCCGGTAACTGCAATTCAAGGTGTACACACACCACAAATAAGTGAGCACACACACATCTAATAGCGACCAGCGAAGAGGCGAGGCCAGGAGCTGTGAATAGACCTCTGCAACAATCTTCCATAAATCTATCGAAATGGAACAACTGCCTGAGGTGTGGAAGACAACAAATGTAGTCCCGATTTTTAAGAAGACAGACAGGCTGCACTAAATTACAGGCCAGTGTTTCTGACATGTATGTAAAGTTATGGCGAAGATTATCAGGAGAAGAGTTGTGGAGCACCTAGAAAGGAATGGATTAATACATGACAACCAGCACGGTTTCAGGGATGGGTAATCCTGCATCGCAAACCTATTGGAGTTCTATGATAATGTAACAGAAGTAAGACAGGAGAGAGGGATGAGTAGACTGTGTGTTCTGGGACTGTAAGAAAGTTAACTTTCGACACAGTACCACACAAGAGACTGGTTGAAAAGCTAGAGGGGCAGGCAGGAATAGGAGATAAAGTACTGCAATGGATCAGGGAATACCTGACACGAAGGAAACAAGGTGTGTCGGTACGAAACGAGGTGAGCTGTCAGAGTGGGTGCATGTGTCGAGTGGGGTTCCACAAGGGTCAAGTCCTAGGTCCGGTGCTGTTTCTTGTATATGTGAATGACATGACGGGAGGGATACAGTCAGAGGTGTCCCTGTTTGCAGACGATGTGAAACTAATGAGAATACAAACGGACGACGAGGATCAGGTAAACCTACAAGGGGATCTGCACAAACTGGCCTAGTGGCTTACGCGACGGTCTAGAGTTTTGAGACTCTCTGACCGCGGGTTCGAACCCCACCCGTGGTATGGTTTGTTTGCAATCGTGTCATTACGATTTCGTGAGTCATGTGGATCTGCACAGGCTGCAAGCCTTGTCCAACAAATGGATCCTGGAGTTTAACCCCAGCAAGTGCAAAGTTATGAAGCTTGGGGGAGGACAAAGGAGATCGCAGACGGAGTACAACCTAAGAGGTCAGAGGCTACAAAACTCACTCAAGGAAATGGATCTTGGGGTGAGCATTATACTGAACACATCTGAGGCGCAGATCAACCAAACAACTGCTGCAGCATACGGGCGCCTGACAAACCTGAGAATAGAATTTCGACATCTAAGTAAGGAGTCATTCACGACACTGTACACCGTATACGTCAGGCCCATATTGGAGTATGCAGCACCAGTATGGAACCCACATTTGGTCAGACACGTTAAGAAATTACAGAAAGTGCAAAGATTTGCAACAAGACTAGCCCTGGAGCTGAGGGGTTTGTCCTACTAGAAGGGAGATAGGGGGGACTTGATGACAACATATATAATACTGAGAGGAATTGACAAGGTGGATAGGGACAGAATGTTTCAGAGATGGAACACAGCAACAAGGGGTCACAACTGGAAGTTGAAAAGTCAGATGAGTCACAGGGATGTTAGGGAGTACTTCTTCAGTTACAAAGTTGTCAGGAAGTGGAACAGGTTCGAGAGTGATGTAGTGGAGGCAGGATCCATACATAGCTTTAAGAAGAGGTATGATGAAGCTCGTGGAGCAGGGAGAGAGTGGATCTAGTAGCGACCAGTGAAGAGGCGGGGCCAGGAGCTATGAAATGATCCCTGCAACCACAATTAGGTGAGTGTATACACTCGCACACACACACACACACACACACACACACACACACACACACACACACACATTCATTCATTCATTCATTCAAGACACACACATGTACACAGGGAACTTCGTACATGTACAGGATTTTCAAGAACTTTGTGATGTAGTGAAGTGGTGGGAAGAGGGGCGTTAGCCTTGTCAGGTAGGGGAACACAAGTCATGGTGATGGTGTATGTGTTGGGGGCTAGGAGGAGGCAGACACATCGAAAATACGAGTAGAGGGATAATGGCGAGGCATATGTGCCGAGTAAGTAAAACTGGTCAATTAGCAAGAACTCATTTAAAATTAAGTCCTTTCTAAAGTTTTCTCTTATACATTTAAACATATATTTTTTTCATTTAAGTTAATGTAAAAATTAATATTTTTTTACCAAAAGAACCTTAGAAAACTTACCTAACCTTATTATAACAAGCGTAATTTAATTTAGTCTAATCCAACTAAATATATTTTATACAAGTTTACAATAATTTAATAATAAACAAGCACAATGAAATATATTTTTTTCGTTAGGTTTAGAATGTTTTTTGCGAAATTATTGCATACACAAATTTTCGCTTGCCTTATTCGGCAAGAAGAGCGTTGGTATTTAAGCCAAAATTGCAAGTTTTACCTATTTGGCACGATATATATATATATATATATATATATATATATATATATATATATATATATATATATATATATATATATATATATATATATTATATATATATATATATATAATATATATTATATATGCTTGAGTCTGCCCAGGTTGACATATTTCCTAAGATGTGCACCTTCATATGATAACCCTATACTGCACGAATATGACAGTATCCTGAGGCAGATCTTTACTAAAGTACTTAACCTTACTCTAGAAGATGGGCAGTGGGACCAGGCTACACTACCAGTCAGACTAGGAGGCATTGGTGTCCGCAAGTCATCTCAGATTGCTCTACCTGCTTTCCTGTCTTCGTGCATTGCATCTAGAGGGCTTGTAGCAGCAATTCTCCCTGAACATCTTAGGGACACGATTGGAATCCATGACCAAAAGTTCGTTAATGGAGCCAGGATCTGGGATAATCTAACAGGCTCTGAAACCAGGCCTGCTCCCCCCAACAACTACAAACAGTCGCACTGGGATGGCCCAATAGTAGAAAATATACCCTCAGCAATGCTTCAGAGTGTGTCAGGGAAGGATAGAGCCAGCCTCCTTGCAGTGAGAGATCCTCATGCAGGGGACTTTCTTTTGGCTGTTCCCAACTCCAGCCTTGGCACACGCCTCGACCCACAGACCATCTGCATTGGTGTTGCCCTTCGACTTGCCGCCCCTATTCTCGCCGAACACAGGTGTATTTGTGGCAGTGAAGCAGCACACCGATTCGGGTACCATGGTCTTGTGTGTCGTAAATCCGAGGGAAAGATTTCAAGACATGAAGAGGTTAATAACATTATCAAGAGGAGCCTCACAACAGCCGGATGCCCAGCAGTAAGGAAGCCAACCCAACTATGCAGATCTGATGGCAGCCAAAAGCGTCCAGATGGTATCACCCTTCAAGCCTAGACAGACGGCAAGCAGGTGGTGTGGGACTACAAATGTTCATTTACCTTGGCTGATACCTATCTCCAATACACCAGGGAGGAAGGAGGGGCAGCTGCCACCTTCAGGGAGTCCCAGAAGTCGAGAAAATATGGAGAACTTGCCCATCATTATATGTTTGTTCCCATAGGCTCAGAGACCCTTGGGTCATGGGGAAAGAGTGCATCTAAGTTCCTCAAGGAGCTGGGCAAAAGACTCAACAGGGTAACAAGGGATCCCAGGGCAGCTAGTTTTCTGTTCCAGCGACTCAGCGCTGCTGTTCAGAGGGGTAATGCATGCTTTATTTTGGGCACGCGCCCCAGCTCGAAGGAGCTGGATGAGATTTTCGCATTATAATCAGTGACAAACATGTAACAATATGTTCTAGACATGTATCTCTCACACCTCGTGTACTGTATATGCCATCTTTATATCAATGTATCTCTTAAATCTTTTGTACCATATTATGTAATATATATATATATATATATATATATATATATATATATATATAATCTCACAGATAAGACGGGAGGGAAGAGCAAGTGATAGAGAGCGATGGAAAGGTTTAGCTATCTAGTTAAAGTGATGCATGCAGGCAGGTAGAGGATTGCAGGAAGGGAGGGAGGGAGGGAGAAGTGACAGGAGGTGTAGGAAGGTGTGAATGTCTGCCACGACACTTGAGAAGATTGCCTACCACGAAGCTGTTGACACGACCCTCCGTGGCTTCCCTCCTCTCTCCAGCCTCACACATCTTCGTAAACCTCATCTTCGTTTCCGTCACCACACCGTCACACAGCTTAGCTAACATCGTAGTCATCACTGTTAACAAAGACCTTGTGGTGTTGATGGTGCAATAGGTCTCAACACGTTTCCAGTATTCTAGCGAGAAAAGATGATATATGATGAAGGTAGATGTGTGTGTGTGTTTGTGTGTGTGTGTGTGTATGTGTGTGTACTCACCGATTTCTTTTTTGAGGGGTCGATATTTTGCTCGTGCCTCCGCCTGCTAGACCACCGTAATCGGCATCACTGACTTCTGGTCTTTTGGGCCTTATATCTATACTTGAAGCTGTATGTTGAGTTTGTCTCTACAACTGCCTCTTCTAAGTCATTCCACTTTTCAGACAATCTGAGACTAAAGAAATACTTACATCCCTGTGGCTTATTTGCGTCTTTAGCTTCTGCCTGTGTTCCATTCATACTGATCCTCTTAATTAAAAAAAAAATTCCCTATCAGCCATGTAAAACTCCAGCAATATCAAATCTTTTTTAGATTTTGTACGTAGGAATCATGTTCCCCCCTTGTTGTCCTTCTTTTCTCTAAGATCGTCTGTTCAGTTCTTTCAGTCTCCTCATAGTGCATTCCTTTCATTTCTGGTGCTAGCCTGGGTGTAAACCTTTGGACCTTTTCCTGTTTCTTCATCTGCTGGACCAGGTGTGGGCTCCATGCTGGGCTACATACTTAATGATTGACCTAACATATGTAATGTATAAAGTTCTGAAGGATTCTTTATTACAGTTCCTGAATGCTATTCTGAGGTTTGTTAATCTTGCATACACCGCTGCCGTTATACGGTTTATGTGCAATTCTGGCAGTATGTTTAGTGTTATATTTATTCCGGGTCTTTTTCAACCCATGATATTTGCAGCTTCTCTCCTCCAAAATGCCTGCCATTGCATGTGCTTGAATTGAACTTGTGAAGCCACTTGTTTGACTACACCTCCACTCTTCTGAGGTCTCGCTGGAGTTTATCATTGCTCTCTATTGTTCTTATTAGTTTATCACTGTTCTCTAATGTTCTTAGTTTTCTCATTAGTTTTACATCGTCAGCAAACAGCGACACATAGGGATCTATACCCTCTAGTAGGTCATTCACGTATATTAGGAACAGTAGTGGTCCTAACACTGGTCCATGCAGAACCTCACTCATTACTCTCCCATTCGGATGTCTCATCCCTTACTGTTACTTTCTTTATATGGCTGTGGATTAACTTTGGTTATGTTTTGGCCTTTGACGCTGTATTATTTTTAAACTCTCTTTCAGCCCCCCTTCTTTTTCTTACATATTCGTCCCTAGCTCTCCTGCTTGCCTTTCTGTTTTTCTGCATTTTAATTTGCTCTGTAGTTTTTCCAAGCCCTTTTGCTCTTGCCCTGGGCCTCTGTGCATTCTTGATTGTACTATGGGCTGTCTCTTCTTGCTATTTTTCTTCGTGCTTGGTATGAATCTCACTTTTACCTTTTGTCACCTCGACTATATTACGTCCATCATGTCTTGGACAGTTTTGCCTTCCAGTTTCTTTTCCCATTCCACTTCTCTCAGCTTCAAACGTTCCCAGTAATTTAGATGATTGATTGTACTTAGACCTTTCAGTGAAAGTTATCTGTATATTCTCCAGATCTGCAATTTTACTTGTATTGAAAAGAGCCCTTAGAGTACATCAGTATTCCATCCTAGAAAGAACAAGTGATTTAAAGAGAATCATCATTGGCATGACATTCCTTGTTTTGAAGGTTCTCATTATCCATCCTATCATGTTCATAGCAAATGTGATAGAGACATTGTTGTGATCTTTGAAAGTGATATCCTCTGACATTATCACTCCCAAGTGCTTTACATTAGTTTTTCGCTCTATTGTATAGTTAGAATTTGTTATATACTCCGATCTAGTTTTTATTTCTTCAAGTTTTCAATAATTGAAATTTGTCCTCGTTGAACTTCATATTGTTTTTTGTGGCCCATTTGAAGATCTGGCTTATATCCGCCTGGAGATTTAGAGTGTCATGCAAATTTTAGTATCATCAACAAAGGAAGACACATTGCTATGGTTTTCATCTGTCTATATCAGATATGAGGAAGAGGATGGGAGCAAGTATTGTACCTTGTGAAACAGCTTTTCACTGTATCCGCCTCCGACTTTACTGTTTACTATTGCTCTTTGTGTTCTATTGGTTAGAAAGTTAAAGATTCATCTAACCACTTTTCACGTCATTCCTAAGGTATTTGAGGAGGTAGATCATGGTAATGAATATGATGTTGTGTATATGGACTTCAGTAAGGCTTTTGATAGAGTCCCACATCAGAGACTATTGAGGAAAATTAAGGCACACGGAATAGGAGGAGAAATTTTTTCCTGGATAGAGGCATGGTTGACAAATAGGCAGCAGAGAGTTTGCATAAATGGGGAGAAATCAGAGTGGGGAAGTGTCACAAGCGGTGTTCCACAGGGGTCAGTATTGGGCCCCTTGTTGTTCACAATCTACATAAACGACATAGATGAGGGAATAAATAGCGACATAAGCAAGTTTGCCGATGACACCAAAATAGGCCGTCAAATTCATTCAAATGAGGACATTAGAGCACTCCAGGAAGATTTGAATAGACTGATGCATTGGTCGGAGAAGTGACAGATGCAGTTTAATATAGATAAATGCAAAGTTCTAAATATTGGACAGGACAATAACCATGCCACATATAAACTAAATAATGTAGATCTTAATACTACTGATTGCGAAAAGGATTTAGGAGTTCTGGTTAGCAGTAATCTAAAACCAAGACAGCAGTGCATAAGTGTTCGCAATAAAGCGAACAGAATCCTTGGCTTCATATCAAGAAGCATAAATAATAGGAGTCCTCAGGTTGTTCTTCAACTCTATATATCCTTGGTTAGGCCTCATCTAGATTATGCTGCACAGTTTTGGTCACCGTATTACAGAATGGATATAAATGCTCTGGAAAACGTACAAAGGAGGATGACTAAGTTGATTCCATGTATCAGAAATCTTCCCTATGAGGATAGACTGAGGGCCCTGAATCTGCACTCTCTAGAAAGACGTAGAATTAGGGGGGATATGATTGAGGTGTATAAATGGAAAACAGGAATAAATAAAGGTGATGTAAATATCGTGCTAAAAATATCTAGTATTGACAGGACTCGCAGCAATGGCTTTAAGTTGGATAAATTCAGATTCAGGAAGGATATAGGAAAGCATTTGTTTGGTAATAGAGTTGTCGATGAGTGGAACAAACTCCTGAGTACAGTTATAGAGGCTAAAACGTTGTTTAGTTTTAAAAATAGGCTAGATAAATATATGAGTGGGTGCGGGTGGGTGTGAGTTGGACCTGACTAGTTTGTGCTACTAGGTCAGATGCCGTGCTCCTTCCTTAAGTGGATGTAACCTGACCTGGCTGGGTCGGGGCATTGGCTTAAGCCGGTGGGAGACTTGGACCTGCCTCGCATGGGCCAGTAGGCCTGCTGCAGTGTTCCTTCTTTCTTATGTTCTTATAAGAAAGGAGCACTGCAGCAGGCCTACTGGCCCATGCTAGGTAGGTCCAAGTCACCTACTGACCTATGTTAGTTAGGTCCAAGTCACATCCCTTAAGAAGGAAGCACTGCATCAGACCTATTACCACAAGCTAGTCAGGTCCAACTCACACCCACTCATGTATTTATCTAACGTATTTTTAAAACTGCACAACGTTTTAGCTTCAGTGACACTACTCGGCGGGAGTTTTTCCCACTCATCCACAACTCTGTTAACAAACCAGTACTTTTCTATATCCTTCTGAATCTAAATTTTTCCAACTTGAAACTTTATCACTCATTTTGTGTACCATTACAACATGATCGCACTTATGGAAGATTTTCGCAACATTTTTATAAAAGTGTTTAACTCGCCAATTCTCTCTTTTTCTCTCTGTGCGACTTTGAGAAACCAACACAGTTAACCTCTTAAAAGTGTCTATGACGTTCTATATTTACACCCAATACTCCTCCTTTAATTTGTATTTGTGTTTATGTGGAGAGAGGGAGTTATATCTTTGTTACTTTTCCACTGTCTCTTCTCCACCGTCTCCTTAGTCATCTCTCTCTTTCTCTCCATTTCATTTTTATCCCTCTTTTCTTTCCCCGCTCCTCTTCATTTTTTTTTCTTCTTGTATCCATACTCCTCTTTCATAGCCCTACTCAATTTCACAACACTGACAGCCCATTTTTCCTCTAACCCCTGTACTATGGTCCATCATGCCCCCCTCCTTCCCTACCCCATTGAGTCATTAGACTCCTGCGTTTCTAAATTGTTGGTGTAAGAAATTGGATTTATATGGGAGGTGGTGGTAGACGTTAAGAATCATACGGGCGGTGGTGTAGAGGGGCCAGACCAATATAGGGGTTAGAGGGGGTTGGGAATGATTCTAGAGGTTCTTAACCCTGTGTGTGTGTGTGTGTGTGTGTGTGAATGAGCGTGTGTGTGTGTGTGTGTTTGAGCGAGCGTGTGTGTTTGAGCGAGCGTGTGTGTGAGCGAGCGTGTGTGTGTGTGTGTGTGTGATCGTGTTGTGTGTGTGTGTGAGCGTGTGTGTGTGTGGGTGTATGTGCGCGTGTGTGTGCGCGTGTATGAGTGTGTGAGCGCTCGCGCGTGTGTGAACGTGTGTGTGTGAGCGTGTGTGTGAACGTGTGTGTGAACGTGTGTGTGAGCGTGACAAGCACCAGACGAGCCTGGCCCATGGCCGGGCTCAGAGAGTAGAGAAACTCTCGAAACTCTTCAAAGGTGTGTGTGTGTGTTTATGTGTGTGTGTGTGTATGTGTGTGTGTGTGTGTGTGTTGTGTGTGTGTGTGTGTGTGTCAGTCATTGCGGCAGTCTTATGTAAAGTGATACATGAAATCCTGCCATCACTATGACATGAACCCACTTACCTAACCATGTCCCACATCCACCAGTCCTCACCCCTAACTTGCATCCACGACTCCTAATCCATCATCCGTCACCCCTCTTCCTTTGCCCATATTCGCCTTTTATCCTCCTCATCTACCGCCAATCATACCATCGTATGATGCTCTATACCCCAAGTTACTTCTCGTTACACACACACACACACACACACACACACACACACACACACACACACATATACACACACACACACACACACACACACACACACACACACACACACACTTGCCCACCCGTCATTCCTACCGTTCGTAATTCCATTTACAAGGCCAGTGTTGAATTATCCAGCCTCGCATCCATCTCCTATCCCTTTTTCTCCATTATCGGCCCCACTAGTACATTCCTCTTTACTGGTATGTATTGCAGTTATTTCCTATTTCAGTGCTTCATCCTTTATTTCAGCTCTCCCCCTCGCTATTCCAGCTTTTCTTTTTTATAGCTTGTCTTTCCTTATTCCAGTTTGTCATTCCTATTTCCAGTTCGTCTTTCCTTATTCCAGTTTGTCTTTCCTTATCCCAGCTTGTATTTGCTTATTCCAATTTGTCTTTCCTTATTCCCTTTCGTCGTTCCTCATTCCATTTCGTCATTCTTTATTCCAGTTCGTCATTCTTCATTCCAGTTCGTCATTCTTCATTTAAGAGCATCAGTCCTATCCTCGATCGTCGTATCCATTCCTAGTTGACCAGGCAGTCACCAGACGAGCCTGGCCTAAGGGCCGGGCTCAGGGAGTAAACAAAAAAAAGGCCCTGGAAACTCATCAGAGGTATAACCTGTGTGGATCCCTGCCAACCAAATAGCTGTTTCCTCCTTCAACTTGATACCCACCTACCCACACTGCCTTGGGGTCGGCTCAGCCACATAAACTTGCATTAATGTTTTCTTTATTCAGGTACTATCCACCATCTAGGGGCTCTACCCACCTTCCAGCTCATCCACCAATCCATTCATCCTCCTGCTATCCACCTTGGGGACCTACCCACTTTCCTACCTCCGTGTCTCCAGCGACATGTCTCGGCTAATTTGTTATGTAGATGATCTAAGCTCACGCTTAACACTATTGACGGAGACGCCAATTAGGTGTCGTAAAAGTACATACAGTGGAATGGCCCCCGCGCAGAGACGCCCTGGCAGCGCATTTTCTTCTGCTTCTCGGCCAGTATGAATATTCATAGTGTGTGTACTCACCTATTTGTGGTTGCAGGAGTCGATTCACATCTGGCTCCGCCTCTTCGCTGGTGTGTGTGTGTGTGTGTGTGTGTGTGTGTGTGAGTGTGTGTGTGTGTGTGTGTGTGTGTGTGTGTGTGTGTGTGTGTGTATGTATGTGTGTGCGCGCGCGCGCGTTCACCTTTTATGTAGTTGCAGGAGTTGAGTTCTAGTGCATGGCGCCGCCTCTTAACTTGACACTTGCCAGATTCGCTCCTTAGCCTTGTGGGTCCTCTCATAATGGCTCTTAAAACTATGTATGGACTATGGAGCCTCCACTACTTTCTCACCGAGATCATGGCAGTGCCCGACTGTAATGTGAGTAAATACTTCCTGACATCCCTGTAGCAAATCTTCAAGCAGATATAGATACAAGTCTTGCAGTGAGTCTCAGACAACAATATGATGCTTAACGAGGACAAGTTTCAGCTGCTCCACTGTGGAAGAATGGAGGAAATATAGACCGAAACGGAATAAAGCACAAACACAAATCATTCAATAGAGTGAAAGTCCCGCGTGCGAGATTTACGAGTAATGATGTCGAAAGATCTCACATTCAAGAATCACAATGTTACCATTGTATACAATGTTACCAGTGTATAACAATGGTAACATACCGACAAGATGATTAATTAGACACATGTGCAACATCTTTGAATCTTTACTTTGTGGACGTTTCGCCATCCAGTGGCTTTATAAGTACATTACTTGGACATAAACCATACCACGTGTGGGGTTAGAACCCGCGATCAGAGTCTCAAAACTGCAGACCGTCGCGTTAGCCACTGGGCCAGCTAGTTTCAATAAGATTCATCCAACTAGGTATATTTCTACACCATACGAAGGTTAGCATAAGCACCACTGTGTCCACAAATGCAAGTTTTTACAGACGAATCTTCCGCTAGCATGGCCGTGACGAACTCTAGCTCAAGTCCCCTCAAAGCCGTCAACATGACTCACGAAATCTTTCTAACCCCACCCGTGGTATGGTTTGTTTGCAATCTTGGCATTACGATTCCGTGAGTCATTACATGGACATAATCTGAAGACTGTAGAAATATATACAGAAGACAGTGGAAGTCGAGGTAATGAGTCCCTCAGCCTAGGAGCAGGTGATAAATACAGTAAGTGTTGAAGACTCTGAAGCAGAGGCTGGAAGATTGGCGCTT
The DNA here is from genome assembly GCA_009830355.1 of Cherax destructor. NCBI lineage: Eukaryota > Metazoa > Arthropoda > Malacostraca > Decapoda > Parastacidae > Cherax > Cherax destructor. The sequence goes on along the minus strand of WNWK01000616.1, from coordinate 169,637 downwards.
ATATACTGGAGTCAGATGAGATGCAGCAGACGAAGGCATTGTCACTGGTAGGCGGGATTTCCCAGTGGAAGTAGGTCATGCCAGGTGTCGGCAGCCTCATGGAATCTTGGTAGAGACATCACAACCTGCTTGCCTGCTCCTCGCTCAACTTTTGGATCAATACACAAATAACCCGTACATTTTAGAAAGAAACTTATGGCGACATTTCGATCCGACATGGGCGAAACGTCGTCATAAGTTTCTGTGTGAGGGTTATTTGTGTACTGTTCCAGTCACTATATTGTGCCTTTTTATTCTCTTAGATCAGTAGTTGGAGTGAGGCGGAGCGATGAAAGAGGTCTGTGTATTGGTAAGAGGAGAACTTTTATTAAATAAAATGCTTCACCCACGAGGATTTATCAGGTGATAAAGCCTCTTGTAGGAGAAACGTTCAGTGAAAGGTCTCCGTTTATGCTCTTTCCCACACAGTGGGACAGTGAACAGGCGGGGCCAGGAGCTATGACTCGACCCCTGCAACCACAACTAGGTGAGTGTACACACACACAAACACACATACATATTAGGTATGCTCGAGTTATAGAGTATTCCACTTGAGTAAATATTTGGTTATAGATTATCAAATATCGAAAAGTTTTAATGTGTGTGTGCATGTGTGTGTGTGTGAGTATGTGTGTACTCACCTAATTGTGGTTGCAGGGGTCGATTCACAGCTCCTGGCCCCGCCTCTTCACTGATCGCTACTAGGGGTGTGTGTGTGTAAAAACACGAAGGATACGAGCGTAGTATCAGGCAGCTGAGAGTGTGACAGCCAGCTGAGAGTGTGACAGCCAGCTGAGAGTGTGACAGCCAGCTGAGATTGTGGCAGCCAACTGAGATTGTGACAGCCAACTGAGAGTGTGACAGCCAACTGAGAGTGTGACAGCCAACTGAGAGTGTGACAGCCAACTGAGAGTGTGACAGCCAACTGAGAGTGTGACAGCCAACTGAGAGTGTGACAGCCAACTGAGAGTGTGACAGCCAACTGAGAGTGTGACAACCAACTGAGAGTGTGACAGCCAACTGAGAGTGTGACAGCCAACTGAGAGTGTGACAGCCAGCTACGTCGTCACCACACAAGATCAAAATAATGAACTGCATAATGACATAAGAATATTGGTCAAGTATGAAAACAATTTCTAGAGCTGTGAGGAAGATGGTACAAGTGGACAATGAGGAAAGAAATAAGTATAGAAGGTTCCCTTCCCTCTTCCCAGTTATGTTTGTGATGGAGAAGGGAGAGGGAAGGACGAGGAGTGACTTCCCCCTCCCCAGAAGAGTCGTCCGTCTTCATTTCCATTTCACAGAAAATCTCTCTCTCTCTCTCTCTCTCTCTCTCTCTCTCTCTCTCTCTCTCTCTCTCTCTCTCTCTCTCTCCTCTTCTCTCTCTTCTCTCTCCTCTGCTTTCAGTCTCTCAGATTAGTTTCGCTTTTGCACAAGCTGTGAGGAAAAAGATGTGTTGAATTGAGCATACAATAAACCATGACTTCACAGACGGGGAGGGGGGGTCAACCACTCAGTGCTCACATTTTAGAAAAAATATGAGGTAGTAGGTAAGTTGTTGATTTTGTTCAGCTAGTAGTGTGTGTGTGTGTACTCAGCTATTTGTATTCCCCTATTTGTGGTTGCAGGGGTCGATTCACAGCTCCTGGCCCCGCCTCTTCGCTGGTCGCTATTAGGTTCACACTACCTGCTCCATGAGCTTTGTCGTAACTCTTCTTAAAGCTATGTATGCATCCTGCCTCCACTTCATCACTCTCCAGATTGTTCCGCTTTCTGACAACTCTATGGCTGAAGAAATGCTTCCTAAGATCCCTGTGACTCATCTGTGTTATCAACTTTTAGGTGTGTCCCCTTGTTGCTGTGTCCCATCTGTGTGAAACATCCTGTTCCCTATCCACCCTGTCAATTCCTCTCAGTATTTTATATGTCGTTATCATGTCCCTCCTATCTGTCCTCCAGTATCATCAGGTTGATTTCCCTTAACCTCTCCTCATAGGACATACCACTTAGCTCCGGGACTTTCTCTAATTTCTTGACGTGCTTGACCAGGTGTGGGTTCCATACTGGTGCTGCATACTCCAGTATAGGCCTGGCGTACACGGTGTACAGAGTGTTGAATGATTCCTTACTCAGGTGTCGAAACGATATTCTTAGGTTTGCCAGGCGCCCATAAGTTGCAGCAGTTATTTCGCTGATGTGTGCCTCAGGAGATGTGCTCGGTATGATGCTCACCCCAAGATCCTTTTCCTTGAATGAGGTTTGCAGTCTTTGGCCCCCTAGCCTGTACTCTGCCTGCGGTCTTCTTTTACCTTCCCCAATCTTCATGACTTTGCATTTGGTGGGCTTAAACTCCAGGAACCAGTTGTTGACCAGGCTTGCAGCCTGTCCAGATTCCTTTGTAGTCCTACCTGATCTTTATCCACTTGAATTCTCAACATTAGCTTCACATCGTCTGCAAACAGCGACACTTCTGAATATATCCCTTCCGTCATGTTTACATATACCAGAAACAGCACCGGCCTAGGACTTAGGCTTGCGGAACTCCGCTCGTGAAAGGCGCCCACTATGACACCTCGTCACGTCCCATCACTCATTGTTTCCCTCTTGTCAGGTATTCTCTGATCCATTGCAATGCATTTGCTGTTATTTCTGCCTGCTCCTCTAGCTTTTGCACTAATATCTTATGCGGAACTGTGTTGAAAGCCTTCCTGCAGTCCAAGAAAATGCAGTCTACCCGGTACACCCCTCTCTCTCCTGTCTTACTGTAGCCTTGTCGTAACACTCCAGTAGGTTTGTGACACAGGATTTCCCTCCCTGTTTATCGTGTATATAATCTCATTCCTTTCTTGGTGCTCCACCAGTCTTTTTCTGATAAGCTTCTCCATTTCATGACTTTGCATACTATGCATGTCAGTGACACTGATCTGTAGTTTAATGCCACCTACCTGGCTCCTTTCTTAAAGACTGGGACTACAGTCGCCTTATTCCACACTGAGGTAGTTGTCGTGTTTCGATATGTGTGTTGAAGATTGTTGTTAGTGGCACACAATGCCTCTGCTGCCTCTCTCAGGACCCACGGATAGATGTCCGGTCCCACCACCTTTGAGTATCTAGCTTACTTAGCATCCTCTTCTCTTTTGTTATATGTAGTGTGTCCAGCACTTGTTGGTGTACCCCTCCATCCCGGTTTGCTGGAGTACTTTGTGTCTCCAATGAAAACACTTCCTTGAATCTCGTGTTGAGCTTTTCACATATTTATTTGTCATTTCTTATTATCTCCCCTCCTTCAGTCTGATTACCTGATCCTTAACTCTTGTTTTTCTGATGTGGCTGTACAACATCTTTGGGTCAGATTTGGCTTTCGATGCTATATCATTCTCGTATTGTAGATGGGCCTCCCTCCTTATCCATGCATATTCATTTCTAGCTCTTAGGCTAATCTCCTTATTTTCCTGGGTACTTTGTCTTCTATACTTTTTCCATTCTCTAGCACACTTAGTTTTGGCTTCTCTACACTTTTGGGTGAACAAGGGCTCGTTTTGATCATCCCATTGTTTCTCTTGCCCTTGGGTATGAACCTCTCCTCTGCCTCCTTGCATTTTGTGGTCACGTATTCCATCATTTCATTGACTGATTTTCCCACTAGTTCTCTTTCCCACTGTACCTTATGTAGAAAATTCCTCATGCTACTGTGTGTGTGTGTGTGTATACTCACCTAGTTGTGGCTGCAGGGGTCGATTCACAGCTCCTGGCCCCGCCTCTTCGCTGGCCGTTACTAGGTCACTCTTCCCGTTCCATGAGCTTTATCATACCTTTTCTTAAAACTATGTATGGATCCTGCCACCACTACATCACTTCCCAAACTATTCCACTTCCTGACAACTCTGTGACTGAAGAAATACTTCCTAACATCCCTGTGATTCATCTGAGTCTTCAACTTCCAACTGTGTCCCCTTGTTGCTGTGTCCCATCTCTGGAACATCTTGTCTCTGTCCACCTTGTCAATTCCTCTCAGTATTTTGTATGTCGTTATCATATCCCCCCTATCTCTCCTGTCCTCCAGTGTCGTCAGGTCGATTTCTCTTAACTCTCCTCGTAGGACATGCCCCTTAGCTCAGGAACCAGTCTAGTTGCAAACCTTTGCACTTTCTCTAAGTTTCCTTACGTGCTTGGCTAGGTGTGGGTTCCAAACTGGTGCTGTGTGTGTGTTTGTGTCTGGAAGGGGTCGAACCATAACTCCTTACCACGCCTTTTCAATATCTACGAACCTCATTAATTTTTGGTCTCCGTGGCCTTGTCATACCTATTCCGGAATCTGTGTGCAACACTGTTATCCCTACACCATCTTTATCTAAGACTGAAGAAATGTTTCCAGCTCTTCCCTGAAGCTCATCTTGGCGTACCATCTATGCTTCCGACTCGCTCTCCTGGCAGCTCACTCAGCTTGACTTAATTACTTGCTGTTCGCTCCACTGAGTATTTTGTATGACATGATCATGTCTTGCCTGGCCCTCCAGTCTTCTAAACTTGTTGGGTTAATTTAACCATCCTGGAGTAGCGAAAAAAAATACTGACTCTTTTTATTTATGAAATAAAACTGACATGCTTTATTAGTCAGAAGTTTCACGTAAAACTGCCAAAAATTAACCAATAAAGGAAGTGTGTTTTTTTATTCAAAACAGTAATTAAAAAATGTCACAACTCAGTAAATTGTTATTTTTTCACTGGTGTAAAGTTAGAGGAGTGTTTATACTGTCAAATGGCGTTCATTACAATCCATTGCTCGCTGGTTTTATATACATTTTTTAATTTTGGGTGAGTGTGGCCACATGTTGGAAATATAAATAAAAACAATAAAATACATGTTATTTGATTGTGTGTATTTTCTACTGCAGTGTTTGAAGACTGGAGCTAAATACAACACACATGACAGAATCATCCTCTCACTGAGTAATAAACACACCACCTCGCCTTTATTGTCAAAGATATCAATTTGCGGAACAGAGATACGAGTTAGATTCCATATACGTGCGACGTGTACGTGTCATTTGTACGTGGGTGTTGCCTCTACCCGGGCGTGGGCAACCCACACGCCTGAGTACACGTAACAGCCACGCCCCCGCACACGTAACAGCGTCGGTGTTACGCGTGCGCGGCTGTTACATGTACGCAGACTTGTGTATACACGGGCATAGATGTTACGTGTACTACCAGCAGATATCAGAAATATTGCTGGAAGAAGTGTAGAAGTCTTCAAGAAGGAACTGAACCACTTCCTCCGCCAAGTGCCGGTTGAACTGTGATGACTATGTGGACTGCTAACAGCAACAGTCTAGTTGAAACGGCAGTCACCACGGAAATCTGCCTATGTGTCTTTGATTCATCAGTTTCTACCAACGCAATTCCCTTTTTTCCTGCTGAGCCCTAGGATTGTCTCTCAGGGCCTCCTGAGGGCACCCAGCTGCTGCTGCTGCTGCTGCTGCTGCTGAACACAGGAATTGTCTCAGGGTGTCCTGAGGGCATTTAGCTACTGCTGTTGTGCATCCCAGTGCATGTCTCAGGACCTCTTAAGAGCACCCTGCTCCTGAGCCCAGAACCTCCTCAAAGGCCTCCTAAGCTGATACTGTTGCTCTAAGGTTTATCTCGTGGCCTGAGGGCATCCGGTTGTTGCTGTTCCAAGTTATGCTTTGTCTCGTGTTTTGGCCTGAGGGAGGGCACCTAGCTGCTACTGATGAGCACAGAGCTTGTCCCAGTGCCTCCTAAGGACACCCAGCTTCTGCTGTCAAGCCTTGGGCTTGTCTCAAGGCTTGCTGAGGACATCCAGTTGCTTCTGTTGCTGAGTACAGGGCTTGTCTCGGGGTCTCTCATTCTTATATCCAGCATAGAGAGAAACGTAAATCCTAGCACCGTATCATTCTCTACAGATGATACTAGACTCTCTTTGACAGAGGCGTTCATCGAGAATACAACGAATCCTTCAACTAATATAAATCAAGTTTTCCGGTAGGCTCAACGAGGAGAAATTTCAGTTACACTGTTATGGGAATATTGAGAAATTAAAGGCCGAAACAGAATACAAAACAAACACAAATCTTTCCATAGTTCCGAAATTCAGCATGAGAAACTAAAAGGTGATATTGTCAGAGGATCTCGCATTCAAGAGATGTCGAGCCAATGATTGTCGTCAAGTCGCTCCTTCTCTCTAGGCTGGAATATTACTGTATTCTAATGGACCCAGTTAAGGCAGGAGAAACTTCAGAGCTGTAAAAATTAGAGCACTTTCACTGCTCTCATAAATTCAGTCAATTATTTTGAACTACTGGGAACGCTTGAAGTCCCTTCTGATGTAGTCCTTGGAATGTATCCGAGAAAGATGTATCATAATCTACTGATTCTTGAAGGTGTGTTTAAAAATCTGCACACTGAAATTACTGCATATGTGAGAACCAGGAGTTTAGCGCAAGGTGCAAAATGCCTTCATTGAAAAATAAGGGGGGGGGGTACTAGAGGTAACCTGCTGGGCACTCTGCTGCTGCTGCTGCTGTTTTATAAGAATTTATCTGAGGGTTTGTCATAGGCCTTGCTGAAGACACTGCTGCTGCTACTGCTGTAGTTGTTGCTGTTGATTCTGCTGATACTACTGCTGATGGTGCTGTTGCTGCTTTTGTTGCTGTTGCTGTTTCTACTGCTGTTGCTGCTTCAGCTTGAAGCCGTGGCATTCCTGCCGCCCCTCCCGTTAAACTGGCAGTTGAGGTAATGGCCTATGCTAATTGGGAAATAGGTTATGGTAATTGGCGCGTCTGGTTACGGTAGTGGGGGAGAAGAATGAGTTGTGTTTATTTTACACAGTGTGTCATTGACCTTCTGACGTGGCAGGTAGACAAGGTGACCTCACTCTGACCTACCTGCAGGTACATGTAGGTCCCCTGTAGGTACATGTACGTTACCTGTAGTTACTTGATGGTTACCTGTAAGTACCTGTAATTACTTGGTTACCTGTAGGTACCTGTAGTTACTTGGTTACCTGTAGCTGCTTGATGGCCATCTGTAGTTTGTTACTTTTTGCGTTACCTGAAGGTTACTTGAAGTTAACTGTATGTTACCTGTTGGTGGTCACCTGTAAATATCTATACGTTACTTGTAGGTTACATGTAGTTGTAGATTATCTGTATGTTAGGTGTAGTTACTTGTAGGTTACATGTATCTGTAGGTTACCTATAGTTACTTGTAGATTATCTGTAGTTATAGGTGACATGTAGTTACTTGTAGCCTAACTAAAGTTAACTGTGTTTCCTGTCAGTTGCCTGTAGTTACCTGTAGGTTAGCTGTGGTTGTAGGTTAGCTGTGATTATACATAGGTTACCTGCCGTTACTTGTTGGTTACTTATAGCTTCTTGTAGGTTACACGTAATTACTGGATTTCAGGGGTTACCACCTCGGCCAGGTTCCTGACCTGGTTATATATATATTTGTACACCTTATAGGATGGCTATGGGATTCACAGTAAACTAGACACTACCATCCACAGGATGAATATGGGATGCATAATAAACTAGCCACTACCATCGACAGGATGAATATAGGATGTACATTATACTAGCTACTACCGTCCACAGTATGGATATAGGATGTACAATATACTAGCTACTACCGTCCACAGGATGGATATAGGATGTGCAATATACTAGCTACTACCGTCCACAGGATGGATATAGGATGTACAATATACTAGCTACTACTACTACCATCCACATGATGGATATAGGATGTACAATAAATTAGCAGCTTCACATGAAAAAATTAATCTATCTCGGTTTGATAATTATTATAATCAGTGGTCATCAAGGATGGGGTGGCAGCTTAGGTGTGGCACAAGTGTGGCACCTTGAGTCAGGGGTGACAGATGTGACACAAGTGTGGCACCTTGAGTCAGGGTCACAGATGTGGCACCTTGGGTGAGTGTGACAGTTATGGCATAAATATGGCACTTCTCGGAAGAACTTGTCGGTGTATAACCAGCCTAGGAGACCTTGCATCATGAGTATGAGTGTTGGCAAGGTACTAGGGGCACTGATCCCAGGCCCCAGCAAGCTACCTACAGCTATTGCACCAGTCAAAAGCTAAAATGTAGTCGTCCTTGCCGATTCTATTTCCTCCTCCAGGCCTGCACGGCTGCCTCCAAAACGTTCCATTTGGTGCAATAACACTTGGCTTCCAGACGACTGACGTTCCTCCCTGCTATTGCCGCCCGCTCAATTGCACACGGCGTTGCTGCTGCAGGAGCCAGCCAGGGCGGCCACGGGCGCTGCCCAGAATTTGGGGAAAGGTGCAACCGGTGGAGGAGATGGCTTAGTGAGCGCTGCCCGAGAATACTGCCACGAATTGTGTGGCAGCAGAGCTCAGCAAAGTAGGAATTGTTGGTGTAGACGGCTGCAGGACAGAGCAAGCCACTGTTGTTATGACAGAATGGAACAGGTTAGGCGCGAGTAACTTCTGCAGCCATGATGGTAAAGGTGCAGAGGGAATGTCGCAGCAGCGGGCGATGCAGACAAGAACACGGCAAACAAAAACACGGCAGACAACAACCCGGCACATGAATAAGGCACATATGCAATACTAGGGTATCTTCAGAGTGGAGACGTTCTACAAACCAGTGGTAGGGGCTTGGAAACAGTGGTAGAGGCTTGGAAACAGTGGTAGGGGTTTAGGAACAGTGGTAGGGGCTTGGAAACAGTGGTAGGGGTTTAGGAACAGTGGTAGGGGTTTAGGAACAGTGGTAGGGGTTTAGGAACAGTAATAGGGGGTTTAGAAACAGTGATAGAGGCATCGAAACAGTGGTATGGGGTTAGAAACATTTTTAGAGGCTGAGAAACAGTGGTAGAGGTTGAGAAAGTGATAGAGGCTGAGAAACAGTGGTATGGGGTTAGAAACATTTTTAGAGGCTGAGAAACAGTAATAGAATCTGAGAAACAGTGGTAGAGGCTGAGGAACAGTGGTAGAGGCTGAGAAATAGTGGTAGAGATTAAGAAACAGTAGAAGAGGCTGAGAAACACTGGTAGAGGCTGATAAACAGTGGTAGAGGCTGATAAACAGTGGTAGAGGCTGATAAACACTGGTAGAGGCTGATAAACAGTGGTAGAGGCTGATAAACAGTGGTAGAGGCTGATAAACAGTGGTAGAGGCTGATAAACAGTGGTAGAGGCTGATAAACAGTGGTAGAGGCTGATAAACAGTGGTAGAGGCTGATAAACAGTGGTAGAGGCTGATAAACAGTGGTAGAGGCTGATAAACAGTGGTAGAGGCTGATAAACAGTTGTAGAGGCTGAGAAACAGTGGTAAGAGCCTACAAACCGTAGTGTTGGTTACTTAATTCCTGCTTCACGATGATATATAATGCAGTGATGGAGGGGAAAGCCCAAGCCTGCCTTGTAAGGTCTATGTCTAGCGTGGAAGAGAGAAGGATGCCTCTAGCTAGCGGCTCACATATATCGTGACGTCACACTTAGCCAGGGAGCCTATCTATAACATAGCTGGGATTATCTAAGTATACTACACAAGTAATCAGTAACACTACTGACAGGTGGAGATAGTGATACGGTGACAGTGGTGAAGACAGTGATACAGTGACAGTGGATATAGTGATGCGGTGACAGTGGTGGAGAGTGATACGGTGACAGTGGTGGAGATAGTGATACGGTGACAGGGATGGAGATAGTGATATAGTGACAGTGGTGGAGATAGTAATAGTGACAGTGGTGGAAATAGTGTACATAGTGATAAAAGTGAAAGCGGTGGTAGTAGTAGAAATGTTGACGAAGTCGTGAAGACTAGAATGATGATGGTTGTGAATGGTAGTGTCTTACTTGAAACTGGATGTGACAACAGTGGCAAAAGTTTTTTTTGGGGGTTGTTGCTGTAGGAAAGGTCGTTGTTGGGGAGGTTGTAGAGACAGCTGTGTGGGTGGTAATGTGTGTGGTAGTCTGGGTTGCAGTGGTAACGGGGTAGCTATGGAAATGATGGTTGCTTTGGTGGTTGTATGGGTGTGGGGGCAGACGCTCTTATGAAAATTGAACAGAAATTGCAGTCTTTGTCATATATCGCTAAGGGCAGTGAAATGAACACAAGAAGGGTTGTGTGGTGGCCGTGTGGTTTACCACACGGCCACTGGCAGGGGCGCCGGCGACAACGACAAACACGACTTCGTTACGTGAGCGACCTTCTAGTCGGCAAGTTTATCCGAGGGCAGGAGTTGCCTGCAGCACTACTCTGATGTCACCACCAGTGTGGCACACCTGCTGCGAGGGAGGAGGCAGGATGTCACCACAGTGTCACCTGCCGAGGCAAGTTCTGCGCACTCTGATGTCACCACCAGTGTGGTACACCTGCTGCGAGGGCAGGAGTTGCCTGCAGCACTACTCTGATGTCACCACCAGTGTGGCACACCTGCTGCGAGGGCAGGAGTTGCCTGCAGCACTACTCTGATGTCACCACCAGTGTGGCACACCTGCTGCGAGGGCAGGAGTTGCCTGCAGCACTACTCTGATGTCACCACCAGTGTGGTACACCTGCTATGAGGGCAGGAGTTGCCTGCAGCACTACTCTGATGTCACCACCAGTGTGGTACACCTGCTCTGAGGGCAGGAGTTGCCTCCAGCACTACTCTGATGTCACCACCAGTGTGGTACACCTGCTGCGAGGGCAGGAGTTGCCTCCAGCACTACTCTGATGTCACCAGTGACAGCTGCTGAGGGGAGTGCCTGCAGCTACCGATGTCACACCAGTGTGCCACTGTGCGAGGCAGGCCCAGCACTCTGATGTCACCACCAGTGTACACTCAGGGGCAGTGCCTGCAGCACTACTCTGATGTCACCACCAGTGTGGTACACCTGCTTGAGGCAGGTGCCTCAATCTGATGTCCACCAGTGTGACCTGCTGGAGCAGGAGTTGCCTGCAGCACTACTCTGATGTCACCACCAGCAGGGATAGGAGTGACATTGGCACTCCTATCCCCGCTGCAAGGGATAGGAGTGCCAATGTTGTTAGCTAATTAGCCAGGAAAGCTTAACTAATATTTATCTTTGTCATTAGGTTACACGTATACTAGTGCCACTGGTGTTCATCAGCACTATGGCGAGGTGAGGCAAGAAAATGTCTTAAGAACACTTGAAGGTAGGGTATTAGAGGGTATTATGGCAAGCCACACCCTGGCTTGATTTAATGGTCACACTGCAATTATTGAACGGCATTTTTTCACCATTAGTATTATATGACCAAACGTTTAGAGAACACAGCACAGGAAATGTAGCCTAGGCCAAGAAAAGGATGAGGATCATGAGAACTTTTAAAACAAGAGAAGCCCCTCCAAAGATGGTACGCTTTGATGCAGTTTTGAATAAAGTTCAGGTCTCGCATCTCACTTCAAAGCAGGCGATATATCAGAGGTAGAAAATATGATGTTTCTTTACTGTCCGCATAGACTTATTAAAACATCGAGACTACTGGGAGTGTCTCAATATTTGGGATGCTCTCTTTGGAACGGAAAAGAGAAAATTGATAATATTTACATGGGAGATACTTGACGCTGAGGCTCCTACTCTGTACTAGTGATGTGTTGGATATCCGCATCCGCGGAACATCCACACAATTTCTTACATCCGCATCCGCAAAATGATTAAGTAAGACATCCTCATACACATCCGCATCCACGGATATCTAAATTTTCACATTTGGTACATCTCTACTCTGTACACGAAGAAATATAGATAAAGAAATGTAGAATAAGCACTTGAAAAGAAAGGGAGGGGTACCGTGGGCACACTAAGAGAACACTGTCATCATTCGTGGTCCAGAAGTTTTCAACTTACTGCCAGCAGATATGAAAATTGTTGCCAAAACATACAATAGGTAGAAGATTTCAAGAGGAACCTGGACCCTATCTTGCTTCAAATACCAAATCAACCAAGCTATGAGAGTTATGTAGACCTTAGCGCTGCAGGGAACAATACTCTGTCACCAGGCAAGTGTAGCCACAGGCCGTGATAAAAGTTTAGAAGACTATCGAAACCGGTCACAGGCATGTCACCCAAATTCAAGAACCCGCAGCTGCAGTAGCGACATTTGTGGCGAGTGGTGGCACTTTGACTCTGTGAATTTGCTACCAGAGGAAACTTACTGACTGAGAATATACATTTGCGTGGACACTGATAGTCCACCTGTTATCACAGTCACCACCACCACCGTGACCATCACGGCAACGACGACGATCACCACCGTCGCCGCAACCACCACCACCTTCACCAACACCACTTTAACCACCACCACTTCTCCACCTTCACCACGGTCATCACCCTCACACCCTCCCTCTTTTCCTCACCCTCATCATACACTCCACACAGTTAGACAATTGGTCATGATATCTGGTTGTAATGTGAATATACAGGTATTGAGAGGGCCGAAAGGAACACACCAGCCACACACCACACCACACACACACACCACACACCACACCCACACACCACACCACACCACACCACACCACACCACACCACACCACACCCACACCACACCACACCACACCACACCCAAACCCACACCACACACACACCCACACCACACCACACCCCACCACACCACACCACACCACACCACACCACACCACACCACACACCACACCCACACCACACCACACCCACACCACACCCACACCCACACCCACATCCACACCACACCACACCCACACCCACACCCACACCCACACCCACCCCTTTCCTTTTCTCGTTCCCTTACCCCTGATTCCCCAATGTTCCAGAGAACAAATTAATCTTCATAAAAATTTCGATTTAGAATTTGCTACTTGAAGGTTCCTACCAAATTATGATGTGAATTATAATTGAATAAAAGTTTATAGAATTTATAGTTATTGATTTGAGAAATCATCGAGAGTTTAATTTACATTAGGATTATTTATGATTTGACTTTGGTGAAAATTATAGTCATATTGAATTAGGTTGATATCTCACCTATATATATTGACTGTATATAATTGAATATATATTCATTATATATGTGAATATCATATATAAGTTATATTATTATAATTATATATCACATAGAGTTGATTTTACTATTTATTTAATGTTATTTATATTATTTATATATATATATATATATATATATATATATATATATATATATATATATATATATATATATATATATATATATATATAGAAGAGGGAAGTGATGGTATAATGATTAGGGTGAAAGAGATAGAGGAAGGCAAAAAATAAGAGGAGGAAATAATGGAAGGGAAAGGAGGAGAGGAGGGAGGATAAGGGGAAATATAAGACCTTGGGTAAGGTGGGTGGGAATTGGATTGGAGTGAGGGTATAGGCAGTGATTTGGGAGAGGTGGGGCGGTGGGGTTGGGAATGGGTGGGGGTTGGGATGGGAGGGGAAGGAGAGGGACTGTGAGGTTCGAGAGGGGTGGGGTTGGGGAAGGGGAAGAGCTGTGGGGTTGGCGAGCCTGACATATGATGTGATTGCATAGTTTTGCGCAATGTTGTCGATGTATTAATGTAGCTTCTGACACCCTGATGCGTATCATCGTTTTCCCACCCCCTGCCACCACCAGTATTGTGTCTTTCCACTGCCACCACCAGTACTATGCCTCCCCTGCCACCACCAGTATTGTGTCTTTCCACTGCCACCACCAGTACTATGCCTCCCCTGCCACCACCAGTATTGTGTCTTTCCACTGCCACCACCAGTACTATGCCTCCCCTGCCACCACCAGTACTATGCCTCCCCTGCCACCACCAGTATTGTGTCTTTCCACTGCCACCACCAGTACTATGCCTCCCCTGCCACCACCAGTATTGTGTCTTTCCACTGCCACCACCAGTACTATGCCTCCCTGCCACCACCAGTATTGTGTCTTTCCACTGCCACCACCAGTACTATGCCTCCCCTGCCACCACCAGTACTATGCCTCCCCTGCCACCACCAGTATTGTGTCTTTCCACTGCCACCACCAGTACTATGCCTCCCCTGCCACCACCAGTACTATGCCTCCCCTGCCACCACCAGTATTGTGTCTTTCCACTGCCACCACCAGTACTATGCCTCCCCTGCCACCACCAGTACTATGCCTCCCCTGCCACCACCAGTATTGTGCCTCTCCCCTGCCACCACCAGTATTGTGCCTCTCCCCTGCCACCACCAGTATTGTGCCTCTCCCCTGCCACCACCAGTATTGTGCCTCTCCCTGCCACCACCAGTATTGTGCCTCTCCCTGCCACCACCAGTATTGTGCCTCTCCCTGCCACCACCAGTATTGTGCCTCTCCCTGCCACCACCAGTATTGTGCCTCTCCCTGCCACCACCAGTATTGTGCCTCTCCCTGCCACCACCAGTATTGTGCCTCCTCCACCACCAGTGTGCCTCCCTGCACCACCAGTATTGTGCCTCTCCCCTGCCACCACCAGTATTGTGCCTCTCCCCTGCCACCACCAGTATTGTGCCTCTCCCCTGCCACCACCAGTATTGTGCCTCTCCCTGCCACCACCAGTATTGTGCTCCGCTACACCAGTTGCCTCCTGCCACCACCAGTATTGTGCCTCTCCCTTTCCACCACCAGTATTGTGCCTCTCCCCTGCCACCACCAGTATTGTGCCTCTCCCCTGCCACCACCAGTATTGTGCCTCTCCCCTGCCACCACCAGTATTGTGCCTCTCCCCTGCCACCACCAGTATTGTGCCTCTCCCCTGCCACCACCAGTATTGTGCCTCTCCCCTGCCACCACCAGTATTGTGCCTCTCCCCTGCCACCACCAGTATTGTGCCTCTCCCCTGCCACCACCAGTATTGTGCCTCTCCCCTGCTACCACCAGTATTTTATCGTCACTGTTACGTATAGTTCCGCTATTAGTATGGCAGCACCCGCTACTAATATTGTGCCACCACCAATATTGTTCCACCACCATCCACCACCAATATTGTTCCACCATTAACCACCACGCGAATTGCTCCCCCACCCCTAGCTGCCTCCAGCACTGTTCTATTCCAGTGCTGCTACCTGCTGTCTGGAGTCTACCTGGAGGGTTTTCTCGGGTGAACGCCCCCGCGGCCCAGTTCTTGACCAGGCCTCCCCCGATATTGTGACAGTGGCACTACTCTTTCTATCACCAGCTCCCTCCTTCCTCTCATTTTTACACCTAAAATTTCTACAGCAGCAATACTTGAGAGTTCAGATGTATTTTTCAAGTTAAGAGTTGTCATCCTAGAGCTTTAAGGACGGGTCTCAAATCTGCACACAAAAATTGCTCCTTACGAGGGAGAGAGAGAGAGAGAGAGAGAGAGAGAGAGAGAGAGAGAGAGAGAGAGAGAGAGAGAGAGAGAGAGACAGAGAGACAGAGACAGAGACTTGACAGCCGCTGCAACATGCCCCTCCCCAATCCTCTTCACTGTAAAGCAGGAGTTCCAATATTACACTAAGGAGACCAAGACTTTTTTCAACACCTTCCCGTCATTCATCAAGATGAATGACCAGCAGACTTCAAGGAAGAACGTTATAAGTTCCTCAAGTACCTGATCAACAAGGCTGTGGTTAATGTGAAGGTCTGCGTGCTGCCAGCATCAACGGTTTGATAAGGCATCATCTACGAGGCCTGGTCTGGGACCGTGATCTACAACAACTAAGCAACAAGCACTGGCTCTTTCAGTAACTTTATTTAAGGTGTTTACGTTATTTAATGTTTTAATGTTAAGCAAGTTGTATAAAGGCTACAGGGTGAATTTGGAGCCGTCTGTGGTCACTGTGTTTCTTTCTCTGAAAGGTTGGTTCAAAATGCGAGTCAGTCGAGGAATGAATGTTCGCTTTTAATGAAGTCCTTGAAAACTGTACAACCATAGTTAAGCTGCTGGTAGCTGCCCGTCTTTTACTGTGGGTCATTGTATCCGCGGCCCAGTCTCATGGGGATGGCCAGATCGACCAGACTGTTGGAGCTAGCACGCAGTCCAACCGTCTGCCGAGCCTCTGCTTTTGTAGACAGTGATTTCTATGTGCAATTTTGGGACCGGTCCCTCTAGGATTATCTTGGTATAGATTATGATATATCTTTCTTACGTTCCATGGAGTACAATTCACGAGATTTCAAGCGTTCTTCATAATTTTATGTTCTTGAGAGAGTTTATGCGTGCAGTGAAGGTTTTCTGTACATTTTCCAGATCTGTAATTTCCGTACAAGACAGTTACTCATCCCACGATCACAAGGTGAGTAGTCATTCATCCTACGACACAAACAATACTGAATAAGTACTTCGCCTTCCTTTGTTGTTGCACAACATTTCTACTGTGGTGTTTTGTATTAGTGTGGTAAGAGAGTCTTGGTGGGGGTTATAGGGGTTCTGCACGACACCGTAATAAACAGGTCTATCTACCATTCTGCGGCGTTTGTTGGAGAGGGGAGGGAGTGGGTTCGTTTGTTGGAGAGGGGAGGGAGTTGGTTCGTTTGTTGGAGAGGGGAGGGAGTGGGTTCGTTTATTGGGGAGGTGAGGGAGAGGCCTGACTGCACAGTAAGATTGTACTAGTCACTAAATAAGTCATGGAAGGCCTGACTGTATAATTGAGGCCAGAATTGGTAACGAGAATCACAAGTAACTACTTATCAAAATGGAAGAATCCTCTTAATCCACCAGTTAAGCTCTCTTAAAAAATTAAACGATAAGTAATGCTTAGGAATTATGTTGACAGCAGCATTCATTTGGCTTCAGAGATACAATTTAGGAATATAAATCATTATGTAAAATGCTGTAATCTTATTTGATGCTCGTGCTGCGTTATAATCGAGAACATTGTCTAGGCATGAGGCCTGTGCACAGAAGTATCAGGGTTCCGGGGCTTGCGTATCATCGCCTCGGTTAATTTATATATCTGCTCAGCCACTTTATGAAGCGGTTACCAACTTCTCCGACGATATTTCTGTCACTGACTTAAACGTGGCCGCTCTCGCTTTCACCTACATTGTCATTGCTTAGTTTTACCATTAGCTACTTCGCCGCCCTTATCTCCACTAACCGTCTCTGCCGTCGGCATTGTCTCCACCACCACGCCATCTCTACCCTCCACTTCTGAACCCAGTGCCATCTCCACCCTCCACTTCTGAACCCAGTGCCATCTCCACCGCCTTGCATTATCTCCTTCCTCCACTATCTTCTCCCATCACCCACACTGCCATGGCCGCTCTTCCGTAAGCTTGGTTTAGTTTAACTTTTGGGTTGCCCAGAAGAGGAACATATGGAAATTTCTCTTGTGAAATAGCTTAATGGAGGTGTTTCACTCTGAAGAACCTTAGATGTACAGTGTGACAATTACATTTCCAGACTTATGAATAAGAGTCTTAGGTATATTCTGCCCAGTCATGACAAGTCTTCCAGGATGTTGTTTGGGGTGGATGCTCTGCCTATGGGTCTTCGTTGTATCATATGAAGAACAGTCCAGCGCTCGTCGAGATGGACTGCCAGTGTCCAGTGCTACGACGTATCTCATGGTGGTTCACCAGCGTCCAGTGTTCCATCGTATCTCCTGAAGAATGGTCTATCGCATGTCGAGGTGGTCGACGCGGAAGGTTCCAAGATGTCTACCAGAGAAAGATGATACTTAGGATCTCGTAGAATGTTAGACGTGAAGGTAGTCGAGAAGGTGCTCCTTGGGAAGGCTGCATACCTGTAGAATTGGACCATTATTGAGAGGAGATTCGTATACGGACGATGAACAGGAAATGAGTGAAATTCTAAAAGAACAGTATGAGTCAGTGTTCAGCAACCCACTAAATGACAGCAAGGTAGAAAATGCAGAAATATTTTTCACTCCAGCAGAAGGCTGCGCAGACCACCTAACCGACATTAGTACAAATCCCATAGATTTCGAAAAAGAAATGGCCAACATGCCCACTCACTCAGCACCTGGACCAGATTCATGGAATGCTTTATTTATAAAGCAGTGCAAAGTACCATTAGCAAGAGCCCTTAGTATTCTGTGGAGAAAGAGCTTAGATCTAGGTGAAATTCCAGAGGCCTTAAAGAGTGCAGACATAGCTCCTTTGCATAAGGGAGGTAGTAGAGCACTAGCTAAAATTACAGACCAGTAGCCCTCACTTCTCACATCATAAAAATCTTTGAAAGAGTGATGAGACGGCAGATTACAAAGTTCATGGACCAGCACAACCAACATAACCCGAACCAGCATGGCTTTAGAGCGGGTCGATCATGCCTGTCACAGCTGCTGAACCATTATGACAGAATTACAGAGGCATTGGAGGACGACCAAAACGCAGATGTGATTTACACAGATTTTGCAAAGGCGTTTGACAAATGCGATCATGGAGTGATAGCGCACAAAATGAGGGCCATAGGCACTACGGGGAAGGTAGGCAGATGGATTTTGAGTTCCTAACACAAAGAACACAAAAAGTAGTAGTGAACAGGGCAAGATCCAGCATCAGCGAGGTCAAAAGCTCAGTGCCCCAAGGCACTGTCCTGGCACCTCTGCTGTTTCTAATCCTCATAGCAGACATAGATAAAAACACCCAGCACACTTTTGTATCATCATTTGCAGATGACACTAAAATAAGCATGAAAGTCACTACGGTAGAGGACACTGAAAAATTACAGGAGGACATAAGCAGGGTCTTCCAATGGGCAGTGGAGAACAACATGACGTTCAATGGTGATAAGTTTCAGCTGCTTAGGTATGGAAAAATGAAGAACTCAAAAGGAACACTATATACAAAACGCAAGAGGGTCACCACATAGAACGAAAGGAACACGTAAAGGACTTGGGAATAATTATGTCTGCTGATCTGTCGTTTAAAGACCATAACAAGACAAAGATCACAACAGCCAGGAAGATGACGGGGTGGGTATTGAGAACTTTCAAAACAAGGGAAATAATGCCGATGGTGACACTATTCAAATCGCTAGTGCTCCCTCACTTAGAATACTGCTCAGTGCTGACGGCCCCGTTCAGGGCAGGAGAAATAGCAGAGCTGGAACAAATCCAGAGATCGTTTACGGCTCACATTGAGCCATTGAAACATCTAAATTATTGGGAACGCCTTCAAGTCTTGAACATGTACTCATTGGAGCGGAGGAGAGAGATACATGATAATATATACATGGAAAGTACTTGAGGGCCTGGTCCCAAATCTGCACACTGCCATAACAACATACTGGAGTGAGAGATATGGGAGAAAGTGTAAAATAAACCCAGTGAGGAGCAGGGGTGCGGTGGGGACAATACGTGAGCACTGTATTAACATCCGGGGTCCCAGACTATTCAACATCTTACCAGAAGATATCCGAAACACGGCTGGAACCAGTGTAGAAGCCTTCAAGAGGAAACTGGACAAATATCTTCACCAGGTGCCAGATCAACCAGGCTGTGATGGATATGTGGGGCAGCGGGCCTCCAGCAGCAACAGCCTGGTTGACCAGGCAAGCACCAGACGAGCCTGGCCCATGGCCGGGCTCAGAGAGTAGATACTCTCGAAACTCTTCAAAGGTATATCAAAGGTATATCAAAGGTGAGAGTTGGTCATTACCCAAGGTCTGGGTAATCATGCATGTCAGGAGACACTGAGACACGTTCAAACGCTGGCAACAAAATACAGATTGAATTAGCTTGCGCCCTCGAGCAGAATTCGGACCTTGTTTTCCTTACTCAGATATAAAAGTTGGCCAAGATTAGGAGAAGAATTGGAAGTAAGTTGAGCAAGAGAGAGACATTGATTTACTAATATGGAGATTTATTGTCGCAAGGATTTGATGTAAGGGATTTTGGATGGTAGTAGGGATAGGGGGTGGAAGAGGAGGAAAGAAAGAGAATGAAAAATGAGATAACAGTAAGAGGAGAAAAAAGAGAGGGAGAAATTAGGAGAAAAAATGGACGGAGGGTAGAGGAAGAGGAAAAGGGAGAAAGAATGTAGGGAGATAAGGAGGGACTGGGGAAGAGAGGTGCAGCAAGAGAAGAGAGCACGGTGCTGGGCGGGGTAGTGTCAAGGGTGGTGTGGGTGAGGCAGGGTAGTTAGCAGTCCAGTCATAAGACAGGTTTTATAACCTTGTAGTGATAAGATAACTTTATAACCGTGTAGTGATAAGATAAGTTTATAACCGTGTAGTGATAAGTTTTATATCCGTGTAGTGATAAGTTTTATAAACTTGTAGTTATAAGTTTTATAACCTTGTAATGACAAGATAGGTTTTATAACCGTGTAGTGATGTAGGGATGCTCAGGCATCCCAACCAAGCTTCTTTTATCAGTAATTACAATTTATAATTACCTGTTTGTGTTTCCGGAGAGTGAGCTTGAGTTGCTGGGTTAACTATCAAGTTTTTAACTAACATGTATTAGCAATATATTTGTATCTGAACTCCTGTATGGAATATGCTGCTACCATTGTATGAAGTCTGCTGCTACCACTGTATGGAGTCTGCTGCTACCACTGTATGGAGTCTGCTGCTACCACTGTATGGAGTCTGCTGCTACCACTGTATGGAGTCTGCTGCTACCACTGTATGGAGTCTGCTGCTACCACTGTATGGAGTCTGCTACTCCACTGTTGGGTCTGCTACTACCACTGTTTTGAAGTCCCGCTGCACCACTGTAGAGTCTTTTCTTTTACCACTGTATGGAGTCTGCTGCTACCACTGTATAGTCTGCGTACCACTGTATGGAGTCTGCTGCTACCACTGTATGGAGTCTGCTGCTACCACTGTATGGAGTCTGCTGCTACCACTGTATGGAGTCTGCTGCTACCACTGTATGGAGTCTGCTGCTACCACTGTATGGAGTCTGCTACTACCACTGAATAGTCTGTTTACAAGTGAATGTAGTCCGTTTTTACCACTACACGGAGTCTGGTCTACCACTGCATGAAGTCTGCATCTATCACTGTAATGTTTGGAGTCTGCTTCAACTGCTTTTCTGTTACGTTGAAGTGTTTACTAAAGTTCCTCTGGCTCAGTGGGTGTGTTCTTTCCATTTTTATCCCACGTTCCACCTTGGGAATACTCTGGATTATTTTGTATGTTGTGATCATATATATCTTTTCGGACAGAGGATCAACTCTTTAGACCAGTTTTCGCATTCAATGATTCACACGGGTTTAGCGCTGCAAATAAATTAATTCTATTCAGCCCTTCAGGTGAAAGAGGTTTAGCTCTCGTAATCTTTCCTCGTTGTTCATTCCTCTCAGTTCAGGCGCTAGTGCATGTTCATGCCTTTGCACTTAATCAAGTTTTACCTTTTTGTTCTACTGGTCGTTTATTCAGCTCAACGCTGCGTACTGAAGGAGTGGTCTCACGTATGGTAAAGAATGTCTTGAAAAAGTAGCTGCCTAGATTTCTGAAGGCCTTTCTTAAATTTGCAAGACTAGCAAGGGCCACTGATGTTATTCTCTTGATATACACTTGAGGGGACAGGTTTGTTGTAATGGTTACTTGTAAGGTTTTTACTTCTCTGTGTTTCCGGTCTTGGTCTTTGTCTCTCGTCTCTGGTCTTGTCTCAGACTACTAACGTCTGGCTCTAAGGCATTCTACCATTTTGGTTCCTGGTATCTTATTTCCTGGTATCTTATTTCCTGGTATCTTGTTTCCTGGTATCTTGTTTCCTGGTATCTTGGGCCTAGACACTGTGAATGGAAAATGTTGAATTTCACTCTATTCTTTGACCCTCCGGTCATTAATGTTCCAAGTACGTAACCGCTGGTGTTTGTTCTTAAGTTCCCGAAATATCCATTTTTTTTATCAGTATCACCTCTTCTATCCTGTTCTATCTCTCTTTTCTCACTATGCGATACCTCTCCATGTATCTGATTACTTGTGACATACCTGTGACCAGTTGCGAGAGTTCTACCCTCGCAGCCCTGCTTGAGGTCAGGCTTCCTTGTTGACAGAACAATCAGGCTGTTGCTGTACGCAGCTCACTGGTCCACATAACTATCACAGCCTGCTTCATCTGGTACTGGGTGGACGTCAGTTGTTCCTTACCGTCCTTCAGGTCACCTGCATTGTTATTGAAAAAGGCATAATTTGTGTACCACACGTTCTCTCTCTCCCCGCATATACTGCTTAGTTTTATGCCTTTGGTGTTACTGGCTGAAGGACTATCCTTTTTTTTGTGGGGGGGGGGAGTTTGAGGGTATATATTTTCTTTTATATAGCAAAATTGGCTGCATAACATTGTGTTGCTACCCCTTTCTATATGACAGTTACATAGTGGGAACAAAAGCTAGCTAAGTTTTCCTTTAATAGTCCACCAAACAGGATGCATTTAACATGAAATACAGAATAATTGCATCAAGAAACACACAATATTTGCATCAAGAAACACAGAATATATACATCATGAAACACAGAATATATACATCATGAAACACAGAATATATACATCATGAAACACAGAATAATTGCATCATGAAACACAGAATAATTGCATCATGAAACACAGAATATATACATCACGAAACACAAAATAATTGCATCATGAAACAGAATAATTGCATCATGAAACACAGAATAATTGCATCATGAAACACAGAATAATTGCATCATGAAACACAGAATAATTGCATCATGAAACAGAATATATACATCATAAAACAGAGAATATATACATCATAAAACAGAGAATAATTGCATCATGAAACACACAATATATACATCATGAAACAAAATAATTGCATCATGAAACACAGAATAATTACATCATGAAGCAGAATAATTAAAGCATGAAACAGAATAATTACATCATGAAACAGAATTGCATGATGAACCAGAATAATTGCACCATGAAACAATGATTGCATCATGAACACAATAATTGTATCATGAAACACAATTACATCATGAAACAATAATTGCATCATGAAACACACTACGAGGGTATACAAGAGAAAGGATTATGATGAAAGAGTGGATTTCTCTTCTTTGTCATTAAGGGAAAAGTATACAGAGGTCTCAGGGAAAGTTGAGTGTATGGGGGCAGTGTTGGAGTGGTAGTTTGTGTTGGTAATATGATTGTAGGTCGAGAGTTATTTTAATCAGCTGCGACAATAATAATAATAATAATCATCTGGTAGTTGCTTTTCTTTTTTATAATCGAGGTGTATTTAGTATATGTTCAGTGTGCACGGGATAGTGAAATATGCTGGCCGTGGGGAGGAATGTGTGGATTCCTGAGTGCTTCGTAAAAATGGCTTTGTTATGTTAATGTGAGCGTTGGCGGCCACTGTGACCTAATGAACTTCATCAGCTGGCAAGATTGCGCAAATGCTGCTTGATTTTTTTGTAACGGCTTCTTTTTTATTTGATACATCAGCAGTGGGCTGCTACCTAATCTGTATGTTATGTAGTGGTAACATATTTTCCCTGTCATATTCCTTCACACTGGATGGTATTCATAGTGTTGAACTTTGTCAGCCCGAGCTGCAAGACTTCAGTGCTGCTGAAACGGTGGGGAGGGAAGGTTATGATGTATACCTGTTGATTATCAGTACTACATGGTTCTGAGATCATCGCCCGAAAGACCAGTCTTTATGGTGTTAGTGCTTTCTCCCCACAGTGTGAGGTAAACACCACAGTATCACGAGCCGTTGTATATGTGCGCATGTGTGAAAAAATTATCTTACATAATCCTAGCAATACAAATTAAAATTACGATCGCAGATGTAACAAAATGAAGAAGGTACTTTATAGACTTCGAACTGGCGACCCAGGCGGTATGGTGATGGGCATGGTGCTCGACTCACACCCGTGGTGTCGGTAGGTACAATCCCTCTCAGAGAGGGTGCGGGGAGGAGACTCTTGAAACAGTCAAGAGGTAGACAGGTAGACGCATGTGTATAATATCTTCATAATGTTCTTGGGTTAGAACTTTCGTAGACCATAGGTAGACCAGTTATCCGATTTTCAAAACTGACTACACGACCGGACCTGCACATTGTGACTATCCGAATCAAAGATTAAACAGCCGACTCTGACTACCCGATATAATTAAGACCCGATATTTCCTAATCCCTGTTTTTCAGGCTGTAGATTCTAGCGTAGTTACAGCGTTTAGTGAGCCTGACTTCTGCTGTAGCTGGTGCGCAGTTACCAACCTCAACTCTGCCTGAGGCTGGCATCGCCAGGGGCTGGTCGGGCCTGCTTCAGGGACTTCAATTGTCTGTTGAATCCATTTCCTGCATTGTCTCCATCGTCATTATACTGATCGTGAGGTGGACTTCGATAAGAAATTATCTGGGTTGCAATTGATTTGTAGCAATCATAGAGAACAGAAGTGGAAGAGAGTCACCGCTCCACTACTGCTTCATCCCAACCATTAATTTTTATATATTATTTTTGTATTTTTTTTTTATCATTTACTGTCATATTTTCTTTGCTTCATTTGCTTTATTCTTTTTTCCCTGTCTCATTTCTTGGTACTTTTCTCCATTTGTTCTTTCTTGTTCCTCCTGTCTTATTACCTTTCTTCCTTGTTCCTTCTCTCTCTCTCTCTCCTTTCACTTACTTTCCTCCTCTTCGTCCTACGTCTTCTTTTGTCTTTCCTCCCTTCATTCCCACATTATCCTTTCTCTTCACGACTTAGGCTTTTTTCACTCTCTTGTTCCTTCCTGCCTCTCATTTCCTTCTTCCCTTCTCATTCCCGCCTCCTGCTTCTCCTTTTCATTCTTCCCTCCTGCTTCTTCTCTTCATTTCTTCCTCCTGCTTCTCTTCTTCATTCCTACTTTCTGCTTCTCCTCTCCCTTCGTCCTGCGTCTCCTTGTCTCTCCTACCTGACGTTATTGTATTACTGGTGTAGTTACTTGTACTAATGTGATTATTTTTATTGTTGCAGGTACGTGTGTTGGATCAGGGGCCGGTAACCACACTGTTGGTGTTACCTGTGAACGGTACTGTTGGTGTTACCTGTTAATGCTGTTTCTTCACTTCCTTGGAAAGGTACTCCGTAAGTCTGTTGTCTGTCGAGAGTTACGTGTAGATTCCACATGTATAAGTAAGCAATAAAAGTCATTCCAAGGCTGGATAAACCAGCATTCTGCTGCTGGTAGTAAGGAAGAAAAGACACAGGTTGACAGTGAGCTTTTATTGTGCCATTGCTTCGCCCTTTATGAATAAGACACTTTCCTGGCTGCCGTTTCGTCTGCCAGGAAATAATCAATCATGATAAAGTGGACAAAATGTCTTGTCAGTAAATGCTACATAAACCGCAAATTGTCTTATTTACTTACTTGTCGCTCTATGTATAGTTTTATCAAACTTTCCAATAATATATAGCTTTATTAAGCCTTCCAATGATGTATAGTTTTTGTCAAGCTTTCCATTAGTTTTGCAATTGAATTGCTCACTGAATTAGTTCAGTAGGTACTAAGCTAATGACCTGAAACAGGTACCTGAAATTATGTAAGAGCAGCATTTCCCCTCTTACAATTACGATAAAATCAGTATAAGATTTTTTTTATGTAGGAAATGAAGTGTCCACTAAAGTCAGAATGAGAAGATTTGAATGTTCATTTTGTAATTCTCAATATGTGGCCAGAAAAAACACGATTAATTTGTATTAGACTCTTGAAGCTGTTGTTATTTTTGAGTGCATTTCGCAGGAGGTATCACTGTGGTGTTTTCTAGCGGTGTTTCCTGTTAGTAGTGGTAGAAGTAGTAGTAGTAGAAGTAACAGTAGTAGTAGTAATGAAGCTGTAAACCTTTGCGGGTCGTTGGCTGCAAGGTGTAATAAAAGCTGGATCTTCCATCCACTAGTAGCAAGACCATACTACCATCCACCAGGCCTAGAACGTTGTTTTAATTCTGATCAGCCAGGCT
The DNA here is from genome assembly GCA_009830355.1 of Cherax destructor. Classification (NCBI taxonomy): domain Eukaryota; kingdom Metazoa; phylum Arthropoda; class Malacostraca; order Decapoda; family Parastacidae; genus Cherax; species Cherax destructor. The sequence goes on along the minus strand of WNWK01000616.1, from coordinate 143,722 downwards.
GTGGTGCATACGTTGCACTTCGTGCGGGTAGCACCAACAGCGTGGTTGATCAGGCTGTCCACCAGGAGGCCCCTTTCTGAGACCGGGCCGCGGTGGCGTCAACCCTTCGGAACACTCTCCAGGCAGACTCCAGGTTGGTAAGGTCGGACACTAGAGTCCCTCCAGGATTTCCGATGTGTGACGTGATATCGCGGTACCTCTCTCACCTGCATTTGAGGGAATACACTTTAAGGAATACATTTGAGGGAATACACTTGAAGGAATACATTTGAGGGAGGACACTGAGGGTTTTTGTTCACTCTCACTAGATGGATGTATGAGGAATACATCCTGTGAATGTTTTATCTATATGTATTTTTGGTCGGCAATTATACAGTGGGCCCCGTCACCATAATTAGGTATACTACAGTTAGACGAAGTTAATTAAATGGGTTTGGCAGATTACAGCAATATTTCGCACCTGAAGAGTACACGTGCCTTAAACATAACAACTAAACATTTCTTGCTACTGGCGACGTGGTAATGTGCTGTACTTTGACATTTGTATTATTTTTTATATATTTTTTTTAATACGGATGAGCAAGGAAAAAAAGTTTGGTTGAATACAATAGTCTCTTCAGTGACTAGTGGTTTTTTTTTTTTTTGTTTGAAAAATTTTGAGGCCGGTGTGACTAGTTTATCATGTGCCTTGTATCCCTCCAGTGCACGATAGCGCCTACTTTATTATGTACCACATATTCATTTTGTAGACGGTAGTGAAAATTATTAGTTTAAGTCGTTCACATTAATTAATCATCCGCTCTATTGAGTAGTTTGAGTTCGTTATTTTCTCTCCTCCAGCTTTTATTACGTTATTTCTTTCTGTAGCGGAGTAACTGAAATTCACCCTCGTTGAACATCATATGGCTTTCTGTGGTCCACCGAGAAACTTTGTATATATCATCGTGAACATTTGCCGTGTCCTTAATCTTTGGCACTCTATTACAAACACTAGTATCGTTTGCGAGGGATGATACGGTGCTGTCAATTACGTCTCTATGTCAGGTATTAGAAAGATAATTGAGGTGAATACTGTACGTTGAGGAACAGCGTTTCACTGTGGCAGCCTCTTGAGTTTGCTCTTTTCATTATTACTCTTTGGGTTCTGTTTGTTAGAAAACTAAATATCCATCTGCCCGCTTATCCACTTATTCCTATTTCACGCATTATATGATCTATTACACCATGATCTAATCGAAGACTTCCAGTCTGTGTATACTACATCTGTATTCTGTTCGTCTTCCAATGTATCAGAGACCGCATCGTGATGATCCAGCAAATGCGAGAGGCAGAAGCGACCTGCTCTAAACCCATGCTGGTCTGGGTTGTGCAAGTGTTGTGATTCCATGTGTTCAGCAATCTTGTTTCTTAAAACTATTTTAAAGATTTTGATATTGTGAAAAGTTAGTGATATCGGTCTATAGTTTCTTGTGGTTGCCACAAGGTGGCGATCACGAGACAGTGGGATGATTGCTGTGATGACTCGTATATCCAGACTCCGTCTCCATAGGATGTTTAAGGCATTTAATTGTTCATAAATATGGAGTTAAGAGAAGTGTGGGCCAGAGGCAGAGTGTATGATGATAGTGATGACTGTACTTGATAGTGATGGTGGTACTTGATAGTGATGAAGGTACTTGATAGTGATGACGGTACTGATAGTGATGACGGTAATTGAGAGTGATAGTGGTACTTGATAGTGATGACGGTACTTGATAGTGATGAAGGTACTTGATAGTGATGAAGGTACTTGATAGTGATGACGGTATTTTATAGTGATGGTGGTACTTGATAGTGATGACGGTACTTGATAGTGATGGTACTTGATAGTGATGGTACTGATAGTGACGGTACTTGATAGTGATGACGGTAATTGAGAGTGATAGTGGTACTTGATAGTGATGAAGGTACTTGATAGTGATGAAGGTACTTGATAGTGATGACGGTATTTTATAGTGATGGTGGTACTTGATAGTGATGACGGTACTTGATAGTGATGACGGTACTTGATAGTGATGGTACTTGATAGTGATGGTACTTGATAGTGATGGTACTGATAGTGACGGTACTTGATAGTGATGACGGGATTTGATAGTGATGACGGTAATTTATAGTGATGGTGGTACTTGATAGTAATGACGGTACTTGATAGTGATGGTGGTACTTGATAGTGATGACGGTACTTGATAGTGATGGTGGTACTTGATAGTGATGACGGTACTTTATAGTGATGGTGGTACTTGATAGTGATGACGGTACTTGATAGTGATGACGGTACTTTATAGTGATGGTGGTACTTGATAGTGATGACGGTACTTGATAGTGATGGTGGTACTTGATAGTGATGACGGTACTTGATAGTGATGGTACTGATAGTGATGACGGTACTTGATAGTGATAACGGGATTTGATAGTGATGGTGGTACTTGATAGTGATGGTGGTACTTGATAGTGATGGTGGTACTTGATAGTGATGGTACTTGATAGTGATGACGGGATTTGATAGTGATGGTGGTACTTGATAGTGATGGTACTTGATAGTGATGACGGGATTTGATAGTGATGGTGGTACTTGTTAGTGATGGTGGTACTTGATAGTGATGGTGGTACTTGATAGTGATAGTGGTACTTGATAGTGATGACTTTACTTGATAGTGATGACGGTACTTGATAGTGGTGACGGTACTTGATAGTGGTGACGGTACTTGGATAGTTCCACGTGTTATAACCAGTACGTCTTCCTAGTCCTTCTCTTTTTCTCTTCATTCTTTCCCTTTCCCCAACTTTATATCATTCGTCTCCCATTTTCGCATTCCTCCTTCCTCAAAGTCCTTTCCTACTCTCCTTATTTCCCTTTCCTCGCTACTAATTCCTCCACCCTCCCCATCTCCACGCAGCTCCTTCCTCCCATCTTGCTCCATCCTCCCTCCCTTCCCTCTCTTCCCAACAACACATTACACTTATACACACTTGGTGTGGGCGGAAAGATGAGTGTGTTTCCGGTTGTGTTCGCCTCCCCGGTTCTCCCGTCATTATGCTAATTCTCTCCTTATTCTTATTTACGTTTCCCGGTGTCGTTCTCGCTAGTGAGTTTGCTGTCAGCTGGCCGCAGCGTGTGTTGCTGGCCGCAGCGTGTGTTGCTGGCCGCAGCGTGTGTTGCTGGCCGCAGCGTGTGTTGCTGGCCGCAGCGTGTGTTTGGCCACGTGTGTTTCTGTATCCCAACACATGCAATTATTATTTTATTATTTTTACACTACTATTATTACTATTACTGTTAATACTACTATTATTACTACTACTACTGTTACTCTTAACATTACTACTACTATTACTACTGCTGATGTTACTACTGCTACTGTTACTACTGCTACTATTTCTACTGCTATTACTACTGCTGCTGTTACTACTGCTACTATTACTACTGCTACTATTACTACTGCTACTATTACTACTGCTACTGCTATTACTGTTACTGCTGCTACTGTTACTACTGCTACTATTACTACTGCTGTTACTACTGCTACTATTGCTACTTGTACTGTTACTACTACTCCTGTTACTACTGCTACTGTTACTACTACTACTATTACTACTGCTACTGTTACTACTATTACTACTGCTACTATTACTACTGCTACTGTTACTACTACTACTATTACTACTTCTACTGTTACTTCTATTGTTATTACTACTACTGTTACTACTATTACTACTACTATTACTGCTATTACTGCTACTATTACTGCTACTACTACTACTACTACTATTACTACTACTACTAATAATATTGCTTCCAGAGTTATTTAAAGTTTTAACTGTATTTAATGAAACTTGTAAATTTTCTTAAGTAAAATGGTAAAACACTTTGCTGCACCGAGTCATCGAAATTTTTTTAATTTTGTTTATAAAGTTTCACGTATACAGCTGTATTGTTTCTCACTGCCATACAGTTGTATTGTTTCTCTGCCATACAGCTGTTTTGTTTCTCATTCTGCCATACAGCTGTATTGTTTCTCATTCTGCCATACAGCTGTATTGTTTCTCATTCTGCCATGCAGCTGTATTGTTTCTCACTGTCATACAACTGTATTGTTTCTCACTCTGCCATACAGCTGTATTTTCTCACTCTGCCATACAGCTGTAATGTTTCTCGCTGCCATACAGCTGTATTATTTCTCATTCTGCCATACAGCTGTATTATTTCTCGTTCTGCCATACAGCTGTATTGTTTCTCATTGCCATTTGTATTTTTTCTCAGTCCTTTATAGCTGTAACAAATTGTTTCTCGCTCTACTATACAGCTGCCTTCACTTGTTTCTCACTCTACCATACAGCTGCATTAAGTTGTCTACGATACAGCTGTATTAAGTTGTTTCTCACTCTACCATACAGCTGTATTAAGTTGTTTGTCACTCTACCATACAGCTGTATTGTTTCTCACTCTGATGCCATTAAATTAAAATAAAAGATGTGTTTAATTGGGTGTTGTATCAGTGTTGAGAGGCCACAAGCACGTGATCCGGAATTAATGGTGTTCCTACAACTGTTACGTAACCCGCATTTTTATTGATCGATTTGGAGGTTACTGTTGTCCGCTTGTAACTTCCTGCTGCACCCACCTCCACTCTCGCTACCTGATGGTGGCGCTGGTAGCTTTGTTTAGTGTTTTGACGAAGGTTTTTTTTTTTGTACTTATGAAGAGTGTTAGAGCAGCATTTGCACTTCTGATAGGCAAACTTTCAGTTCCTAGAGCAGTATTTACACTTCTGATCGGCATCAAACTTTAAAAGCTGGTGTATCTTAATTAGAGGAAAGTTCTGATTGTTATTGACACTTTTATTTCAAAAACTTTTTTTTTTTTTGCCGTACGATAATCTAACGTCTCTTGTGAAGGACTTGAACCTCTGAACACCGATGCACGGAAGGTTCAGTGAAGTGTTAGGCTGTGTACCTGTATATTTAACACTTTTTAATTAAAAATGGGGATTGTCTTTCTAGGGAAAGCTAAAAAAATGCCTCTTCTGATCGATTTTAAACAATAAACGTCAGTGTCTCTTGCTTATAGAAAAGTTCGGAGTGTAACTGTACCGTGTAGGTTCCAATCTCCCAACTTTTATTGTGGACCGAACCTTAGATGTGCAGTGTTAGTAGCTTTGGCTGCCACTGTGTTCAGTTTTTCGATAAAATAAAAAAGTCCTACAGGATTGTAGAGCATTAAAAATATAATATAAATTTGAAACGAAAACTGAAAAATAATCAGAACTTAACTTTTTATGTCGCGTTCAAGTTTCACAAATATAGTTTATTCTGCTCTCACTTAAAATACACATAGCATCCTATTATTGCCAGTTTGTTTAAAAAAAAAACTTACAGGATTGTAGAGCATTAAAACTGAATATAACTACACCAAAAATTAAAAATAATGGAAACTTACCTTATTGTTGGGTGTTGAATTTTGATATATTTACTTAAAGCTGTCCGAGCAGAGAAAATATGCGACTCCTCCCTCTTACACATTACATATATATATATATATATATATATATATATATATATATATATATATATATATATATATATATATATATATATATATATATGTCGTGCCGATTAGGTAAAACTGGTCAATTAGCAAGAACTCATCTAAAATTAAGTCCTTTCTAAAATTTTCTTTATACGTTTAAAGATATATTTTTTTCATTTATGTTAATGTAAGAATTTATAATTTTGTACCAAGAAAACTTTGAAAACCTACCTAACCTTATTACAACATGCGCAATTTAATTTAGCCTAACCCAACTAAATATATTTTAGATACGTTAACATTAATTTAATAATAAACAAACACAATGAAATATATTTTTCGTTATGTTCAGAATGATTTTGGCGAAATTATTGCATACACAAATTTTCACTTGTCTTATATGGCAAGGTGAGCATTGCTATTTAAGCCAAAATCGCAAGTTTTACCTAATCGGCACGACATATATATATATATATATATGCAAGACAAGCCACGGCGGATGAAAATCTTCAGAGCCGAAGATTTCCATTCCCTGTGGCGTGTCTTGCATGTTTAATATCACCTGTCTGCGATTGTATTGCATGCATGCATGCATATATATATATATATATATATATATATATATATATATATATATATATATATATTATTGTAACCACGAACAAGTGGTATTGATCAATAACAGCACTGCGACTAGCCAAGGATTGGAACCCATGTTGTTTTGGCCCTCTCATGGTGAGCGAAAACCACATGGCGCTCTAACTCACAAGACAACCAAATCGTACAAGAATCATGCACCCAGCAGAGCTAGGTGTTTTACGGATCCGAGGACATACGGTGGTATGGGTGCCTCTGAGCTAATTTGGTGGTCCTGTGGGTTAGAACGTCATGTGGTTTTCGCTCACCATGAGGCGGGCCAAAACAACATGGGTTCGAGTCCTTGGCTAGTCGCAATGTTATTGATCAATACCACTTGTTCGTGGTTACAATAATATGAAAACTGCTTGAGGCTAGTACACCAAACGGGAAGTAGAATGAAATTAGCTCAGAGGCACCCACACCACCTTATGTCCTCGGATCACGGTAAAACACCTAGCTCTGCTGGGTGCGTGATTCTTGTAGGATTTGGTGGTCCTGTGGGTTACAGCGTCGTGTGGTTTTCGCTCACCATGAGGCGGGCCAATACAACATGGGTTCGAGTCCTTGGCCAGTCGCAGTGTTATTATATATATATATATATATATATATATATATATATATATATATATATATATATATATATATATATATATATATATATATATAAAAACACTGATCTCTGGCCGACGGAGACTCGAACCTACGAACCTCATGACAAGGTACGCAGTGCTTTGCCGACCGTACCACACTGGACCAATAACCTTGGCGTCCAGCTCACGCTCGACGTTGATCCAAGGTACTGCGTACCTTGTCACAAGGTTCGTAGGTTCGAGTCTCCGTCGACCAGAGATCAGTGTTTGTGAATATTTCGCCTGCTCCTGTGAATTCCTAGCATATATATATATATATATATATATATATATGTCGTGCCGATTAGGTAAAATTGGTCAATTAGCAAGAACTCATCTAAAATTAAGTCCTTTCTAAAAATTTCTCGTATACGTTTAAAGATATATATTTTTTCATTTATGTTAATGTAAAATTTATAATTTTGTACCAAGAGAAACTTTGAAAACCTACCTAACCTTATTACAACAAGCGCAATTTAATTTAGCCTAATCCAACTAAATATATTTTAGATACGTTAACATTAACTTAATAATAAACAAACACAATGAAATATATTTTTTCGTTATGTTCAGAATGATTTTGGCGAAATTATTGCATACACAAATTTTCACTTGTCTTATATGGCAAGTGAGCGTTGCTATTTAAGCCAAAATAGCAAGTGTTACCTAATCGGCACGACTATATATATATATATATATATATATATATATATATATATATATATATATATATATATATATATTATAATTTGCTACAGCAGTACTTCGTTTCTGTGTTGAACTAAAGCTTTTGAATGTGTTGATCTCCAACTCCTGGACCTCCTGGGAAGTTTGTGCTATAGCTCCTGGGTGTCTTGAGAGAGTTGAACTGCGGCCTCTTTCTTTGAGGACTTACACGTCTTGCGTTCACTGAGGTAGTGTGGACTGGGGTACCTCTTGCGTTCACTGAGGTACTGTGGACTGGGGTACCTCTTGCGTTCACTGACGTACTGTGGACTGGGGTACCTCTTGCGTTCACTGACGTACTGTGGACTGGGGTACGGGATCTGCCTCTCTGTGATCACGCAGCCACTGAAACACTTTATTTTAATTCATCCACAGTTTCCCACAAATGCTGTGTGATCTAGAGAGGAAAACACATGTTGGATCACTTGCTTCTTAACTGTCTTTCCAGAAAGGTACAAACATCATAATTTATTGATGTCTCACTGGCCGGCTACTTTAGTACTTGCAGACGTGCAGCCTTATTTGCCACCTGGCAGGACGACCACACCCGCGGGAAGCAACACATGTTACAATACAATTTTTCACGGGGACACAGTGTTACTGTGTTAGAACCATTGATGACACAACCTCTATCAGACAGCAATATAGTCAGAATAAAAACTTGTTCTGCAGTGTTTATCTTTTTTTCATTGTCGGCAGTTATGCCATCCACATTCACTAATAGTCTGACTGGCTACAGACTGAGCCGAGATTGACATCTACTAATGAAATATCTGATCAGTTTAAATAATCTAGTCTCATATTAAACAGTTACAGATAACTAAGAGATAACATGGCGAATAATAGAAGATTCAATAATATTACATTCAGTGTATGTAGCGCAAGGAATTAATACTCTGGCAAGGTCCCACTTTAATGAGTTTGATATCCGCCGAGTTTATCCATAAACATAGGTATTTAAATTTGATAGTAAATTGGCTACAGTCATTGAGTGAGAATAGAATTGCTATTGTTATGGATACTTTTGCAGCGCTGTTTGACCCTTATGAGTTTAGCGCTTAGTTATGATTATAATAATATGGGTACTTTCCAGAGTGAGAGTGGGATCGTAGCCTCTGAGCTGGACGAGTTTCCGTGGGTCGTGTAAACTATGATAGAATTATTGCATTCATAATTAATATTTTCATAGTATTACTATGAGCTTGCTTAGTGTATGGGAGTGGTAGACGAATATAACCTCGGAATAGCTAGTATTCCGAGTCTACCTGGACTTCCTACTCATTTCTGCAACATTGCAAGCTCCTGAAGATGTGTTGATTGCAACACGAGAGGCCTAGAGTTATCATTCAATTCCTGTTTATATATTATATATATATATATATATATATATATATATATATATATATATATATATATATATATACATACAAGCGTACCGGATTTCGTACTGCTCCCAACTCGAACAATTATGTAAGTGTATTTTAGTAAGTGTATTTATGGGGTCTGAAACGGACTAATCTAATTTACATTCGTCCTTATGGGAACAAATTCGTTCGGTAACGGCACTCGAACAGCTTTCTGTAACGAATTATTAACGAAATCCAGGGTACCGCTGTGTGTATATATATATATATATATATATATATATATATATATATATATATATATATATATATAAATAAGCCGAACTTGCCGAATAGGCCAAACTCCCTTAAAAATTAAACTTTTCCTATTTTTTTTGTTTACAGATTGAAAGGTATTTTTTCATTAACAATTATATATTTTTTGAACCAAGACAAACTTAGAAACCTCACCTAACGTCCCTAAAATTAAAAAACTTTTAAGCTAAATTCTGCTAAATATGTCATTGGTCAGCTTAAATATATTTAACAATACACTAAATCTGATATATATTTTGTTTCATTATGTTCAGATCGATTTCCGTTGATTTATGGTAAAAACAAATTTTCATTCGTCTTACTCTGCAAAGTGCACCGTTCCCAAATAGGCCAACCTGGATGATTCCGCTTATTAGGCACGACATTATATATATATATATATATATATATATATATATATATATATATATATATATATATATATATATATATTATATATGAGGCTGTGTGGTGGTGGTACAGTTCGAAGGGTTATTTGAATTGTGGTGTCTTCCAGCAGGTGAGCTACAAAATAAATGATGGGGAGTCACCTTGGTGGAAAACGTCCGATGCAGTAAAAAAAAATATAAATATGTTTAAGTTTGATACTAAGACATTGTGACACACCTGTAACTGGTTTCGAGAGTTCTGCCCTCATAGCCCAGTCTGCCTTGTTAACTTTCTTATTAAGCAGGTTAGTGCTTCCAGTGGCAAGCAGGCAGTTTCATTGTGTGTCAATGGTGAGCAAAACAAGAGGCTTGTAAAACGAGGATAAAAAAAATATATATATGTATAGGATTGTGCAGAGTATATTTCATGGAATTTCTCTTTGGTAGAGCTGATAAAGTCAAAGAAATTCGTAAAAGGAGAATAAAGAATAAGTGTTGTGCGTGTGCGCTTGTTAGGAAGGAGATATGAAGCAATGGTGTGTTTGTGTGGTACTGTTGATAAGACCACAGACTTGTAAAACGGGTAGTGTTGGCTTGGTGCCAGCACCAACCTCACCACCACCTCAAACACACCAAACCAAAGAGGCTTTTTACTCTATCTCTACTAGATAAGTGTGTAACAACTGTATGTATACATATATACATATATATATATATATATATATATATATATATATATATATATATATATATATATATATATATATATATATATATATATATATATATATATATATAGGAGGTACCACCTCTAGAACTGTACTGGGGACCCTCATCCTCAGAGAAGACAATAAACGTACTTCAGGGAAAACTCAAGGTTCTCCCCGGAGCTGTTTGAATATTTTGTGCTTCCACCCCTATACTATTCTATGTCGTGCCGAATAGGTAAAACTTGCGATTTTGGCTTAAATAGCAACGCTCTTTATGCCGAATAAGGCAAGCGAAAATTTGTATATACAATAATTTCACAAAAATCATTCTGAACCTAACAAAAATATATATTTCATTGTGTTTGTTTATTATTAAATTATTGTAAACTTATCTAAAATATATTTAGTTAAATTAGGCTAAATTAAATTGCGCTTGTTATAATTAGGTTAGGTAAGTTTTCTAAGGTTCTTTTAGTACAAAATTATTAATTTTTACATTAACATAAATGAAAAAAAATATGTTTTTAAATGTATAATAGAAAATTTTAGAAAGGACTTAATTTTAAATGAGTTAATTGACCAGTTTTACCTATTCGGCACACACATTTTTGTGTATATATGTTTGTAAAATATAAGCCAAGGTAAATCGTAATTCACGACTGTCATTTAATAAACAGAAGATTGTGCGGAGACTGGAGTGTGATCCATGCATCTATAATGATGTTGTAATGAGATTGATAACATTGACGTTTCAAGTTTCATTCGTCAGTATTTACGAGGCTGTTTTTTGCTCAGCTCAGTCTGATACTAGAGAGTATTTACTATTCTTATGAGACTTAATCTCGGTATTATCAGTCACAGCACTCCAGGAGTCTGGGTGGTAGGGGAAATATGTCTTAATATACTAACAATTTGCATAAATAATTAAAATATCGTATCCTTCGATATACCTTTGATGAGTTTCGAGTCTCACTACTCTCGAAGCCCAGCCATGGGACAGGCCAGGCTGTAGTATTGGACCATTATTGAAAGGAGATTCGTATACTGACAATGAACAAGAGATGAGTGAAATCCTAAAAGAATAGTATGAGTCAGTGTTCAGCGACCCACTAAATGACAGCAAGGTAGAAAATGCAGAAACATTTTTCACTTCAGAAGGCCGCGCAGCCCAACTAACTGACATTAGTACAAATCCCATAGATTTCGAAAAAGAAATGGATAACATGCCCACTCAGCACCTGAACCAGATTCATGGAATGCCCTATTTATAAAGAAGTGCAAAGTACCACTACCACTAGCACGAGCCCTCAGTATTCTTTGGAGAAAGAGCTTAGATCTAGGTGAAATACCGGAGGCCTTAAAGAGTGCAGACATTGCTCCTTTGCATCAGGGAGGTAGTAGAGAACAAGCTAAAAATCACATCATAAAAATCTTCGAAAGAGTGATGAGACGGCAGATTACAAATATCATGGACCAGCACAATCGGCATAACCCGAACCAGCATGGTTTTAGAGCAGGACGATCATGCCTGTCACAGCTGCTGAACCATTATGACAAGATTACGGAGTCGTTGGAAGACGACCAAAACGCAGATGTGATTTACACAGATTTTGCAAAGGCATTTGACAAATGCGATCACGGAGTGATAGCGCACAAAATGAGGGCCATGGGCATTACGGGGAAGGTAGGCAGATGGATTTTCGGGTTCTTGAGACACAGAACACAAAAAGTAGTAGTAAATAGAGCAAGATCCAGCATCAGCGAGGTAAAAAGTTCAGTTCTCAAAGGCACTGTCCTGGCACCTCTGCTGTTTCTCATCCTCAAAGCAGCCATAGATAAAAACACCCGTCACACTTTTGTATCATCATTTGCAGATGACACTAAAATAAGCATGAAAGTCACTACGGTAGAGGACACTGAAAAATTGCAGGAAGACATAAGCAGGGTCTTCCAGTGGGTAGTGGAGAACAACATGACGTTCAATGGTGATAAGGAAACACTGGGACAATAAGGAAACACTGTATCAACATTCGGGGTCCTAGACTATTCAACATCTTACCAGAAGATATCAGAAACACGGCTGGAACAAGTGTAGAAGCTTTCAAGAGGAAACTGGACAAGTATCTTCACCAGGTGCCAGATCAACCAGACTGTGATGGATATGTGGGCCAGCGGGCCTCCAACAGCAACAGCCTAGTTGACCAGACGAGCCTGGCCCATGGCCGGGCTCCGAGAGTATTGAAACTCTTCAAAGGTAAGGTATCAGTCATAATTAACTCTAGAAAATTATTACAAGCTTAATACGTGATTGTAGTAGAGTGCCCCTAGGTTGTTTGCTGTTAGTCTCGGTGGACAGGGGAGAAGTGCGTGTTGTTGGGGGTGGGGGGGGGGTGTTTGCACTGAAGTGTGCTTCCTGGATACCAACACAAGTAAGGTAAGGGAGGTGAGTGCTAGTGACGATGGGGTATTGGGCGTAGGGTTAGATTGAAGGTAAGGCCTTGGATACCATCACATGTAAGGTACAGCCTTGCGTACCATCACATGTAAGGTACAGCCTTGCGTACCATCACATGTAAGGTACAGCCTTGCGTACCATCACATGTAAGGTACAGCCTTGCGCACCATCACATGTAGGGTAATGACAGGCTGGGATTAGTGATCATGATGAGGGGGATGGAGCTTGGGGTTAGACTGAGGTATGGCCTCTGGATTCCATCACTTGTAGGGTAAACTTGAGGTGAGAAACTGTTAATTATGACGTGTCGCCATGCTTACTTCACACATTATTGTTATTATTATTATTATTATTATTAAATTCGTGGTGAAGCACAAAACCCTGAATATCATTTAGCATCTGGTGAATAGGAATTAGTTACGATCCGAATACGGGGAGGGTAGCTCCTATTCCTCAGATCAAGTACACTTCACGAGCATCGAAGCCACCCCCCCCCCCATCCCAATCTCCTTCCTTGAGTTGACTTGATGGACAGGTAGTCAACTAGTGGTGACTGGTGAACAATAGAGTAATCGATCACATCTGCCCACACACTGGCTGCTGTTATTGCTGGTAATTGTCTGAAGTCTGCGATCACTAACAGCCTGAGTGGTCTGTGAATGGGGCGCAGTAGCCTCAAGCGATCCTGCACCATGATGATCCACACGGGTTTAGTGCTTCAGGGAACCAATTCGTAAAAAAATTCTTAAACTTTGTCAGATGAAACGAGAGGTAGGGGATAGCCGGATTCTGAGTGGCGGGTATTGTCTTCATAGCCACTCAGATGTGCTCATTAGCCACTCAGATGTGCTCATAGCCACTCTGAGTGCCGTATTACATAATGTTTGGTGACATGGCGAGTATTGCCTTCATAACCAGGGAAACTTGTCCTCAGGCAGGACTACACAGTTAGAACTACCTCAGACAGGACTACACGGGTAGAACTACCTCAGACAGGACTACACGGTTAGAACTACCTCAGACAGGACTACACGGGTAGAACTACCTCAGACAGGACTACACGGGTAGAAGTACCTCAGACAGAACTACACGGGTAGAACTACCTCAGGCAGGACTACATGGGTAGAACTACCTCAGACAGGACTACATGGGTAGAACTACCTCAGACAGGACTACATGGGTAGAACTACCTCAGGCAGGACTACATGGGTAGAACTACCTCAGACAGGACTACACGGGTAGAACTACCTCAGGCAGGACTACATGGGTAGAACTACCTCAGGCAGGACTACACGGGTAGAACTACCTCAGACAGGACTACACGGGTAGAACTCCTCAGACAGGACTACATGGGTAGAACTACCTCAGACAGGACTACATGGGTAGAACTACCTCAGGCAGGACTACATGGGTAGAACTACCTCAGGCAGGACTACACGGGTAGAACTACCTCAGACAGGACTACACGGGTAGAACTACCTCAGACAGGACTACACGGGTAGAACTACCTCAGACAGGACTACATGGGTAGAACTACCTCAGGCAGGACTACATGGGTAGAACTACCTCAGGCAGGACTACATGGGTAGAACTACCTCAGGCAGGACTACACGGGTAGAACTACCTCAGACAGGACTACATGGGTAGAACTACCTCAGACAGGACTACAGGGTAGAACTACCTCAGACAGGACTACAGGGTAGAACTACCTCAGGCAGGACTACATGGGTAGAACTACCTCAGGCAGGACTACATGGGTAGAACTACCTCAGGCAGGACTACACGGGTAGAACTACCTCAGACAGGACTACACGGGTAGAACTACCTCAGACAGGACTACATGGGTAGAACTACCTCCAGACAGGAACTACACGGGTAGAACTACCTCAGACAGGACTACAGGGTAGAACTACCTCAGGCAGGACTACATGGGTAGAACTACCTAGACAGGACTACACGGGTAGAACTACCTCAGACAGGACTACACGGGTAGAACTACCTCAGGCAGGACTACATGGGTAGAACTACCTCAGACAGGACTACACGGGTAGAACTACCTCAGACAGGACTACATGGGTAGAACTACCTCAGGCAGGACTACACGGGTAGAACTACCTCAGGCAGGACTACACGGGTAGAACTACCTCAGACAGGACTACACGGGTAGAACTACCTCAGGCAGGACTACACGGGTAGAACTACCTCAGGCGGGACTACATGGGTGGGAAACTACCTCAGGCAGGACTACACGGGTAGAACTACCTCAGGCAGGACTACACGGGTAGAACTACTCAGGCAGGACTACATGGGTAGAACTACCTCAGGCAGGACTACACGGGTAGAACTACCTCAGGCAGGACTACACGGGTAGAACTACCTCAGGCAGGACTACACGGGTAGAACTACCTCAGTCAGGACTACACGGGTAGAACTACCTCAGGCAGGACTACACGGGAAGAACTACCTCAGGCAGGACTACACGGGTAGAACTACCTCAGGCAGGACTACACGGGTAGAACTACCTCAGGCAGGACTACATGGGTAGAACTACCTCAGGCAGGACTACACGGGTAGAACTACCTCAGGCAGGACTACACGGGTAGAACTACCTCAGGCAGGACTACACGGGTAGAACTACCTCAGGCAGGACTACACGGGTAGAACTACTTCAGGCAGGACTACACGGGTAGAACTACCTCAGGCAGGACTACACGGGTAGAACTACCTCAGGCAGGACTACACGGGTAGAACTACCTCAGGCAGGACTACACGGGTAGAACTACCTCAGTCAGGACTACACGGGTAGAACTACCTCAGGCAGGAATACAAGCGTATAAGAACAACCTCAGGCCAGACTACAAGCGTACAAGAACCACCTCAGACAGGGCTACCAGCGTACAAGAACCACTTCGGGCCAGACTACAAGCGTACAAGAATCACCTCAGACAGGGCTACAAGCGTACAAGAATCACCTTAGACAGGGCTACAAGCGTACAAGAGCCACCTCAGGCAGGACTACAAGGGGTGGAACTCTTGAAACCGGTCACAGGCATGCCACTCACAATGCCTTATTTTACAATAATATGAAAACAGAGTCACTTTGTGGTATGAGAAGCGTACAAAGGTTGTGTTGTGGAGGAGGAGACTGTCGCTAAGGTCGAGGAGCCGCTGCTGACTGCAGCCACTCTCGCCCTTAACGACCCGCCTCTCTCACACTCATGACCACTCTGATGGAGAAATTACAATTTATCCAGACGATCGTCGTATTGCAGACTTTATATTATAGGTGGAGTAGGGGTGATACACCCTTGAAGAATGGAGTAGGAGGGTGATACACCTTGAAGAATGGAGTAGGAGGTGATACACCCTTGAAGAATGGAGTAGAGTGTGATACACCCTTGAAGAATGGAGTAGGAGTGTGATACACCCTTGAAGAATGGAGTAGGAGTGTGATACACCCTTGAAGAATGGAGTAGGAGTGTGATACACCCTTGAAGAATGGAGTAGGAGTGTGATACACCCTTGAAGAATGGAGTAGGAGGTGATACACCCTTGAAGAATGGAGTAGGGGTGATACACCCTTGAAGAATGATAGGAGGTGATAACGAAGAATGGAGGTGATACACCCTTGAAGAATGGAGTAGGAGTGTGATACACCCTTGAAGAATGGAGTAGGAGTGTGATACACCCTTGAAGAATGGAGTAGGAGTGTGATACACCCTTGAAGAATGGAGTAGGAGTGTGATACACCCTTGAAGAATGGAGTAGGAGGGTGATACACCCTTGAAGAATGGAGTAGGAGTGTGATACACCCTTGAAGAATGGAGTAGGGGGTGATACACCCTTGAAGAATGGAGTAGGAGGGTGATAAACCCCTTGAAGAATGGAGTAGGGGTGATACACCCTTGAAGAATGGAGTAGGAATGTGATACACCCTTGAAGAATGGAGTAGGGGTGATACACCCTTGAAGAATGGAGTAGGAGTGTGATACACCCTTGAAGAATGGAGTGAGGAGATTGATACACCCCTTGAAGAATGGAGTAGGGTGATACACCCCTTGAAGAATGGAGTAGGGGTGATACACGCTTGAAGAATGGAGTAGGAGGGTGATACACCCTTGAAGAATTGAGTAGGGGTGATACATCCTTGAAGAATGGAGTAGGAGGTTATACACCCCTTGAAGAATGGAGTAGGGGTGATACACCCCTTGAAGAATGGAGTAGGGGTGATACACAGTTGAAGAATGGAGTAGGGGTGATACACCCTTGAAGAATGGGGTAGGGGTGATACACCCCTTGAAGAGAGGAATAGGATTTATACTCCTTTTGAGGAGACGTGTAGGGGTTATACTCCACTTGGAACTTGTAGGGGTTATACTCCACTTGAATGTGTAGGGGTTATACTCCTCTTGGAACGTGTAGGAGTTATATTCCCCACTTGGGACGTGTAGGGTTATATTCCACTTGGGACGTGTAGGGTTATATTCCACTTGGGACGTGTAGGGGTTATACATCCCCTTGAGACGTGTAGGGTTATACATCACTTGGGACGTGTAGGGTTATACATCACTTGGGACGTGTAGGGGTTATACTCCACTTGGGACGTGTAGGGGTTATACATCACTTGGGACGTGTAGGGTTATACTCCACTTGGGACATGTAGGGTTATACTTCACTTAAGGATTAGAGGTATAGGGTGATACGCTCCTTTTATATATAAAGTAAATTGCTAGCAACCCTTTAACTGTCTTCTAGAAGGAACTTGAGAAGTTCCTTAGATTTGTTCCTGATCAATCAGGCTGTGGTGCCTACTTTAGGTATGAACAGCCTGGTTGTTCAGGCTGTTAGCTTAGAGACATGGTGATGACCTGTACTTATCTATTTGTACTCACCTATTTGTGGTTACATGGGTCGAATCATAACCTCTGGTCCCACCTATTCCCTGGTCGTTACTAGGTCCACACTCTTCCCCCATCCCTATGTGGGGGTGAGCGGTGATTCCTGAAGTTTCTGAAGGCGAGTGTCGTGAAAGGTTAGGTTAGGTTAAGTTAGTTAAGGTGGTTGAGTAATTATGATGTTAGGAATGTTACCGAGAACCCTTTATACCTTTGAAGAGTTTCGAGAGTTTCACTTCTCTCGGAGTCTGGCCTTGGGCCAGGCTCGTCTGGTGCTTGCCTGGTCAACCAGGCCCTCTGCCCCACATATCCATCACAGCCTGGTTGATCTGGCACCTGGTGAAGATACTTGTCTAGTTTCTTCTTGAAGTCTTCTACACTTGTTCCAGCCGTGTTTCTGATATCTTCTGGTAAGATGTTGAATAGTCTGGGACCCCGGATGTTGATACAGTGTTAAATTGTTGTCCCCACCGCACCCCTGCTCCTCACTGGGTTTATTTTACACTTTCTCCCATATCTCTCACTCCAGTATGTTGTTATGGCAGTGTGCAGATTTGGAACCAGGCCCTCGAGTACTTTCCAGGTATATATTATCATGTATCTCTCTCTCCTCCTCTCCAGTGAGTACATGTTCAAGACTTGAAGGCGTTCCCAGTAATTTAGGTGCTTTACTGGTTCAGTGTGAGCCGTAAACGATCTCTGTATTTGTTCCAGCTCTGATATTTCTCCTGGTTTGAACGGAGCCGTCAGCACTGAGCAATATTCTAAATGAGGAGCACTAGTGATTTGAAGAGTGTCACCATTGGCATTATTTCCTTGTTTTGAAAGTTCTCAATACCCACCCGTCATCTTCCTGGCTGTCGTGATCTTTATCTTGTTATGAAAGCTCAGCTGACATAATTATTCCCAGGTCTTTTACATGTTCCTTTCGTTCTATTTGGTGACTCTCTTGAGTTTTGTATATAGTGTTCCTTTTGAGTTCATTCTTTCCATACCTAAGCAGCTGGAACTTATCACCACTGAACGTCATGTTTTTCTCCACTGCCCACTGGAAAACCCTGCTTATGTCTTCCTGTAATTTTTCAGTGTCCTCTACCGTAGTGACTTTCATGCTTGTTTTAGTGTCATCTGTAAATGATAATACAAAAGTGTGACGGGTGT
This sequence comes from Cherax destructor, assembly GCA_009830355.1. Lineage (NCBI taxonomy): Eukaryota > Metazoa > Arthropoda > Malacostraca > Decapoda > Parastacidae > Cherax > Cherax destructor. Next base: position 124,897 of record WNWK01000616.1, on the reverse strand, counting down.
TTTTATCTATGTCTGCTATGAGGATGAGAAACATCAGAAGTGCCAGGACAGTGCCTTGGGGCACTGAGCTTTTTACCTTACTGATGCTGGATCTTTCTCTGTTCACTACTACTTTTAGTGTTGTGTGTGTTAGGAACTCGAAAATCCATCTGCCTACCTTCCCCGTAATGCTCATGGCCCTCATTTTGTGCGCTATCACTCCATGATCGCATTTGTCAAATGCCTTTGCAAAATCTGTGTAAATCACATCTGCGTTTTGGTCGTCTTCCAACGACTCCGTAATCTTGTCATAATGGTTCAGCAGCTGTGACAGGCATGATCGTCCTGCTCTAAAACCATGCTGGTTCGGGTTATGCCGATTGTGCTGGTCCATGATATTTGTAATCTGCCGTCTCATCACTCTTTCGAAGATTTTTATGATGTGATTTTTAGCTTGTGCTCTACTACCTCCCTGATGCAAAGGAGCAATGTCTGCACTCTTTAAGGCCTCCGGTATTTCACCTAGATCTAAGCTCTTTCTCCAAAGAATACTGAGGGTTCGTGCTAGTGGTACTTTGCACTTCTTTATAAATAGGTCATTCCATGAATCTGGTCCAGGCTCTGAATGAGGGACTGATTACCTCATCTTTTGTATATAGTTCTACTGTCTTCAAGTTTTGTCCTAAAATCTTCAAAGGTGTATGTTATCCATTTCTTTTTCGAAATCAATGAGATTTGTACTAATGTCAGTTAGTTGGTCTGCGCGGCCTTCTGCTGGAGTGAAAAATGTTTCTGCATTTTCTACCTTGCTGTCATTTAGTGGGTCGCTGAATACCAACTCATACTGTTCTTTTAGGATTTCACTCATTTCCTTTTCATCGTCAGTATACGAATCTCCTCTCAATAATGGTATGGTATGGCGACAATGATGGCTTGAATATTATGGTGACGTGACAGTTGACATGATAGTTGGTATGCCAGGTGACATGATAGTTGGTAGGACAGTCGACATGATAGTTGGTAGACCAGATGACATGATAGTTGGTAGGCCAGATGACATGATAGTTGGTATTCCATGTGAGATGTTAGTACTAATGCCAGGTGACATGATAGTTGGTATGACAGGTGAGATGAGAGGTGGTATGACAGGTGAGATGAGAGGTGGTATGACATGTGAGATGAGAGGTAGCAGGTACCTCTCAGCCTAGTGATCTAAGCTGACCAGACTCTCCTGTTCATAGCCTAATCAGTCAGACTGAGTGTTTATTGCATATAGTTCGACGTAGGTACCACAACCTTGATGGTCAGGAACCTGCGGAGTTGGTGGGAAATGGGTTATGTAAGTAGAGCATTGTTATGGAAGATGTAAGAGGGGAAATGCGGCAGTGGTTGTGACAGATTAGTGTGAGGAATGGGTGGCAAGGTTTGGGAAACGGATATAATTTAAATGATCATCATTATGTACATTGTATTGTGCAGTTACTTTTTACCTAAGACTTCCATACTTTCAACAGGGTTGGAAGCGTTGCGTGCTGAGTCTCTCACACATTTTGCAGTGTCACACATTTTCACAGAAAAATTCAAGGATGCGACCTACATTAGTATAATAACCGGTGCTGGTTTTTACTGCAGAGCAAGAACAGCGTGGGTGTAAGGAAGCGTGTACCTGTGACCGGTTTCAAGGGCGCTTCTAACCCTGCAGCCCGGCCTGAATCCTGGCTTCCTGTTGACCGCCTGGTTAACCAGGCTGTTTGTTCTAGCATCGTAGACTGAAATCCATCATAACCTGGCTGATCCAGCACTTTTATCAGGAAATTGTTTCGCTTCTTGAAAACCCTGTTTTCGTTCCGGTAATTCTGATATTTGTTGGTGACATGTTGAAGAGTCTTTACCCACGGATGTTGATTGTTGTCTAATTGTACTCATGCCATTCTTTGCTCTTCACTGAATTTATTCCACACTTTCTGCCCATACATTTTGTTGGACCCCGGAATCAATTCAGTGTATTTCGGCTAAGTCGAATGCTTGGAAACGATGAATATGGTGTCATGTTAGAGTGAGGCGTGTCGTGTTAGAGTGAGGCGTGGGTGATGGTAATGTCTGGGTGTTTTATTAAAGAAAATTGGTTACATCCTTAGTGTGCTGCTATTTTATTCTCTCTGATGGTTACGTAGTGGATACAAAAGCTCGCTGTATTCCCCTATCATAATTCATCCCACTGAATGGTTTTCGAATATCAGGTAATGAAATGTTTCAGCCTGAGCTAGAAGACTTGGGCATAGCGGTAAGAATATCGTGAAGCCTTCCAATAAGGGTTCAGTAGCTATGGCACTTTCAAAGGTTTCTTCCCAACAGAGTTGGAGTTACTAATACTTGAGAATTATTATCTCTCAGTATGGTCTATCCTTGACACATGGAAAATGGAATTTGATAGTGTAATAGGAGTAGAGAATGAGTGCTATCCCTTCTTGGTCCTTGGATGGTGATTGGAATGTCCAGCTCTTTTCCCACTTATTCTACCTCCCTCAATCGCATTTTTGCATCTCTTTCTCTTTTGTCATTCTCTTTCTCCCTCCCTCCTATGAATATATGCCATCCCCTCATTTTCCTTTTCATTATATGTTCCCCTTTATCGTGCTCTCGTCCATCTGCTCCTCCTCCTCCTCCTCTCTTCCTAAACACGGAACCCGGAGCACACACATCAAGTCAGATTGTAAAAGAGGCCGGACATGACTCAGTGTGTTGAGAAGGACCTTCCAGTGGAAATGAAAAACTGACGTGTTTACACGGCGACTGCTGATGGCTGGGACGTTTTGTGTGGCGGTACGATCCTTGCTGTATGAAGCTTTGGACGTCTGCACACAGATAATATCTCTACAAAGGCTCGTCATGTTTATATGACGGTGAAGGTAAACCTCACGCTTGATTGCGATTTGCCCGTCTACCTTTTGACCTTTATGTAGAGCACCCAGGTCCATATAAAGGTACCGACGTCTGAAGTCTGGTTGACCAACCTGTCAGACAGAGAGGCCTCATCTGAAATCTTGTTGCTGGGGCGATGATTCCTGAACCATCTCTAAGCAAGCTACCATTTGATCATTATGTAGAGCACACTGGTTTTTATTTGAAGGTACAGATGTGTCTGATAATGCCCTTTGTAATAAGTAATTCTTATTCGTTTGGAGGATATAGCATAGGTTGGTATATTCCGTATGCGCATGACTGTCCGTGAAACAGTAATATATTATATATATATATATATATATATATATATATATATAGGGTCGAGGCGTGTTCCCATTGCCGAAATGGGAACTGTTTGGAGGAAGTCCCCGGAGGGATTTGAACTCACAGCTTGGAGACAGGCAGTCTCCCTGTCTGATGTTACAGCCCTAAGCATGTTGGCAAGCACCTTTTCAGTGATGGGGCCATCCCAACTTGACTGTAGGCCAGTGCTGAACTAGGTTATGGTGCTGGAGCAGCAAGAGTCTCCCATTCAGTGATGGCACTGGCGTAACTAGGGTCCTGTATTCCTGCTGAGTCACTGAGGTTGTCCGGAAGAATTTGTTTTATTAACTCATTTGATGCTATGGAAGAGGATGGGAAAGCTGTTAAGGCAATCTGGGAGGAGTTGCGTACTCCCAGCCCCCCAAGCCTGACTGAAAGTGAGGCTTGCAACCACTGTCCATCTTCGAGGGATAGATTCAATGTGTATATATATATATATATATATATATATATATATATATATATATATATATATATATATATATATATATATATATATATATATACAGCAAATTAGTATAACTAGTCTATTGTAGGTTTAATGGGTGAGACGTGTGTGTTGAGTGTACTGATGACTATGTAAAAGCCCCGATGTTTGCCCCTAAACGCATTGGGATTCTCCAGACTGAACGGCTTTTAAGACTATTTGTCTGTCATTAGGCTGTGACACGCGAGTATTTTTGTTTGTGTTTCCGAGCTGGTGAGCTGATTTTGCTTGTGCTTTCTGCGCTGAGGTGAAGCTGAGGCGAAGGCGAAGCTAAGATGTGCTCTGAGAGTTTCGACAAGGTCTCAGTGTTTGTATTGACAGATTGACGCTTGCTTTTCGATCACAAGTTTCGTTGGATGGCAGATGGCAGCCACTTTGAACTGTTTCGAAACGGCGTGAGGTTATGATAGGCAAGGGACGATAGGTTAGGAACGACAGGACAGAAACAACAGGACCGGGACCGATAGAACCGGTACCAAAAGGCCTGAGGACGAGAGGGCTGGAAAGGGCAGGTTTGAGGAAGACAGGGCTGGGGACGACAGGTCTGGGGACAACAGGCTTGGGACAACAGGGCTGGGTACAACAGGCTGGGGACGACAGGGGTGGGGACATCAGGGCTGGGGACGACAGGGCTGGGCATCAGTCTGATCAATCAGGCTGTGATGGATATGTGGGCCAGCGGGCCGCCATCAGCAACATCTAGTTGACCAGGTAAGCAACAGACGAGCCTGACCCAAGGCCGGGCTCCGGGAGTAGAAAAACTCGAAAAAGTCGAAACTCATCAAAGATGTATATCAAAGGACGACAGGTCGGACACTTCAATGGAGGTGCCTTGATTCTGGTAAAAGGCTCTTAATCAAGGAATTGGAGCTACGATTCTAATTCTCTATATCACATCTTCTTCCCTAAGCACTGTATGATCACGTTTAACTCGTTCCCATGAAAATAAACCCTGTTTCTAAAGCGGTGGACCGGTAAGCCAGCGGAAGGTCTCGATCAGATGACCAAAAGCTCCAACGGCTGGTCAACATATGACTAAGACCCACGTCAGGAAACACTTGTCCTGTTTCCTGACGAACCTTACCTAACCTAACCCATGAAAATAATACACAACAGCAACAGTGACGACTCAGCAGGGATATGAGGCGAGGTCATCCCAGAGCAGTTACGGGGAAGACAATGGCCACCTTCTCACGTCCCCTTCATGTCATATGAATCCAATTTGAAGGCTCTTATGGGGGACCGAGAGGCGTGGAGTGTTGTAATATAGAACTGTGTGTGAGGGCTGCAAGTGGAGCGACGTACACTCCAGTAGGCCTATTGGCCCATTGGAGGCAAGACAAATTTATAACAAACGAACAGAAAGGCTACTGCAGTAGGCTACTGATCCATGGGAGACATGGCTTTATTTTCGCCCAATCATATAGTATATTCTTGTATCTCTAAATTTAACATTTGCAAAGTATTAGCCTCAGTGACTGTGCTTGGCAGCTCACTCCGCTTGTATACAAGTGCTTCCGGATCAATACTTAATACTCCTTTCTTGAATAAAACTTTATTTTTTAAGAAGCTGTTAAGAGCTCTATATTCATTAGATATTTTCACCACCACCTTTGTATTCCCTTTATTTATTATTTGATCCATGTGTCCACGTTACTCGTATCAAGCCAATACAAAGGGTATTCACAGTGACATGTGTGCATCTCATTGTACATACACTGAAAGTTTACTTTAATCTTCATTTAAAGGGATTAAAGTAGTCTTGACTGGTGGAGTACGGGTGACTTCATGAAAGACCCTCATGTAGTATAAATGATTTAAACAATATAAATGAACCAACTCACTATTTACGCCTTTCGATAGAGTGACGTCGATGCCTCTTATTTGTTTTAGTGTTGCAAGACTTGATGAAGTTAACCTTTTCATGGCTTCGATGTGTCCCGTCTACGGCAAACAAGACTATGGTGTCTGAATTGGTCTGCTGCTGTACTAAGTACACGAGTGTTGGGTGAGGGTAGGTTCGACAAGGCCAAGAACCTGTTGCTGTTATCATTAGCTAAGGATTTTTTTTTCATGGCCTTGCTTAATGTTAACCGAGTTTTACTTTACCTCTTCTTGGTAACTGTTACTTCTATAATCCACAGTATAACAAGTGTCTCTTTGTTTACTGATTACTTTTATTCACTGGACGATTTCTGGTGATGGTGGTGATTTTTTTCACCCTTTGCATGTATTCAAAAGAATTCACAAAGGATCTTACAGCATCAGCGGTTTTGGGAGATGGAAAATTTTGTATAGAAGATATTTTGGTCAGTCATAACCCCTCTAGGAGTAACTACGTGACCAAGAAACTTGATCTCTGATCTGAAAAACTGACATTTAGACAGTTTGATCTTCAAATTGGCTTCTTCAAGCTTACCAAGTACTGAATCAAGTCTTTGGAGGTGTGTCTCCACGTCTTCTGACATGACGATTACGTCATCTAGCTATGAGGCCTCTAACATTCATTTCTAAAGTTGGGTTACTGCATCGCAAACACGTTCAGAACATTAGGATACTTTGGTATGGAAACGTTCAGTCCGCTAGGGGCGGAAAGTTTCTGGTGGACTAAACACCGCCAGGGATCATAGTTGAGGAAGAGATGTAGGATGATCGCTGTAACCATTCACAAACAAACAGTCACCCGGTCCTAGAAAGATGCACCTCGTCATTTGACACACATGTGGTATGCGTCAAACTGTTTGTCCAAGTTATATTTTTTTCTCCCCGTTGCCCTGGACAACCATTGATTTCTCACTTATTTTATTAACCAAATTTTAGATATTATCAGAACCCTCCCCTTTAACGTAATTAAATCCATTGGTGCCCTATACTTGGCGAACCACTCCTCTCGTATGCATCCTAACATCATTGCCTGCAGCACTGAGGCAGATAATTGGGTTTCTCCCATTACTGGACACGATCTTATCTAGTCTGCTAACTATATTCTCCATGCCAGCCCCAGGGAAGCACACCCTCCTCCTCTTGTCTTTCTCCGGCATGTTATAACCATGTACCTAACCTCTGAATACCTAATATTTATATGTGTGTGCATATATATATATATATATATATATATATATATATATATATATATATATATATATATATATATATATAGAGCCCGCCTCCTTGCAGTGAGAGTCCTCATGCAGGGACTTTCTTTGGCTGTTCCCAACTCCAGCCTTGGCACACGCCTCGACCCACAGACCATCCGCATTGGTGTTGCCCTTCGACTTGCCGCCCCTATTCTCGCCGAACACAGGTGTATTTGTGGCAGTGAAGCAGCAGACCGATTCGGGTACCATGGTCTAGTGTCGTAAATCCGAGGGAAAGATTGCAAGACATGAAGAGGTTAATAACATTGTCAAGGGGAGCCTCACAACAGCCGGATGCCCAGCAGTAAGGGAGCCACCCCAACTATGCAGATCTGATGGCAGCCAAAAGCGTCCAGATGGTATCACCCTTCAAGCCTGGACAGACGGCAAGCAGGTGGTGTGGGACTACACATGTGCATCTACCTTGGCTGATACCTATCTCCAATACACCAGGGAGGAAGGAGGGGCAGCTGCCACCTTCAGGGAGTCCCAGAAGTCGAGAAAAT
>WNWK01000616.1:0-115000 GCA_009830355.1 Cherax destructor | reverse complement strand
TATACTCACTGCACTCCTGCTTTTCATTGGAAATATTTTGCTCCGTCAGGGAGTGATTTCGGAGGGACCAATCCCTCAAGAATATTCCAGGTATAAATTATAATATATCTTTCTTGCCTATATTCCAAGGAGTACAGTTCGAGGAATTTCAGGCATTCCCAATGGCTTAGTTGCTTGACTGAATTGTAATGGGCAGATTTACATGCATTAATTTTGAGCTGGAGGGGGGTTGAGGGAGTGGGGATACTGAGGTTTTGGGGAAGAAGGATGCTGGGGAGAAGGGGACGGGAGGCTGCGGTTGGTAAGACTGGAGGTTGAGGGATAAGGGGTTGTAGAAGCTATGGTGGAAGAGAGGGGAGGCTAGGGGTTCATGTGTGGAGAGGGTAGGGGAATGAGTAGAAAGAGGTAGAGGTGGAGGCGGAGTGGCTGGATAGGAGATGGGGTGGTTGGATGTGGAGGGGAGAGGAAGGGGAAAGTTGGATGTGGAGGGGAAGGGAAAGGCTGGTATTTGTTCGATGGAGTAGAGGGGTAGTGTGGTGTTGGTGGGGTGGATGGATGGATGGGGATGGCATGGGTAGGACCCACGGAATTTTAAGAGGATGATGGCGTGTAATCTTGTATGGCTAATGGAGGTGCAGAGTTTTTTTGTTGAGAATATGGGAGACCAGGTGAAGGTGTTGGGATGAAGGTGACGAGGTGAAGGTGACGGGATGAAGGTGACGAGGTGAAGGTAATGGGATGAAGGTGACGAGGTGAAGGTGATGGGATGAAGGTGACGAGGTGAAGGTGATGGGATGAAGGTGACGAGGTGAAGGTGATGGGATGAAGGTGACGAGGTGAAGGTAATGGGATGAAGGTGACGATACCAACATAATTATGAAATTCGCCTTAGTATCAGATTAAGGAAAAATTATAATCAGATATCAACAAAGTCGTCCGATGAGCAAACGAAAATAACATGATGTTGAATGGTGATGAATTTTATTTGCTTGGATGCTGCAAGAATCATCAATTCAAAATGAGCATTGAACATAATAACATAACATAATAAATAGGTAAAAGACTTTGGAATATTAATATCCGATTATATCATTTAGAGAACAGTAAGCAAATGCAGCAAAGGTAAAAAAACAAAAACAAAGGGTGGATAACGAGAACTTTCAAAACAAGAAAAATAACCCTAGTGATCGTACTAATCAAATCACTTCCGTTTACACTTCCAGAATATTACTGTGTTCATATCACAGTTCACGGTAGGAGAGATATCAGAGCTGGAAAATGTTCAGATACTGTTTACTGCCCGCATTGACAAAATTGTTTCATCTACAGGTGATGCCTCAAAGCACTAACAGTGTATTTTCTGAAGAAGAGAGGGATACGAGGTACTTGCTTGATAATACTGTATATATATCTGGAAGATATTGGAGGACCTAGTCCCAAACCTACACACTACCATAACAACTTACCGGAGTGGGAGATATTGAAGGAAGTGTCAAATAAATCCAATAAATAACAAGGACGACATAGACACAATAAGAGAACAAACACTGTGCCAACATTCGTAGTCCAAGACTATTCAGCTTGCTACCAGCAAGTTATTTGTATATTGTTCCAGCCACGGAATTTTGACTTTTTATTCTTTATCAGAAATATTGCCAGAACAATTGTAGAAGTTTTTAAGAGTAAAGTGACGAGATGTAGGAGACGTGATAAAGTGTAGAATAAAGCCAATGAAATGCAAGGGTGCCATTTGCACAGTTGGGGAACACTGTGTTAATATCCATGGTTCAAGACTTTAACTTGTTGCCAAGCAGATGTCAGAAATATTGCCAACACAAGTGTAGTTTTACAAGAGGAAAGTGAATCTTTTCTGCTTTAAGTGCCCAATCAGCTATGTTGTGTTGACTTCTTTTTTTTTTTTGCCTGCGGACTGGTGTCATGAGCATCATTATTGAGCAAGCAGTCATCAAGGAAGCCTGGACTCGGACCTGAGCATCATTATTGAGCAAGCAGTCAACAAGGAAGCCTGGACTCGGACCTGAGCATCATTATTGAGCAAGCAGTCATCAAGGAAGCCTGGACTCGGACCTGAGCATTATTATTGATCAAGCAGTCAACAAGGAAGCCTGGACTCGGACCTGAGCATCATTATTGAGCAAGCAGTCAACAAGGAAGCCTGGACTCGGACCTGAGCATCATTATTGAGCAAGCAGTCAACAAGGAAGCCTGGACTCGGACCTGAGCATCATTATTGAGCAATCAGTCAACAAGGAAGCCTGGACTCGGACCTGAGCATCATTATTGAGCAAGCAGTCATCAAGGAAGCCTGGACTCGGACCTGAGCATCATTATTGAGCAAGCAGTCAACAAGGAAGCCTGGACTCGGACCTGAGCATCATTATTGAGCAAGCAGTCAACAAGGAAGCCTGGACTCGGACCTGAGCATCATTATTGAGCAAGCAGTCAACAAGGAAGCCTGGACTCGGACCTGAGCATCATTATTGAGCAAGCAGTCAACAAGGAAGCCTGGACTCGGACCTGAGCATCATTATTGAGCAAGCAGTCAACAAGGAAGCCTGGACTCGGACCTGAGCATCATTATTGAGCAAGCAGTCAACAAGGAAGCCTGGACTCGGACCTGAGCATCATTATTGAGCAAGCAGTCAACAAGGAAGCCTGGACTCGGACCTGTGCATCATTATTGAGCAAGCAGTCAACAAGGAAGCCTGGACTCTGACCTGTGCATCATTATTGAGCAAGCAGTCAACAAGGAAGCCTGGACTCGGACCTGAGCATCATTATTGAGCAAGCAGTCAACAAGGAAGCCTGGACTCGGACCTGAGCATCATTATTGAGCAAGCAGTCAACAAGGAAGCCTGGACTCGGACCTGAGCATCATTATTGAGCGCAAGCAGTCAACAAGGAAGCCTGGACTCGGACCTGAGCATCATTATTGAGCAAGCAGTCAACAAGGAAGCCTGGACTCAGACCTGAGCATCATTATTGAGCAAGCAGTCAACAAGGAAGCCTGGACTCGGACCTGAGCATCATTATTGAGCAAGCAGTCAACAAGGAAGCCTGGACTCGGACCTGAGCATTATTATTGAGCAAGCAGTCAACAAGGAAGCCTGGACTCGGACCTGAGCATCATTATTGAGCAAGCAGTCAACAAGGAAGCCTGGACTCGGACCTGAGCATCATTATTGAGCAAGCAGTCAACAAGGAAGCCTGGACTCGGACCTGAGCATCATTATTGAGCAAGCAGTCAACAAGGAAGCCTGGACTCGGACCAGGCTGGAAGGGTAGAAGAACTCTGCATGTATTTAAATATAATAAGGAATATGGAACTAGAGTTGTAATATGGACTACTACATCTATCACCGTTACTAGTCATATTACCAATATTACTATTATTTTAAAAGAAGCCTGTTTGACCAGGCAAGTACCAGACAAACCTGGCCCAAGGCTGGGCTCCGGGAGTAGAAAAACTCTCGAAAACCATCAAAGGTATATCTAGACAGCTTTTTTGATGGTGATTCAACTGGAGTGTTTTTTTTTTTATGTTGAGATTGTCTAAGTGTTTTAACGTGTGTGGTTAGGCTGTCAATTTCGCTTATGTTTAGTGTTCAAGTTACAAGCCATGCCAAGACATTTTGTGACCATAGTGGTAAGTGTTGCTGGCGATTGTGAAGACCGAGCTGACACCTTCATGACGAATGGAGGTCTCTTCTCTGTGCCTATAAATTATTTTACCCTTCCTGCCAGTTAAAAGTCCCTTTGTGACTTTCATATTTTTCTTACTTTTATACATTTTAAAAATTATTTAGGTTTTATTTCAGTGACGAGAGCAATTTTCCCTTCATGGTCGCTTTTACCATTTCAGTCATTGTGTTGATGGTTCCGGGGATGGGGAGGAAATGGTCACTGATGCATCCTCCCAGTCCCGGTTGTTGCTCTAATTAGAGAGACTATTGGTGATCGTGATGGGCGAAGTGAAGGTAGTGAGGGAGGCATTGATGCTGTTGTAATAATGGATTTCTGATATTGCATTTTGCTAGTGCTAGTACTGTTGTAGTTGAAATGTTGCGTCTCTCTTGCTGTAGCTCTAGCGTTGATTTTCTCTTGCTGTACTTCTAGCGTTACGTTAATTAATGCAAGTTTTGCCGTTGTTGTAGTTTCAGTGCTGCATTTCTGCTGCTGCTATAGCCTTCTAATGATGCTTTTCCGCTCTTGCTACTATTGTTACTAGAGCTGCTACTGTATTTGTGGCTACTGTTGGCGCTGATACTGTAGATCTAATGCTGAATTTCTGCTGCTACAGACCTGTAATGCTGTTGCTGTAACCTTAATGTTGCATGTGCTGCTGCTGTTATTATAGTTGTTCCTATTGCTTTGCTGCTGCTGGAGTTGTAGCTGTAATATTTGCTAGCGGGGAGGTCTGCCTCGCAGGGCACACTGGGTAGGGAGAGAGGCGCGAGGCGGAGGTCTTCACACTGCCCCAGGTACAAAGTCATTACCGCAGAAATGACCCTCCGCAAAAACCCAGATCGCTGACATGTTACACCAAAATGTTGGAGCTGCCCTACGTGGCCACCTGCTTGTTTTACCTGCTCGTTTACTGCTGACCCAGGGGGCCCTCTGGCTCGTTTGTGTGCCCTGGAGCCCCACTGACTTCTTCCTTCCTCCCTCCCTCCCTCCCTCTCTCCCTCCCTCTCTCCCTCCCTCTCTCTCTCTACCCCCTCCTTCTCTCCCCCTTCCTCTTTCCCCTCCCTCTTTCCCCCTCTCTCCCTCCCTCTCCTTTTCTTCCCCTCCCCTCTAGCCACCTTCCGACAAAACACAGCTTGAAACTGTCCATAATTGATTTTTCTCATCATCGTTGGTGACAAACAATCAAGGTTGGTTTAGGGAGGTTGTCTTGATTGTCGTGGTGGCGGGGTCTACCTGCCTGGAGTGTACTTGCCACTCTATTTCCAGGCTTAACGCCCCAGCGTCCCGGTCCCAGACCAGGCCTCCCAGTGGATGGCCTGATCACTTAGGCTATTGGTGCTACCCGCACACAGTTCGGCTTATGCAGAACATAAGAAAGAACACTGCAGCAGGCCTACTGGCCCATGCGAGGCAGGTCCAATTCTCCTACCGGCTTAAGCCAATGCCCTAACCTAGTCAGGTCACATCCACTTAAGGAAGGAGCACGTCATCAGACCTACTAGCACAAGCTAGTCAGGTCTAACTCACACCCACCCACACCCACTCATGTATTTATCTAACCTATTTTTAAAACTGCACAACGTCTTAGCTTCTATGACGGTACTCGGGAGTTTGTTCCACTCATCCACAACTCTATTACCAAACCAGTGCTTTCCTGTATCCTTCCTGAATCTGAACTTTTTAAACTTAAAACCACTGCTGCGAGTCCTGTCTTGGCTAGATATTTTTAGTACGTTATTTACATCCCCTTTATTTATTCCTGTTTTCCATTTATACACAATCATATTCCCCCTAATTCTACGTCTTTCTAGAGAGTGCAGATTCAGGGCCTCAGTCTATCCTCACAGGAAAGATTTCTGATACATGGAATCAACTTTGTCATCCTCCTTTGTACGTTTTCCAGTGCATTTATATCCATTCTGTAATACGGTGACCAAAACTGTGCAGCATAATCTAAATGAGACCTAACCAAGGATATATAGAGTTGAAGAACAATCTGAGGACTTTTATTATTTATACTTCTTGATATGAAGCTAAGGATTATGTTAGCTTTATTGCGAACACTTATGCACTGCTGTCTTGGTTTCAGATTACTGCTAACCAGAACTCCTAAATCCTTTTCGCAATCAGTAATATCAAGATCTACATTATTTAGTTTATATGTGGTATTGTTATTTACCTGTCCAACATTTAGAACTTTGCATTTGTCTATAATAAACTGCATCTGCAACTTCTCCGACCACTGCATCAGTCTATTCAAATCATCCTGGAGTGTTCTAATATCCTCATTAGAATGAATTGGACGGCCTATTTTGGTGTCATCAGCAAATTTGTTTATGTCGCTATTTATTCCCTCATCTATGTCGTTTATGTAAATTGTGAACAACAAGGGGCCCAACACTGACCCCTGTGGAACGCCGCTTGTGATGTGCCTCCATTCAGATTTCTCCCCATTTATGCAAACTCTCTGCTGCCTATTTGTCAACCATGCCCCTACCCAGGAAAAAAATCTCCTATTCCGTGTGCCTTAAGTTTTCTCAACAGCCTCTGATGTGGAACTCTATCGAAAGCCTTACTGAAGTCCATATACACAGTATCATATTCAATACCATGATCTACCTCCTCAAATACCTTAGTGAAAAAAGTTAGTAAATTCGAAAGACAGGAACGCCCCTTAGTAAAACCGTGTTGAGATTCATTAATCAATTTATACCTTTCAAGATGACTACGAATTGCCTCGGCAATTATTGATTCCATAAATTTTCCCACTATGGAGGTAAGGACCTGTCACCTGCCTTGTAAATAGGTATTACATTTGCCATTTTCCTTTTGTCTGGCACTATGCCAGTTTGTAGTGATATATTGAAAAGATTAGCCAAAGGTATGCTAAATTCCTCTTTACATTCCTTTAAAACCCTTGCAAACAGTTCATCAGGGCCTGAGGATTTGTTAGGTTTTAATTTCTCTATTTGTCTGAGGACCATGTCACTAGTTACCCCAATCGTGCATAGTTTATTATTGTCCTGTTCTACATGATTTATTATTTTTGGAATTTCGCTAGTATCTTCCTGAGTAAAAACGGAGAGGAAGTAAATGTTTAAAAGTTTACACATTTCTTATCACTGTCAGTGATCTGACCTGAGTTACTTTTAAGTGGGCCTATCTTGTCCCTAATCTTACTTCTCTATACCTGAAAGAACCCTTTTGGGTTAGTCTTCGAATCCCTTGCGACTTTAGCCTCATAATCCCTTTTTTGCTTTTCTTATTCTTTTTTTTATTTCTCTCTCTCTAATTGAATGTATTGATTTCTTAACTGCACATCCCCTCTTTTGATACGCCAATATATGCCTTTCTTTTGACAATGAGATGTTTTAATCTATTGTTTATCCATTTGGGATCATTTTTGTTAGATCTAATTTCCCTACTTGTAACAAAGGTTGTCTGGGCAGCTAGAACTATGCTCTGAAAAATGTCATATTGGCAACCAACACCACCTACCTGACCCATAGTCAGGTCATCCCAATTTAGCCTACCCAGGTAATTTCTCAGTCCCATGAAGTCGGCCAAGTCGAAGTCTGGGACAGAGACTTGATTGCAGTTATCTGGGTAATTCCATGATATATTGAAACTAAGTGATTTGTGATCGCTTTTCCCAAGCTCATCATTAACCTCAAGATTATTAATTAGTGATTCCTTGTTGGCAAGAACCAAGTCAAGGAGATTGTTTCCTCTAGTTGGTTCTGTCACAAACTGTTTTAAAAAGCAATCCTCAACCGTATCAAGAAAGTCACTAGACTCAAAATTTCCTGTCACATTGTTCTAATCAATTTGTCTAAAGTTAAAATCTCCCATTAACACAACATTTTCATATCTAGACGCCTTATGAATTTCGTCATATAGCAGCTTACTGCACTCCCTATCAAGGTTTGGGGGCCTATAAATCACACTCAAAATTAATTTTTCACGGCCCTCGAGAAACTGTAGCCAAACAGATTCTGTGTCTGATGTTTCTAATCTTATATCTTGTCTAACACAATTTAAATTATCTCTGACATACATCGCCACTCCACCGCCCTTCCTGTTGACCCTATCAGTGTGGAATGGTTTATAACCCTGTAAGTAATCAGTGTGGAATGGTTTATAACCCTGCAAGTAATGTTAGCTCATCTATCTTATTTCTTAGACTCCTACTATTTGTGTATTAAACCTTAAGGGAGCTAGTCACTCGTTGCCCTCTACTATCTCTCTTTGTTTGTTGAACAATTACTTTGCCTTTACTAGCAACTTTATTTTGAATATTGTCTTTTAAACATATCCCTGGGGTATCCTTGTAATATCTGCTGTTTTCAACCCTAGTACTGCAGCCTGATTGTTTCCCACAAACACCCATTAATGACCCCATCAATCGAATTGGCTAATGCAACCACTCCAGCCCCAGAGAGATGAACCCCATCCCTTGCATACATATCACGTTTGCCATAGAATTTGTCCCAGTTTTCAATGAATGGGATTGCAAGTTCCTTGCAGTACCTGTCTAGCCAGCAATTTATACCAATTGCCCTAGACATCCATTCATTGCCCTCTCCCGTTCTAGGGAAGATTCTACATGTGATTGGGATCCCTCCCATAGACCTGACTACATCTATGGCTGACCTGTACTTATCCAGCAGCTCCTGTCTCCTGCCCTTCCTAACGTCATTTCCACCAGCACTAAGACAGATAATGGGCTTGTTCCCATTACCAGAAATAATATTATCCAACCTGCTGACTATGTCACCAACACCAGCTCCTGGGAGGCACACCCTCTGTCTGACCTTCCTATCTCTGTTACAAAAAGCACGGTCCATATATCTTACCTGAGAGTCTCCCACAATCAGAATATTTTTACCTTGATTAGCTAACCACTGAAGTACACTCTGACTTTAAGACCTTACCCGGTTGTCTCTTGAAGACAGCCAAGAGTCTACCGGTAATCACTCATATGCATGAAGGGAGGGCGATGAAGAGTCTTGATCCCTTTACACTTAACGAGTTATTTCTTGGTGTAGTAATTACACTCTGCATATCATAGGGGGTATTTCGCACCGTCTTCCAGGCGTTTTGCTTTCGTACGGAATGTTTTCTGTGTACAGATTTGCGGCCATTTTCCTCCAGATCCGAGGTTCTTAACCTGTGGTTCGTGGCTTGATTCGAAGTAGCACAGAAAAATGATGGAAAATAGTAATAATTATAATGAATTTATCTTATTTTTCAGAGTCATAAGAAAAATATATGTCATAAATTTGGAATAATCTACCGATAAAACCGTAATTATTAGTTTTTTATGACTAATAAAAATAGAAATATTTGTAGTAACGTTTTGGTATTTAGCTAGTCACCAGTAGCTCACTGAGTTGTGTTGTAACCATCATGTGTAACATCTGCGTTACTCTCAGATGACCGTCCAGTTAAAATTACTCAAATGAAGCTCCAGAGTTTGGTTGTATATATTTTCTAACTGAAAATTTTCTTCTCTTTTCATACTAAGTCTGATAATCCTAGGCTGCATCAATGTCACATGTTCATAGCCCATTTGATACTATCCAGGCTTGGATAGATAGCAATAAAAATTGTTAATTGGGTTACGAAGATATATACTTCAGTACTTGGTTATTTAATGTTTTGTTTGTAAGAGTAGCGTATTAGTTTATTACTTCAGTGAAGTTTTTTCTTTGCCACAGTGTGTCAGGGAATCCTTCAATAATGAAAAGGAGATACAATAAATCTTACCTTCAACATGACTCACATAATAACACAAGATGGCCTTCATCCACAGTGTTCATTTGTGTAAAGGTATTGACAAATGACTCGATGAAGCCAATGAAGCTAAAGCCTCGTCTTACCAAACTTTACCTTTAAGTATCAGATGAACCTATTGAGTACTTCAAAGCGAATTGTGTTGGTTTGAAAAAGTCTAAATTAGATGGATCCTTCTGCCAGCACAGCAAGAGAATTACTGAGGTATCATGTAAAGTATCTTTGATGATCGCACCTGCTAAATGCCGCATAATTCACAGAACGGGTGGGGCTCGATCCCTTGGAAAGCGAGTCCTAAAACGCGTAGGCCAGTGTGTTATCCACTGCACCATACCTGCCTGACAAGATTCATCGAACGAGGTAAATTTCTGTACACCATGAGGAGGTTAGCATGGGCCACCACTGTGGTCACAAATGCAGGTTTGTACTGATGGTGCTCCTGCAGTGGTTGATTCACTATCAAGATTCATCGAAAAGGTTAAAGAAAAACTCCGATGTTGTAGGTGCTCACTGCATAATTCGTCGTGAGAGACTTGCTTCCAACACTCTTCCTCAGGATCTCTTAGTGGCGTTGCAAACTTCCATAAAGATTGTGAACTACATCAAAGGCGGTGCTCTGAATACTCGATCATTGATCATGTGCCAGGATCTGGACTCAGCTCATCAGAATCTCTTGTTTCATGCACAAGTTCGCTGGTTATTCAAAGATAACATGTTGGCACTTGCGCTGGAATTACTGGAGGAACTGAGCACATGCATGGAAGCCCGAGGCATAGTTCCTCTTCAACTTCAGTCAACAGTGAAAGGTTGTGCTATCTCTTGCTTAACTTACGAATATGCTTCAAGCATTCAAAGAATTAAATCTGAAGCTTCAATGAAAGGAGACAATAATTAACCACATTGTCTATGTACGTTCTTTCATTGCAAAGCTTGAACCCTGATCGAAAAAAGTAGATACTGGACATTTCTCTGGTTTTCACAACCAGCTGTCGGTGATAATCCAGTTGGGTAACCTTTATATGAGAATATCAAAGAGCATCTGCAATCCTTGGCAGAAGAGTTCAAGCAATACTTTCCTAAAATGAAGGTTGATACTTTATCCATGACCCTTACAATAAATCCTTTCCAATGTCTTTAGATAATTTTCCTGACTAGACAGGAAACTTTGTTGGCACTCTTCAGTGACTACCACCGAGGACTGATTTACAGAAGAGCTTCGCACATTTTGGATGAAGATGAGCAAATTTTATTGCAAAGTTGGTCCTCTTGCTTTGACAGCTCTGATTCTATTTTGCTCAGTATACTGTCTTGGTCTGGGGTATTTACACTGTTGGCAGTGAAGACCCAACACCGATCTAAGTTAGATGTTAAACCTGACCTTCGATATGTTTTCTTTACCACTCGGCCAAATGTACGGACTCGGGTGACAAAGAAAGTTTGAATTTTATCCTTAACTCTTTTTCCCCTCTCTCTCTCAGCATTACTAATTTCTTTCCCTCACTATCCTCCCCCCCACCTACATTTCTTCTCCCTCACCCTCATTTCCTCTCCTTTCACACTCATTTTTTCGTCCTTCCTCACTTTCCTTCCCTCTCCCTCGCCCCCTCCTATTCTGTTCTTTCCTCTCTTCTTACCATTTCTCTTTCTTCTCACAATTCTTTATTTTCTCTAAAAAATTAATTTGGTTACTTATGGAAATAATTGTTGTATTCAGTTTTTTATGTAAAGACGTCACTGATAAAGGCGTAATTTTTGTTTTGTAAAGAATAAAATCATTGATAAAGAAATACGTAATTTTAAGGACTGTCTTTGATAGTATGATTTCCCTATATAATTTTTTTTCTCGAATGTGAATTAGAATCTATAAAATATTAACATAAGAGTAGAGTGGTCCAGATATATAGTTCTTTAAGTGGTCCACAAACAAAAATAGGTCAAGAATTCCCTCTTGAATTTTCCGGGTATAAATAATAATGTATCTTTCTCGCCTACATTCCAAGGGATACAGTTCGAAGTATTTCCAGTAGATAATTACATGGTTTTGATTCTTCAAAAATGAGATATATTGACATTATCACTCCTGAGTCCTTCACATTAGTCTTGCGCGAAATTGAGTAGTTTGAGTTTGTTTTATACTCTGTACCATATTTATTTTCCTCAATTTTTTTTCCATGACGAAATAAGTGAAATTTGTCGTCAGTGAACATCATATTTTTTCTGTGGCCCCTGGAAGATTATGTTTATATCAGCTCGGAGATTTGCTGTCTCCTCAATGAATGTCATTCTCGTGCAAATTCTAGTATCATCTGCAAAGGATGATATTGTTCTATAATTTATGTCTGTGTGTATGTCGGACATGATGAGAAAGTGAAGTGAGGCAAGAACTGTGCCTTGGGGAACAAACATTTACACCGAGGCATCCTCTGATTTTACATTTTTCAGTATTACTTTTTGCATTCTGTTTGTTGCGAAGTTAAAAATCTAGTTGCCCACGTCTGTAGTTATTTCTTTTGCACGCATTTTGCGCTCTAATACACCATGAGCGCACTTGTTGAATGCTTTTGCAAAGTCTGAGCATTTTCTTTTTTCTTCCTTTGGCCCCAAGACCATGTCATAATGGTTCAGTAATTGTGAGAGACAGGAGCGACCTGCTCTAAACACATGTTGCCTTCGGTTGTTCAATTGTTGTGAATCCATGTGATTAGCAATTTTGCCTCTTAAAACTCTCTGAAAGCTTTTGAAAATGTGATAGGTGCTATCATCTATTTTTTTTTTTCAGTTGCTTGGTAACCACCTTTGTGGTAACCACAAAGGTGGTAACCAAGCAAAGGTGGTAACCAAGCACTGCAACCGTTGTTTTTAATGACATTGTAACGACTCGCATGTCGAATCATCTTAGAATATTCAAGGCACATGATAGGGATTTCTTGCAATTCTTGACGAATATGGAGTTCCACGAGTCTGGGCCGGGGCAGAGTGCATGGGCATGCTATTAATGACTTCAAAGCTGAGTGGGTTGGGGTAATTTCGGAATTTTTTTAGATGCTGACATAATTTTGAGCCTAATTCATGAAATCACTTAGATTAATGATCTTTAGCCCGATTAATGACTCACTAAATACCGAGTCGTGTTATGACTTCAGTATCTCACTCATCTCTTTGTTGTTGTCTTCAAAGTTCCATCTCCTTTATACAAGGAGTGGTGTGATTATTGTGGTAGTGGGATAGTTGTGGTTGTGGGATGGTTGTTTTAGGGTGGTTTTAATGGTGGTAGTCTAGTGGGGTGGTTGCTGTGATGGTGGTAGTCTAGTGGGGTGGTTGCTGTGATGGTCTAATGGGGTGGTTGCTGTGATGGTCTAATGGGGTGGTTGCTGTGATGGTCTAATGGGGTGGTTGCTGTGATGATCTAGTGGGGTGGTTGCTGTGATGGTGGTCTAATGGGGTGGTTGCTGTAATGATCTAGGTGGGGTGGTTGCTGTGATGGTGGAGATATCAGTTGTTGGTGTTTGTGGGTGGGTGTAGGGAAAGGGTTAGAGGTGATGCATGAGGAGTGAAGCGGTGGGGCCAGGGGTTTGAGTTGTGGTAGGATTAGAGGTTGGGGGTGGTAATTTAGCTGGGTGGTAGTGCTGAGGGCGGAGGAGGTACGTGGTGAATATTGGGTGGAATTGATGAGGGGTCCAATTTTTTTTAATTAATAACATTAGATACAGGGCAATGAATAATTATCTTAGCTGACCTTTCTTTTAAAGACAATAACAAGACAAAGATCACGACAGCCAGGAAGATGACGGGGTGGGTATTGAAAACTTTCAAAACGAGGGAAATAATGGCAATGGTCACACTCTTCAAATTGCTAGTGCTCCCTCATTTAGAATACTGCTCAGTGCTGACGGCCCCGTTCAGGGCAGGAGAAATATCAGAGCTGGAACAAATACGTTTACGGCTCACATTGAGCCAGTAAAGCACCTAAATTACTGGGAACGCCTTCAAGTCTTGAACATGTACTCATTGAAGCGGAGTAGAGTGAGGTACATGATAATGTATACCTGGAAAGTACTCAAGGGCCTGGTCCTAAATCTGCACACTGCCATAACAACATACTGGAGTGAGAAATATGGGAGGACGTGCAAAATAAACCCAGTGAGGAGCAGGGGTGCGGTGGGCACAATAAGGGAACACTGTATCAACATCCGAGGTCCCAGACTATTCAACATCTTACCAGAAGATATCAGAAACACGGCTGGAACCAGTGTAGAAGCCTTCAAGAAGAAACTAGACAAGTATCTTCACCAGGTGCCAGATCAACCAGACTGTGATGGATATGTGGGGCAGCGGGCCTCCAGCAGCAACAGCCTGGTTGACCAGGGAAGCACCAGACGAGCCTGGCCCATGGCCGGGCTCCGAGAGTAGTGAGACTCTCGAAACTCTTCAAAGGTATATCAAAGGTATATCTGGAGTTTTCTTGCATAATATCCCTTTTCCCGGAATATAACATTCAGACCTTCTGAAGTTTTCTTAACACATTTGCATAGCATTTTTTCCAAGATGAGAGCAACATTTTTCTCAAAATGTGAATTTTTCCCAGATGCGACCTGCAAGTGTCGGCTAACACACGTCGTTATTTCTACCTGTTGGTGGGCAGGGTTATCAAAGTTACCTGTTGATATATCTGTGATTTGTTTCGAGAGTTTTGCAATCTTGCAACCCGGCCTGGGGCTGTGTTTTTCTGTTGATTCCTGTTAGCGGCTCGCTTCTCTCATATCCATCACTGGCATTCGGCAGAGGTAGTGATCCAGTTTCCTTTTGGAAATTTCTACACTTATTCCGGCAAAATATTTTTGATATCTGCTGGCAGCAGGTTGAAGAGTCTGGGACCACAGATGTTCCCTGCTTTTCACTGGGTTTATTTTACACTTCATTCCATATCTCTAATTCCAGTACGTTATGGTAATGTGTAGGTTTGGGATTAAACCCGCCAGCATCTTTCATGTGTATGTATTATCATATATTCATACGTTTCGCTGGTCCGGAGTTCGTACCCGGGACCTGTCGGTCTCAACATTGATGTACTTGACACTAGGGTGCAGATGTTGTGATGGTGTGGAGGGAGATGCTAGCATCTCTAACACATTTATGTCCTTCTAAATTAAGACTAAGGATGCTTCAGCTCTGATATTATTAGTTTTACCTTAAAACCTTACAATTAAAACAAAAACAGGGAAGTCTACCAATGGATAGGAAAATGCGAGGCGTCTTTAAAAGGCAGAATTGTAATTGTAAGGATGTGTGTATGCAGCCGAGATGTGGGTCACGGCAAAGTCGCCCCAATTCCCTGAAGACTGAAGGCTCAGAGTGGCTTGCCGCTGGTGTTGTGTTTATAATTGCTGACACTGTGCCTTTCAAATTTATGGAGGTTGTTTGTGCAGCGGCTGTGACGGCGATCAGGCTCTTATTCACCATTCACGCGGCGTCTCTTCGGGGGCTTTGTGTTACTGCTGGTACAAGCTGCGGGAATTGTAGCCGCATCGTTTAAGATGAATACGCAAAGGAAATGAAATTAATTGTGAATCTGATTTTTTATAAGTTCGAGATGTGAATACTGAGAACCCGAGGAAGCAAACGTGCGTCTTGCTTGAAGCTGTGGGGTCGCGTGAAGGTAACGAGTGAGTTGAAGCATCTTGCAGGTGCACTCTAGATGCAGATCATGCAGCGTGTATAATCGAGAACGTAAATTGATGATGTCTCTCTTTAATTGCTGAACGATGAGGCATCATCATCATCATCAGTATGGTGTTGTTCTCGTGCCATGAGCGTGTATGTCACACACCCGACACCGGTGAATGGGTAGAGACAATACTTCGTGTGTGAAGAGCTTACAACATCGGCGGCACAAACAGTCGAGCTGATCAAGGATGTTTACTGTGGGAGGTAAATTTGATTTATTTTATGGTATTAAACGATGGATTTATAGTTTATGCAAATCACCGAAGCATGACTGATGAGGGCATCACAGGGAAGTGCTGGTGTGGGATCGGGCCGCGGGAGCGATGAGACCCTGATTCTACATCAAGTATGGTAAGATCTGCGGAGGAAGCAGCGAGACCAGGTGTTACGGTGCTCTTCACCAACTCCCAGGCTGACGGACTGATTACCTCGTATTTTGTATATAGTTCTACAGTCTTCCCATTATGTCCTTAATTGTATTGATAAACCCAGATGTTACACATACATGTATGTATTTTTTCAGCCGAAACTTCGTTGAAATAATGTTTTATGTTTATTCAAGTCCTTTTAGTGTATAACTGTTTGAAGCTCGATCCTCCGTCTGCTAATTGCGAGACAATACACTGAAAGCTGACTGGAAATGCTTAAAAGGCGTGTGAGTTTCCCTGTCTCCTAATATCATGTTTATTTTTTCCCCTATAATCTATCTTGTCCATAATTACTATCGCATTTGCTTTGTCTGCTTTCGTAAGGTGAAGTCCAGGATCTTTCCTTAATTTATTGTATAACTTAACAAATCTTTGAGGACAATTGTGTTGTAGAGGTCTGAGCTTTGCGCAGATCTCTACAACAAAATTGTCCTCAAAGATTTGTTAAGTTATACCATGAATTAAGGAAAGATCCTGGACTTCACCTTACGAAAGCAGACAAAGCAAATGCGACAATAATTATGGACAAGGTAAATTATAGGGAAAAAAATAATGTGTTATTAGAAGACAGGGGAACTGACGTGCCCCTTAAAGGGTCAAAGAGTTTTCAGCGTCTTCCCTTCATACACAGGAGGAATTATCAACAGACCCACAGCTGTCTTCCAGGGAAATTTGAGTAATTCCTGAGGTGACTCTCTGATCAGCCAGGCTGTGGTGCCGCCTACGCTGAGCTGTTTGCGGCAAGCACCAACAGCCTCATTGATCAGGTTCTCAACAGGAAGGCTTGGTCTGGGACCGGGACGTGTTGACGATAATTCAAGAAATATTCAGGTAACCTTCGTGTAAGAGGGACGGGATACTTAAGTGAGAGCGACAGGTGAGGAAGGACACGTGGGGGAAGACAGGTGAGGAAGGACACGTGGGGGAAGACAGGTGAGGAAGGACACGTGAGGGAAGACAGGTGAGGAAGCACACGTGAGGGAAGACAGGTGAGGAAGGACACGTGAGGGAAGAGGGAGGACAGGTGAAGCAAGATAGGTGAAAGAAGACAGATGAAGGAAGACAGGTGAGGTAAAAGATGACTTGCCAGAGAAACGGGCTTGAGTATCCGCTGCAGGAGGCTGTAATTATACTGTTGCTGCTGCAGTACTTGCTGTTGCTGCTGCTGGTGTTCTTGCTTTTGTTGCTGCTGTTCTTGCTACTACTGCTGTTGCTATTACTGCTGTTCTGCTGCTGCTGCTGTTCTTGGTGCTACTGTTGTTGCTATTGCTGCTGCTGCTGTTACTGTTGCTACTGCTGCTGTTTTTGTTGTTGCTACTGCTGCTGTTCTTGTTTTTGTTGCTGAAGTTCTTGATGTTGCTGCTGTTCTTGTTTTTCCTGCTGTTCTTGCTGATGTTCTTGCTGCTATTCTTGCTGCTACTGTTGTTGCTATTGGTGCTGCTGCTGTTCTTGCTGCTTATGCTATTCTGCTCTTGTTATTGTTGCAGTTGCTGCTGTGATGATGCTGTTGCTACTCTTGTGCTTTTTAATTTTAACTAAATGACGATGAACACGAGTTTGTCCAACAGCCAGAGCGAGATGGACCATCGTTGTTATCATCACTGGGAACTGCGGCGAGGAGGGAACGTAGAGGGGAAGGGGGGAGGAGGAAAGACGATGATGAATGAGAAAGAGGAGGATAAATGAGGAAAAGAAAAGAGGATGATGAATGAGAAAGAGGAAAGAGGAGGATAAATGAGGAAAAGAAAAGAGGATGATGAATGAGAAAGAGGAAAGAGTATGGGGGAGGAGGAAGAGAACTCTCGTTATCACAGTCACTCGTTATCACAAGCACACTCGTTATCACAGCTTTACTCGTTATCTCAAGTCACTCGTTATCACAGCCACTTGTTATTATTGTCACAAGTAATTGAGATATAATACCGAACATAACGGTGTCCAAAAAATCCACACTCAGAGCACAGTCTGATGGAAGTTGAGAGCTTCAGACACATTGGTCTTAATTAAGCAGCATAATATAGTCATGGGGTGTATTCAGTAAGTTGAACTTAATAAAAAATATTAACTGAGATCAAATAAATCATAGGCTCTACAATATGCTGGGAAAGTAATATGATTAACAGGAATTTGAACCAGTATCTCGAGAGGATGAGCTCAGTGACACTAGAATTGAGACCTAAACGTACCATGAAGAAAAAAGAAGAGGAGATGCAAGGTAGAGAGGAGCGTTTCCTCTACAGGTGAAGACGAAGAATTACAGAACCTCTCGAAGGCAGCAGACCTGAAGAAAGAAAAATACTGGGTAGACAAATGAAAAACATTCAGCTCAGGCTGAATGCGTCGTACAGAGCCTAGGAGAGACGAAGCGAGAAAACCATAAATGAAATTAAAATAAATCCAAAATACTTTATCACAGGCAAAAACCACATCTAGTATCGGGCTCTTACTCAAAGGTGATGGAACGTAAGTTGAAAACAACAGTGAACAACAGTGAACAATTAATCAGTCTAAAGATTCACAATCCAAATGACTTTTTCATTGGTGTGAAATAAAAACTCTCCTGACATCTCCATAATTTCTTACATAACTTTAACCCCGCCTGACTTGGAAGAATCTAGTGATAGCATGTCTACACACACAGCAACAGGCCCAGACGCGTGGCCCTCGATATTCATGAAGATTGTTTAGAGAAGTAGCTCGGACACACGAACCATCCAACAGTCATCTTGGATGCCTCAAAACAAGCAAAATGTCGTTGTAGTGTGCACAAACTTTCTAAAAGTCTTCAACATGTGTGACTATTGTGTAATAGCACACAAAATGTGTGCAAAAGAAATAACTGTAAAATAGGTAGATGGACATTAAACATTCTAACAAAAAATTAAGAGTAACAGTGAACAGAGTAAATGAAAAGACTGTTATAGTGAAACGATTTTTTCCCCAAGGCACAGTACTTTCCCCTTTCTGAGTATGATATCCGACATAGAACGAGACATCGTCGTGACATCGCATTATGCTTTGCAGACGATACTAGAATATGAATGAGAGTAGCAGCCACTGAGGACGCAGAAAACCTTCAAGCTTATGTAAACCAAGTCTTCCAATGGGCCGTTGACAACACTACGATGTTCAATAAGAAGAAAATTTATTTACTCCACTGTGGAAAAATTGAAGAAATAAAGACTGGAATGGAGTATAAAAAAATAATCACTCGGTAGATGGAGAGGCTGACGTGAGGGACTTAAGATTTCACTTTCATGGATCACAAGTGTTTACCTGGAGAGAGTTCCGGGGGTCAGCGCCCCCGCGGCCCGGTCTGTGACCAGGCATTATAACAATGACAAGGAAAGTGATGTGTTGGATAACCAGAACCTTGATAACAAAATATACAAAGCCAATAATACTTTTAGTCATTTGTTCTCTATAGGCTGGAATTTTGTTGTACTTAACCCCCCCCCCCTCCCCTTTTTTTAAGGCAGGCGAGAGTGTAGATCTGCAGAATGGACACAGAACCTTCACTGTTTATATAAATTCTGTCAAATACGTTTATCTGTTCTCCTTGGACTTGAAACATAGGTGAGACAGATATCACACCTCCAGTGAAAAGCAGGGGCGCAATGAATATACTAAGAAATAACTCATTAAGTGTAATGGAACCAAAACTCTCTAACACCCTCCTTTCATACGTGAGGGGAATTACCAGCAGACTTCTGGCTGTCTTCAGATCATTTCCTGACGAGCCGAGCTGTGGTACATGCATTGGACTGCGTGTGGTTAGCACCAACAACCTAGTTGATCTGACCATACAACGATCCGTGCCTCTGGATAGTTGACCCTTAAAATCTTCTCCGGGGAAACTCCAGGTAAATCACACCTCTGTCGTTATCATGCCGCTCTAGTTATCATGTTGCTCTCGTTATCACGCCATTCTTGTTATCAAGCTAGCGACTCCTGCATGATACTGCTGGATCCCCAATGCAAAATGAGCCATGGCTGGGGTTAGCGTTGTCTGCGGACCGCGGAATACTGCGGTGATGGGTGGGTCATGCGCCACCCGCCACAACGCGCCACCCCTGCTGAGCTCACCTAAGCATGAAATATATTTTTAGTTAACTCCCCAGCAGGTGTGCCCGCGTCTTCCCCTCTCCCCCTCTTCCCCTCTCCTCCCTCTTCCCCTCTCCTCCCACCAGCTTCCCGGCCTACATCCTCCCAGATCCTCTTTCTCATCCTCCCTGCCAACTACCCTTCCAGTGCCTACATCCTCCCAGATCCTCTATCTTATATTCCCTTCCAAGTCCCCTGTCAGAGCTTACTTCCTCCAACATCTAGGTACTCTCTACCAAGTCCTCTTCTAGAGTGTCTTTACTACGTGTTCATTTAAATTATCAGATGTACTATACAGATTTTCTGTCTTCATGAAGGAACTTGATAAGTTCTTCAAGACAGTCTGACCAGCCGGCTGTGGTTCGTACGTTGAGTCGACTACGTGCGGCCAGCAATAAGTCTGCTTGATGAGGCCTTGATCCACCAGGAGGCCTAGTCTGGGATCCGGTCGCGGGGGGTGTTGATCCCCCGGAAGCATCATTCTTCCGATTACCGTCTTCAAGTCCCTAAATTATCACGAATAAATCTCCTATTCTTTTATCTTAGCCAAATCTCCCGTCATGATTACAAAAGAATAAAGACGATTTCTGACCACCAGCATTAGTCTGGTCTACAACCTGACCCTCTCAATGACTACATTCTTCTACCAATGTACCACACCTCACCTTGTGGCAGTATATAAGTCTCCATACTGTCGCTTCAACTTCACATTGTTTCAGACTATGGAACAAAATTTCTTATTCAGGCTGAGGGACTGACCACCTCAAGACTACGTCTTCAAGGGTGATGGACTGATTACATCGTCTTCACATCTCTACTGCTTCTTCCAACTTTTCTGTACTCGACTGAAGAAGCCTACTCTGTAGGCTAAACATTTCGGATTAAAGATACCTAACTGTTACACATGTGTCTTACTTGAGTGATGTAGCTGTTACACATGTGTCTTACTTGAGTGATGTAGCTGTTCACACTTCTAACTTCATTCCTGTGACATTCAGTTCCATTATTTACTACTTTCCTAATATTATTCCTAATGCTAGACACAGGTATACCAAAGCTGTATTCTACATTTTCCTTCACGGTACTTTGGCTACCTTATCAGCGTTATCATGAAGGAGTAATTGAATGTGTGATGGAATCCATAAAAACTGCACTTTTTTTTTTTTTTTTTTTTAAGCATATGTTTGGCTTCGCCAGTGAGCATGTTGTTAGCACCATTATGCGAGTCAAGAGCCTTCAGTGATGACATAGAATCAGTAATAATCAATGAGTGAAGCTCATATTCGTAAGTTAACTTTAGTGTAATTAGGATGGCAAACAATTCAGGTTGCAGTGTAGACGCCCAGTTGTTAATTCTTATGCCTAGCTCAACATGGTTTCTATCGTTCTTATCTAGGGAGGTGGCAACAAGAGCAGACGCAGCCCTGCCAGTTGACTCCTGCTTAGATCCTTCAGGGTATATAATTTGTGATATATTATTACTAACAGTTAAGTGAGAAATTTCTTCTTGGCCAGTTGCCTTTTCAAGTGATTTAAGTAAGGGTTTACTAGTGATGAGCTTCTTGGGAGGGGCTCGCAGGTATGTGATATTAAATGGACATAACTTCCATGGAGGGGTGAAATGCTCTTGTTGTTTACAGAGATACAGTTCGTGCAGGTTATAAAACTTGATATAATTGCATGTTTCTCACGACGCACTCAAATCTGTGTTTATTTCAAGATATTTGTAGTGACAGTGTCTGTTTCATTTCTTAACATTCTAATACCAAGTAGTCAGTAATCCTGTCACTGATACCAGGAGCATCAAGCTCCTTCCTCATATTAAGAACCTTGGTAGTTTTAAGACAGCCAAGAATAATACTGAGGACTCTATGTTGCATTAGCTCCAAGGGCTGAAGAGAATTTTCCTTAGCTAATATAAACATGGGCGCAGCATAATCAAGGATCTATGCTATGCACATCATTCTCATTATTTTCACATTATCACCATAGGGTTGTGAGTATTTAGGCTATATTTGCATTGTTATTTAGTTGTGGTAAGATGTATTTTTCGAAGGGTACGTCTACACCAAGATATCTGTAAAATTTTACGTAGCTGACGTTGTCACCCTGCAAACATGATAGGGGCCATGAGCGTAATAAAAACACGAGGGGCCATGAGCGTAATAAAAACACGAGGGGCCATGGGCGCAATAAAAACACGAGGGCTCATGGGTGCAGTAAAAACATGAGAGGCCTATCCACAGAACACTGTGTCAACATCCATGACTTTTCAACCTGCAACTAGCAGATACCAGAAATATTGATGGAAAAATGAGGGAAGTTATCAAAAAGAAACTAAGTATGACTTTCTACAAGCGCTTGATCAATCAGATTGTTATGGTTGTTTGGCCTGTGGACCGTTAGCAGCACTAGCCCGTTTGACCTGAGTCTACACTACAAGGAAGCCTGACTTTAGGCTAGGCTGCGAAGGCAAAATAACCCTCGAAATCATTCACAGGTATGTCCCTGGTGTGTTCTCACCTCTTTCTTACTCTACCCATCTCTCCCATTCTCCTCCTCCTCCTCTCCTTCTGACCCCTCCACTCCATCATCTTAGAACTCGTCCATGCCCCATGGCCCCAGCAAGTGCCCTGTGGGCCGTGGCAAGACTATTAGTAGTTCTCTTAGTGGTACAGTGAGCCATTATGTTACTGTCTGGCTAATGTTGTGTCGAGGTCACCACAGTAACTTGTACCAGCAGCACCTGATCTGATTCACTACCTGACACCCACCACAGTAACTTGTACCAGCAGCACCTGATCTGATTCACTACCTGACACCCACCACAGTAACTTGTACTAGCAGCACCTGATCTGATTCACTACCTGACACCCACCACAGTAACTTGTACTAGCAGCACCTGATCTTATTCACTACCTGACACCCACCACAGTAACTTGTACCAGCAGCACCTGATCTGATTCACTACCTGACACCCACCACAGTAACTTGTTCCAGCAACACTTGGTCTTACCCACTACCTGACACCCACCACAGTAACTTGTTCCAGCAACACTTGGTCTTACCCACTACCTGACACCCACCAAAGTAACTTGTACCAGCAGCATTTGATCTTACCTACTGCCTGACACCCACCACAGTAACTTGTTCCAGCAACACTTGGTCTTACCCACTACCTGACACCCACCACAGTAACTTGTACCAGCAGCATTTGGTCTTACCCACTGCCTGACACCCACCACAGTAACTTGTTCCAGCAACACTTGGTCTTACCCACTACCTGACACCCACCACAGTATCTTGTACCAGCAGCACCTGATCTTACCCACCAACTGACGACATTAGAAAATAAAAGAACTAGGGCGGCCTCAACAGACTACAGATGTGGTCGACAAGTAGCTTCTTGAGTTCATTCCTATTAAATGCAGGGTCATGTGAATTGGAGGGAAGGGTGACTGGACGTAGAGTGGGCGGAAAGAAACTACAAATATCAGAGAGAGAAAAAAGGACCTAAGGATGATTATAACACCAGTCACATTGCCAGAAATACACACAAGATGTATAACATCACCTTCTTATGTGAGATTAGCAAACCTCAGAAAACAATTCATGAACTTGAATAAAGACTCCTTCAGAACCTTATATTCACCCCTGGCCCCGGGCCGGGCTACGGGAGTAGGAAAAGTCTCGAAACCCCTCAAAGGTATATCAAAGGTATATAATTAAATATGCAATCCCAGTATGGAGCCCACACCTGGTCAGGCAAGCTATGAAACTCGAAAAGCTCCAAATATTTGTAACCAGGCTAGCACCAGAACTAAGAGGAATGCACTATGAGGGGAGTTGAAAAAACAACCTGCCGACCTTGGCGGAGAAAATGACAAGGGAAGACTTGATTACAATATATAAATGAGATAACAATAAGCTGAATTAAGAGGACCAGGATCAAGGGAACACATGTGGAAGCTGAAGACACAGATGAGTCAATAGGATGCGATGAGGCAGTGGTGGAGGTAAACTCAATACACAGCTTCAAGGGTAGCTATGAGAAGGCCCACGAGGCCAGAAATCAGTATGTCGTGGCCAAGAGCCTAGTCTCAACCCAGCAAACTCAATTCGGTGAGTACACAGTTGGGGATGAGAGTGGGGGCAGCAAACACACACACACACACACACACACATACACACATACACATACACACACACACACACACGATGGTGGTATAGTGGTGAGCATAGCTGCCTTCCAAGCAGTTGACCCGGGTTCGATTCCCGGCCATCGCAGGTTAATTTTCCCAGTAGCAAACAGCGAAGAGGCGGGGCCAGGAGCTGAGTCTCGACCCCTGCAACCACAATTAGGTGAGTACTATTAGGTGAGTACACACACACACACACACACACACACACACACACACACACACACACACACACACACACACACACACACACACACACACACACACACACACACACAACAATATACAGATGGAGTGGCAAGATAGTGCAGAATATTAAGTAGATGGAGAGTTAAGGCAAGACAGCCTACTAGAGAGATGGATAAATTTAGGGAAGACAGCATACGACCTTAGATGGATAGTTCAGATAAGAGAGTGAGAGGTTAAGGGACGACATAGTGAGGGAGTTAATGAGGGAGATAGTAAGGAAGTTAAGCTTGGAGGAAATAGCGAGGGAGAAGATAGTGAGGGGGTTAATGAGGAAGATAGAGAGGGAGTTAATAAGAGAGAAGATAGTGATGAGGTTA
Organism: Cherax destructor; assembly: GCA_009830355.1. Classification (NCBI taxonomy): domain Eukaryota; kingdom Metazoa; phylum Arthropoda; class Malacostraca; order Decapoda; family Parastacidae; genus Cherax; species Cherax destructor. The sequence goes on along the minus strand of WNWK01000616.1, from coordinate 90,475 downwards.
ATGATGGTGGTAACCTGGAGGGATTAGCGAAGTAGAGGGAAGAGACGAAGTAACAGAGGGTGGTAATTAAGATGGTGATAACAAAAATAATGAAAATTGCTGCTTCTTCTAACTAGACTAACTCATAGTACTATTCTACTAGTAAATATTAACTATACTGCAATTACAACTTATTGCTGCTGCTTCTGCTACTGTTGTTACTACTACTGCCACCGTAACAACCACAAGAACCACACCAGCAACAACTACTACTATTATTATACTTAACACTGCTAGTGGAACTGCTACTATCACTACAAATACCACAGCTGTGGTGACTATTACTACTTACTGTAGTGCTACGACTATCACTAATATTTCTTCCTCTCTGATATACTGACACTTGCTAGTGAGGAGTGGTGGTGCACCTGTTAGTGAGGAGTGGTGGTGCACCTGTTAGTGAGGAGTGGTGGTGCACCTGTTAGTGAGGAGTGGTGGTGAACCTGTTAGTGAGGAGTGGTGGTGAACCTGTTAGTGAGGAGTGGTGGTGCACCTGTTAGTGAGGAGTGGTGGTGCACCTGTTAGTGAGGAGTGGTGGTGCACCTGTTAGTGAGGAGTGGTGGTGCACCTGTTAGTGAGGAGTGGTGGTGCACCTGTTAGTGAGGAGTGGTGGTGAACCTGTTAGTGAGGAGTGGTGGTGCACCTGTTAGTGAGGAGTGGTGGTGCACCTGTTAGTGAGGAGTGGTGGTGCACCTGTTAGTGAGGAGTGGTGGTGCACCTGTTAGTGAGGAGTGGTGGTGCACCTGTTAGTGAGGAGTGGTGGTGCACCTGTTAGTGAGGAGTGGTGGTGCACCTGTTAGTGAGGAGTGGTGGTGCACCTGTTAGTGAGGAGTGGTGGTGAACCTGTTAGTGAGGAGTGGTGGTGCACCTGTTAGTGAGGAGTGGTGGTGAACCTGTTAGTGAGGAGTGGTGGTGCACCTGTTAGTGAGGAGTGGTGGTGCACCTGTTAGTGAGGAGTGGCGGTGCACCTGTTAGTGAGGAGTGGTGGTGCACCTGTTAGTGAGGAGTGGTGGTGCACCTGTTAGTGAGGAGTGGCGATGCACCTGTTAGTGAGGAGTGGCGGTGCACCTGTTAGTGAGGAGTGGCGGTGCACCTGTTAGTGAGGAGTGGCGGTGCACCTGTTAGTGAGTGGCGGTGCACCTGTTAGTGAGTGGCGGTGCACCTGTTAGTGAGTGGCGGTGCACCTGTTAGTGAGGAGTGGCGGTACACCTATTAGTGAGTGGCGGCGGTGCACCTGTTAGTGAAGAGTAGTGGTGCACCTGTTATTGAGGGGTGGTGGTGTACCTGTTGATGAGGAGTGGTGATGCACCTGTTGGTGAGGAGTGGTGATGCACCTGTTGGTGAGGAGTGGTGATGCACCTGTTGGTGAGGAGTGGTGATGCACCTGTTGGTGAGGAGTGGTGATGCACCTGTTGGTGAGGAGTGGTGATGCACCTGTTGGTGAGGAGTGGTGATGCACCTGTTGGTGAGGAGTGGTGATGCACCTGTTGGTGAGGAGTGGTGATGCACCTGTTGGTGAGGAGTGGTGATGCACCTGTTGGTGAGGAGTGGTGATGCACCTGTTGGTGAGGAGTGGCGGTGCACCTGTTATAAGGAGTGGCGGTGCACCTGTTAGTGAGGAGTGGTGGTGAACCTTTTAGTGAGGAGTGGTGGTGCACCCGTTAATGAGGAGTGGCGGTGCACCCGTTAGTGAGGAGTGGCAGTGCACCTATTAGTGAGGAGTGGCAGTGCACCTATTAGTGAGGAGTATCAGTGCACCTGTTAGTGAGGAATGGTGGTGCACCTGTTAGTGAGGAGTGGTGGTGCACCTGTTAGTAAGGAGTGGTGGTGCACCTGTTAGTGAGGAGGGGTGGTGCACCTGTTAGTCAGGAGTGGTGGTGCACCTGTTAGTAAGGAGTGGTGGTGCACCTGTTAATAAGGAGTGGTGGTGCACCTGTTAATAAGGAGTGGTGGTGCACCTGTTAATAAGGAGTGGTGGTGCACCTGTTAATAAGGAGTGATGGTGCACCTGTTAATAAGGAGTGGTGGTGCACCTGTTAATAAGGAGTGGTGGTGCACCTGTTAATAAGGAGTGGTGGTGCACCTGTTAATAAGGAGTGGTGGTGCACCTGTTAATAAGGAGTGGTATAAACGATATGTTAATTGGCGTTTTGGAGGCGTGGTTGAAATGATAAGGCTTCGGAGGCTTCTTACTTTATTTGTAATAAGGGTGCGGGTAACAGGCTGCGTGTCTGTGGCCATGGCCAAGGGCCATGTGTCATGCGAGAGGGAGAGGAGTAGGCCTGTTGACTGAGAGTTGTCTGGGCGCCAAGTGAGAGAGAGGCAGGGGTGAGGCAGACTCACATGGGTATGCCTACCAGGCTTGTCCTCTGGCGGAATACTATGGAAACTAGCATGGCGCGAAATATGAACTCAGCTGGCAGACAGCATGGCTGTCTATGCAGACAGTCAGGCTGTCTACATCGCTCGGTCACGCTACCCATGGTCGACCCGACCATGAATGGCATTAAAAAAAACTAGGGTCTCTCTCTCTCGCAAGAACAGGTCACAGAACACGAAAGAAAAATACATATATACATAAACATATGGACATAGAAAAAAAAACTTCCTCCAGAGAGGGAAGAAAAAAGCGGTGTGCTTCGTGACGTCAGTGGAGTCAGGCAGCTGACCACAGCACATGGCTTGCTGATCCACGTGGCTTGGAGATCCACGTGGCTTGCTGACCCACAATACACGAGGAGACACGCTCACACTGGGAAATCACCACAAACTCACCTCTGAAGTGCTGAAATAGTTGTGCTGAGCTGAACAACAACAGCAGAATATGCTGGCAAGACTGAGCACGTGACTGAGAAACAGCATGGGACGCTGTGGCGTGAAGTCAGTGACGCCATTTCTCGGAGAATTAGACAAATTTCGGCCTGAATCCTGCATGTACCTGTGTCTGGACGCTGAAATTTGCAGACACGACATCAGGATAACTCGTTGAGAGACGGATGCTTCTTGTGTAGGCTGATGAATTGAAGACACTTCATTCCTCTTCCTCCCCTCGCGGGCAAACACAACTGCTACGAGGCACCGCTGCCACCATTTATAACGATATGTTATTTGGAGTTTTCTTGGAGGCGTGGTTGAAATGATAAGGCTTCGGAGTCTTCTTACTTTATTTGTAATAAAGGTGCGAGTAACAGGCTGCGTGTCTGTGGCCATGGCCAAGCCTTGCGAGAGGGAGACGAGTTAGGCCTGTTGTCTGAGTGAAGTCTGGGCGCCAAGTGAGAGGGGCCAGGGCGGGTCTGGTAGACGTGGGTACGCCTACCAGGCTTGCCCTCTGGCGGAAACCATGGAAACTAGCATGGCACGAAATATGAACTCAGCTGGCAGACAGCATGGCTGTCTATGCAGACAGTCAGGCTGTCTACAGTGGTGGTGCACCTGTTAATAAGGAGTGGTGGTGCACCTGTTAATAAGGAGTGGTGGTGCACCTGTTAATAAGGAGTGGTGGTGCACCTGTTAATAAGGAGTGGTGGTGCACCTGTTAATAAGGAGTGGTGGTGCACCTGTTAATAAGGAGTGGTGGTGCACCTGTTAATAAGGAGTGGTGGTGCACCTGTTAATAAGGAGTGGTGGTGCACCTGTTAGTGAGGAATCGAAGTGGGCAATGCTTCTATTACTGAGGCGCGGCAGTGTTCTTATTACTGAGGCGCGGCAGTGTTCTTATTACTGAGGCGCGGCAGTGTTCTTATTACTGAGGCTCGGCAGTGTTTTTATTACTGAGGCGTGTTAGTGTTCTTATTACTGAGGAGCAGCAGTGTTCTTATTACTGAGGCGCGGCAGTGTTCTTATTACTGAGGCGCGGTAGTGCACCTAGTCCCGCAGAATAAATTTAAATAAACCAATAGGATAATACACACTTCGATCACAGAGGAGAGAGAGAGAGAGAGAGAGAGAGAGAGAGAGAGAGAGAGAGAGAGGAAAGTGTAAGTTCTTTTCATTATTAATCACTTAGAGCGGTGTATCTCTTAACTAAATTTTTGAAGGTATGAGGTGGTCAGTCCCTCAGCCTGGAGGGACTGACACCTCATAGCCACTACGAAGGTGATGGACTGACACCTCATAGCCACTACGAAGGTGATGGACTGAAGAAGCCCACAGTGTAGGTGAAACATAGAAACATATCAACAATAAAAGATTCCAAACTACTGCACATGTGTTTTACGTTATTACATCAATGACATCAATGGTATAAAATACCATGATGGGAATTTGATGACGTTGCTTCACCGGATGGTTTGTTAAGTTGAAGGCTGGATGGTTTGTTAGGTTGAAGGTAGGATGGTTTGTTAGGTTGAAGGCTGGATGGTTTGTTAGGTTGAAGGCTGGATGGTTTGTTAGGTTGAAGGCTGGATGGTTTGTTAGGTTGAAGGCTGGATGGTTTGTTAGGTTAAAGGCTGGATGGTTTGTTAGGTTTAAGGTAGGATGGTTTGTTAGGTTGAAGGTAGGATGGTTTGTTAGGTTGAAGGCTGGATGGTTTGTTAGGTTGAAGGTAGGATGGTTTGTTAGGTTGAAGGCTGGATGGTTTGTTAGGTTGAAGGCTGGATGGTTTGTTAGGTTGAAGGTAGGATGGTTTGTTAGGTTGAAGGCTGGATGGTTTGTTAGGTTGAAGGCTGGATGGTTTGTTAGGTTAAAGGCTGGATGGTTTGTTAGGTTTAAGGTAGGATGGTTTGTTAGGTTGAAGGTAGGATGGTTTTTTAGGTTGAAGGCTGGATGGTTTGTTAGGTTGAAGGCTGGATGGTATGTTAGGTTAAAGGCTGGATGGTTTGTTAGGTTTAAGGTAGGATGGTTTGTTAGGTTGAAGGCTGGATGGTTTGTTAGGTTGAAGGCTGGATGGTTTGTTAGGTTAAGGCAGTATGTTCTTTTAGGTTTTACGCAGGATAGTGTGCTAGGTTTAAGGTATATACATTGTACGTTAATGTCATCTGTAATTTATATCGTGAATATGTTTTATCTTTAGAGTGGGTATTTTTTAATTTATATACGCTGAAATATATATGCACTGCTGGGTGCATACACACTGTAGGCAGGTTTTGTAACGTAGTCAAGGCATGGTATAGTTCAGCTGGTTGGCGTGGGCAGTAGCGATAACGTTGGTGTGGGCGTGGTGGGACTGTCAATAAGGATTGAGCGCGGTCCGCTTGCCGTGGCTAGCTTGGTCTGGTCAGCTCACTACTGGGGCGCGCGTTGAAATCTCCTTGGAGGGCTGCTGGAGGTGACGTGGCCTCAGCACAAATGGCCACAAAATGGCCGTATTTACGTATGATTGGTCCTCACAAGTCATCATCCTCCCCCTTGCCCCTATTCCCTCCTTCGTATTCCCCCCTCTTCCCAGTCCCGACATACTTCTCGTCACCTCCTCATACACCTAAAGCCAAAGAATCATGACTTTTTTCCCAACTCTCCAAGCGTCCTATCCGCCCCATCGCTACTGAGAACCTCACCTTACCCACTAAACTCTCGCCTCTTCCCTCCCTTCTCCATCCCCCTGGTAAAATAAAAAAACAATACATGCATTTCCGTAAGTGGGTAAGTGGCAGGTAAGACTGCCCTCATGATTGGATAAGCACAGAGACCTCATTGTGCCCCCGTAGCTTGGCTGAAGTGGGGCGAGGGAGAGAGGAAAAAGAAAAAGTCATTACATTCTTTCATTAAGTAGCATTTGCGGTTAAAAAATAAAAGATTTGTATATGGTTAGAAGTGAATGGGTGCATTTGGGCAGGATGTGGATGTAGGTAAGTATAGCCCATGGCGTGGGTGTAGGCTAGTGTGTGTGTAAGTTTGCTTATACGTGGATGGGACGAGGGACAGGTGACAGTGTGCTGTCTCATCCTACCCTCCCTCCGTGCACCAGTCGGGAGAATGAGGGGTAAATTCTCTCTCTCTCTCTCTCTCTCTCTCTCTCTCTCTCTCTCTCTCTCTCTCTCTCTCTCTCCCTCCCTCCCCCACATCCCCTTCCTCCCCACTCTCCTCCTCCGTCCCCCACATCCCCTTCCTCCCCACTCTCCTCCTCCCTCCCCCACTTCCCCTTCCTCCCCGCTCTCCTCCTCCCTCCCCTTTCTCCCCCTCCCTCCCCACTCTCCATCTAGGTCCATCAGTGAGCATCAGCGCTGACCACTAACACATGCAAATCCCTTAACACAATTGAAATTTAAGGTCCACACTACATTGTGTATATAGGAGATCACGTGGAAATACGTACATATATGTACGAGAAGTGTACATGAACCTCGGAAATGTGTACATGAACCTCGGGAATGTGTTTGTCTTTGTACTTGCCTAGTTGTACTCCTCTAGTTGTGTTTGCTGGGGTGGATTCATAGCTCATTGTCCCGAACCCGATTACCTGTAACCTGTGGTACAGGCTTGGAGTAATTGTAATTGAATCTGAATATAATTAAAAAAATAGTAATTGTAATTAAACATTTAGATTAAAAAGTAAATGTATTTGTAGTCGTAATTGACTATTGTCAAGCTTATGCCTGCTTAAATTACATCATAAAACTGGGGCACCATGATGAGCTAATGACAAAATTAAAGTACACTTCAAATGGTACATTGCTGTACATTCTAAGATGATCCTCATTGTTTGGGTCACGTTCATTTGTACTGCCGAGAGTCATGTTTCCGTCGCCATCTCCTGGTAAAGCTTTAATATGTTTTTTTTTTCCATTAAGTCAAGTTTTATGTGTAGAGGAGGCAAGAGAACTTATTTGTTTTATTGACCACATTCCTTGTTCATGGTGTAAAATCTGAGCAAAATCTATAGCATGTCGTCTAGCAAGTTCACTTTGAGAATGAGGTCCTGCGTTATTTATGTTACGCTGGAGTTCTGCGTCATCACTGTCACTACTTGTTAGACATCAGAGGAGTGTTTTCAAGGTTTTCAGGTAGTATTGGCACTGGTATGTCTGGTCCATGAGCAACGAGTCGTATGGCGAATTGAAGATTTGAATACGAAATTATTTTTTTTTATCTTTTTGGTGTTTCCTTGTACATTACAGGAGCAAAAGTAGCAATCATCATTGTGAATTTATTTTTGTTTCCTTTACCTCATTGGAGCACCAAAACGAATTTTTTTTCGTACCTTTCGTTCACTGTCTTAGTTCTTCAGCACAAACGGGACAGACTTTATGGGAAGCCCATGATTTGTTTGGTCTTCAACTTTCACTTCGAAGTATTAATGGTAAGCTTTTTTTTCCAAAGTGTTTAACATTTCTCTGTTGCTTCTTAACGACCAATTCACCACATATATAACAGTATCTGTCACATGAACCACAGTTCTTCTCTGAAAAAAATAAAATAAAAACTGTACTAAAAGAAAACAGAAATACAATACACGTTTGTATAGTTGGTAAGTAAGACACACAGGCAACATTTAGGCATCTTTATTCCGAAACGTTTCACCTACACAGTAGGCTTCTTCAGTCTAGTGCAGAGAGTGGGCTGCCCACTCTCTGCACTAGACTGAAGAAGCCTACTGTGTAAGTGAAACTTTTCGGGATAAAGATGCTTAAATGTTGCCTGTGTGTCTTACTTACCAACTTGTCGGTATTGTATGCCATTTTGATTTTCACGTTCGTATAGTGCAGACACATATCACATGGCAGCTTTCAGCCTCAAGTGCCCTGTAACCCCTTCTCCTCCTCAGAGCCTCTTGTTACCCCTACCCACATTCATGTCAAGACCTGTTATATGACGAGGGGTTAGTAGCAACACTATTATGTAGGCAATTTAGCAAAAATTGTACATTAAAAGCCTTGATAAAATAAGTGTCATATGTATATAACACTTATTTTATCAAGGTTTTAATGCACCTCTGCTTCATGGGTTTTGGATTTCACATGATTCATTCATTCACTTAAATTTAAACATCATTTATGAAATCAGCACATCAAAATTTATAAGAAAAAGGCAGCAAGTCTTAAGCAGATGGCTAAGCTATCAGCAGCAGCTTTTTTTTTATCCTAGCTTAAAAATGGATTGGTTTCCATAAGAAAAAAAAAGAGTCCAGGTGCTTCAAGAGGTGAGGATCCTTGTCGTAAGTGAATCTGAGAATGAGGAAACAAGGTGTGAAAATCTCCAGAAGGATGAATCATTTGAGTCTAAGCTATACCCACGTAACAGACCTCACATTCTTTCGTTCATACCCTCTTAAAGCTGGAGGTCAACAGAAATCACTGCTGATGACCTAGAACTGGGTTTGAAAAAGTTTATACAAGAGAATTGTGCTCTCATTCGACGTAGATCCCTTGGTCTATAGAAGGAATTCTTCTCCGTAGGTGCTCCCTCTGAGGAAATAATAAAGAGAAATGATGGGTTACACAGCAACTTCAGCACCGTCACAGAAAGTATTTAGCATAGCAGGATTTGTCTTTACTTTCCTTAGGGCGCAGCTAAGCCCAGCATCCTTCGGCGAACTTCTCCGGATTACGTGCGACCCAGAAATTTAATAAGTACCTTCCATGCTTGAATCTTAATGAACTGTAATATGTGAAAACAGATGTAACTTATATAAGCTGTGTTCCATTAAAGTCATTATTTTATTATTTTACGCATTGGAAAATAAATAAATAACTCATTTGCAATTTTCTGCAACAATTCATTGCAGTAATTCTTTTAATTTTGTTCAGCTTCTAGGTGAAGTTTCCTTGTTTAAATTCTCTTGAATGAAAACAAATATTATTAAACATTATGTATAAGATCTAAAATAGTAAAGTACATTATGTGAAATGAAACTTATTTGAAAATTTGTAATCTTGTCGGACCTTTGATTCATTGTAACAAATATTATGCACTGGTGTCAGCCCGTTCCGCTGGGTCCTCCATTCTTGGACCTAGTAACAGATAATTATATATATATATATATATATATATATATATATATATATATATATATATATATATAAATGTCGTGCCGATTAGGTAAAACTGGTCAATTAGCAAGAACTCATTTAAAATTCAGTCCTTTCTAAAAAAATTCTTTTATACGTTTAAAGATACATATTTTTCAATTATGTTGATGTAAAAAAATTTAATCTGGAACCAAAAGAATCTTAGAAAACTTACCTAACCTTATTATAACAAGCGCAATTTAATTTAGCCTAACCCAACTAAATATATTTTAGATACTTTTACAATAATTTAATAACAAACACAATGAAATATATTTTTTTCGTTAGGTTCAGAATGATTTTTGCGAAATTATTGCATACACAAATTTTCGCTTGTCTTATATGGCAAGAAGAGCGTTGCTATTTAAGCCAAAATCGCAAGTTTTACCTAATCGGCACGACATATATATATATATATATATATATATATATATATATATATATATATATATATATATATATATATATATATATATATATATATATATATATAGTGCAGACACTGTATTTCCCATCTCCAGGATTCAAGTCCGGCCTGCCGGTTTCCCTGAATCCCTTCATAAATGTTACTTTGCTCACACTCCAACAGCACGTCAAGTATTAAAAACCATTTGTTTCCATTCACTCCTATCAAATACGCTCATGCATGCTTGCTGGAAGTCCAAGCCCCTCGCACACAAAACCTCCTTTACCCCCTCCCTCCAACCTTTCCTAGGCCGACCCCTACCCCGCCTTCCTTCTACTACAGATTTATACATTCTCGAAGTCATTCTGTTTCGTTCCATTCTCTCTACATGACCGAACCACCTCAACAACCCCTCCTCTGCCATCTGGATAATAGTTTTGGTAATCCCGTACCTCCTCCTAATTTCCAAACTACGAATTCTCTGCATTATATTCACACCACGCATTGCCCTCACACATGACATCATATATATATATATATATATATATATATATATATATATATATATATATATATATATATATATATTATAGCTGTTAACGTTGATGTGGTACATGTGAATCTTCAGCTGCCACCTGTGTTGCCCTGACTCCCTTCGCATCTCTTAATTAGAAATCCTCCAGCTTTGTCAGTGAACATGTTTTGTTAACATAGGCAAAGAGGCACGTTGAGGCTACGTAAGGTTAGATTGTGGTTAGTTAGGTTAGGTTGTCCTCTGTCAATACAAATTACCTAATTATAACGATACAACGGCATTTAATGAAATATAAAGGCGATAAAAAAGTTTTGACCGCGAACAGAAAACGGGGAATGGGGACGGTCATCGATCACTCTAGAAAAAAGCTGTCAAATAATCGCTGTTTAAGCCTCATTAAACAGTCGCCCATTTGACTGTCTTACCAACAGTAAAATGTTGTATATTATTAAGAGGATGTAGTGCGGGTGGATACAGAGGTAGTGCTGGGAAGGGGGTGTGCAAATGCAGGAGGCTGGGTGGCTGGGGAGGAACAAGTGTCTGGTGTTTTTTTCAAAGTCATCTAATGGTCGCAGCAGCCCAGTTAGTGTCCAAATAAAGTAACGGAATTTATTAATGTCTTCCTCCCCCCCATTCTCTCTCTCTCTCTCTCTCTCTCTCTCTCCACACACACACACACATACACGATATGTCTCAGGATAGCATATGTTTTCTTCCGATGACTTTCCTGTAGGACGTTAGTCTTCCGTTTTTCGTAAATCGATTTTTTTTCTTCCATTTTCCCCTTCCTCTCACCATCCATCCATCCATCGATCCCCTGTCCTTTCCTCCCAAGTCTCTCCCTCCCTCCCTCCATCTATCCTCTCTTTCCCTGTTTTTTCTCTCCATCTGAAGTCCCTCCACCCGAAGTCTCTTCCTCCCTGTTTATCCGTCTATCCGTACGTCCATCACTCCCTTCGATCCTTCTATCCTCCGTTCCGGCTGATCAGGCGCTGACTCGAGAAACTTGTCCAGTTTTCTCTTGAATACTGACTGGAGTTTGTTGGTAATCCTCCTTATGTATGAAGGGAGGACACTAATTGAGTTTTCCATAGTGTACTTACTCATTGCACCCTGCTTTCCGTTGGGGGTATTTTGAATCGTCTTCCAAGCTTCTTACTTTCATGGGGAACAATTTGTGTGAACAGAACTGGGACCAATTCTAAAATTTTGCAGATATAGATTATAATGTACCCCTCTCGCCTACGTTCCAAGGAGTACAGATCCAGAGATTTCCAGCAATTTAGGTCCTTAACTGAATCTATGCGAACCGTGAAGGTTCTATGCACATTACCAAGAGTTTACCTGGAGTTGCTTCCGGAGGTCACCGCCCCCGCGGCCCTGTCCCAGACCCAGCAGCCTGGTTGCTGACCTGATCGATCAGGCTGTTAGTGCTCACCACCTGCAGTCCAACGTATGCACCACAACCTGGTTGATCAGGAACTGCTTTGAGGAATCTGTCGAGTTCTTCCTTGAGACACCTAGGAGCTGGTAATCCTCCTTGTATGTGAAGGAGGGCGTTGAAGAGCCGTGGTCCCTTAACACTTATTGAGTTCTCTTGGTGTACTCATCGCTCCCCTGCTTTTAATTGAGGGTATCCTGCACCTTCTGCCAAGCCTCTTGTGTTCATTAGTAATTTAGGTGAGCAGATTATATTAGCTTACGGAGTACTCTAACCTATCATTGGTTTGGCATCACTCGTTTTGAAGGATCCAGTTATCCAGTCTCCCTCTATCCTCCGTGCCTTCCTCTATCCTCCGTGCCTTCCTCAATCAAGTTCCCTCTATTCCCCATGCCTCCCTTTGTCCTTCGTTCTTCTTTCCATCTCCCATCCATCCCGTTATACTGTCCCTCCCTCCATCTCCCTGTCCTTCCCTTCCTTACCGTCCCTGTCCTTCCCTTCCTTACCGTCCCTGTCCTTCCCTACCTTCTCCTGTCCTTCCCTACCTTCCCCTGTCCTTCCCTACCTTCCCCTGTCCTTCCCTACCTCCGTGTGCCCTGCCTCCACCTCCCACTCACTGGAGTTTTTACTTTAATACAGTGTTGTTATTCCATAGTTTTAGAGTTTAGCTAGAGAAAATCTTATTTTATTTGTTTCTACTTTATGGTATTGCCTTTGTTGGAGGAAGGTGTGTGTGTGTGTGTGTACTCACCTATTTGTGGGTGCAGGGGTTGAGTCGCAGCTCCTGTGTGTGTGTGTGTGTGTGTGTGTGTGTGTACTCACCTATTTGTGGTTGCAGGGGTTGAGTCGCAGCTCCTCTGTATGTGTGTGTGTACTCGCCTATTTGTGGTTGCAGGGGTTGAGTAGCAGTTCCTCTGTGTGTGTGTATTCTCCGATTTATGTTTGTGGATGGATACTTAGCTCTTGTCCCACCACCTAGAACATTTTGATCTTCATAACTGGCTTCTGGCCTCTTGGGCCTTATCATACCTACTCTTGAAGCTGTGTATTGAGTTTGCCTCCACCACTGCTTCATCTCAGTCATTCCATTTTTCAACCACTCTGAGGCAAAAAAAAAAATACTTCTCTACATATGTGTTTTCAGCTTCCCCTTGGTCTTGACCTTTTTAATCCAGATAGTCTGTTCTTATCTGTTCCATAAATTCCTCTCAAGATTTTGTACTTTGTAATGTCCCCTTGTCCTTGTATCCACCAAGGTCGTCAGGTCCAGTTCGTTGAACCTGTCCACATGATGCATTCTTCTCATTTCTGCTACTAGTCTGGTTGCAAACATTTGGACCTTTTCGTATTTATCATGTGTCCTAAATATCTTATAGACACAGAGGCTAGACTGAGATGCCATCTCGCTCTAAGTACTGCATATACAGTCACTCCCGAAAGTAGACAGTAAAGCATTTGCAAAACCCTCTAGAATAGGAGCGACGTCAAACATCAAAATGTTTGAAAGTGTTAAGATAGACTGCTGCATATATGGATATATATGGGGCCATGAGCTATGATATGACCCATGAAATCACAAATAAGAAAGCACAATAAATGCACAACCAGGACAACATGGGTTTAGAGCAGTTCGCTTCTACTGCTCACAACTACTGGATCATTACAACATAGTCTTAGATGCACTGGAAAACAAACAAAATGCTGATGCACAATACACACACTGTAAAATCCTTCGACAAAAGTGACAGTGGTGTCATGGCGCATAAAGTGTGTATAAAAGGAATAATTGGAAAAGTGGGTTGATAATGAACTTCTTAACAAATCGCACGTAAAGAGTAAGATTCAAGAAAGTAACCTCAAGGCTGCCGCACTGAAAAGCTCTTCTTCAAAGCATAATACTTCAATTCTCTTTTTTACGTTCTCACATCCGACACACGCAAATTATAGCACTGTATTATCCTTTGCAGATACTGCTAGAATTTGTACGAGAGTGACATTCAATAAGGACACAGCAAATCTCCAGACTAACAACCCGGGTCTTCCAGTGGGCCACAGTAACATTATGATTTTCAACGAGGATAAATTTTTATTACTCCGCTATGAAAAAACTGAAGAAATTAAAACTGAGATAGAGTATAACAGTATCAGAAGCAACAGTATCAGAAGCAACAGTATCAGAAGCAACAGTATCAGAAGTAACAGTATCAGAAGCAACAGTATCAGAAGTAACAGTATCAGAAGCAACAGTATCAGAAGCAACAGTATCAGAAGTAACAGTATCAGGAGTAACAGTATCAGGAGTAACAGTATCAGAAGCAACAGTATCAGAAGCAACAGTATCAGAAGCAACAGTATCAGAAGCAACAGTATCAGAAGCAACAGTATCAGAAGCAACAGTATCAGAAGCAACAGTATCAGAAGCAACAGTATCAGAAGCAACAGTATCAGAAGCAACAGTATCAGAAGCAACAGTATCAGAAGCAACAGTATCAGAAGCAACAGTATCAGAAGTAACAGTATCAGAAGCAACAGTATCAGAAGCAACAGTATCAGAAGCAACAGTATCAGAAGCAACAGTATCAGAAGCAACAGTATCAGAAGCAACAGTATCAGAAGCAACAGTATCAGAAGCAACAGTATCAGAAGCAACAGTATCAGAAGCAACAGTATCAGAAGCAACAGTATCAGAAGCAACAGTATCAGAAGCAACAGTATCAGAAGCAACAGTATCAGAAGTAACAGTATCAGAAGCAACAGTATCAGAAGTAACAGTATCAGAAGCAACAGTATCAGAAGCAACAGTATCAGAAGCAACAGTATCAGAAGCAACAGTATCAGAAGCAACAGTATCAGAAGCTCTCACTTTCAAGGATCACAAAACATAACTTTCATACCCGCTAAGAAAATGATAGGTTGGATAACGAGAACCTCCAAAACAAGAGATGCCAATCCAGTGATGATACTCGTCAAGGCAATTGACTTTCTGATACCTGAATATTGCTGTACATTACCATCTTCACTTAAGGCTGGTGAAAGCGCAGGTCTGGACACTGTGCAGAGACCTTTTACTGTTCGCTTCAATTCATTCAAACAATTAAATTATTAGGAACGCCTAAATGTCTTCATACTGTACTCCCAGGAACGCAGGCGAGAATGATACTCATAATTTACACTCGGAAAATACTGGAGGGACTGGTTCCAAATGTGCTCACTCACATTACTCCCCACTAGAGCGCGAGGCTCGGCACACGGTGCAAAATACTCCTTGAAAAGCAAGGGTACAGTGGGTACACTAGAGATCAATAAGTTTAAAAGGATTGAGGCTTTTCCATTCCTTCCCTTCACACGTAACAGTAATTACCAACAAACAGTTCCTAATCAGCCAGACTGTGATGCTTATGTTGAACTGCTTGTTGTTGGCAAAATAACCTGACTGATCAGACCAGCAACCAGGAGGTCTGGTCCAGGACCTGTCCGCGGGGGCGAAGACCCTCGGAATCATTAACAGACATTTCGGTAGACCAGGTTGTCGTCATCGTCACTATGTTATCATCAATATCACCAGGGCAGATTGCCGTTATCATGGCAACATTTTCTTCACTATGACAATATTTTACTATGGCAACATTTTCTTGACTATTGCAACATTTCCCCATAATGATAACTTGATCTGTGCTACGGCAACGTGAATATTACTATGGCAACATTTCCTTTAGTACGGCAGCGTCTTCATTATCGATACCTGAAGAGGATGTTAACGCCTCCGCGGCCGGTCCCAGACCAGGCTTCGTGGTGGATCAGAGTCTGATCAACCGGGCTGTTAGTCCTGGCCCCTACACAGTCCATCGTACTAATCACAACCCAGCTTATCATGAAATGAATTGTGAAACTTATCAATTTCTCTCTTGAAGACATTTGCGGGTCTGTTAGCAGGCCTCCTAAGGTGTGATGGAAGGCTCCGAAGAGTCTCAGGTCCCTTACCCTTATTGTATTATCTTTTAGTGTACTCGTGGCGCCCTTGCCTTTCATTAGGAGTATTTTGCATCATCTGTCGAGTCTGGCAAGGAGTTATTTCTGTGTGCAAATTCGGGACCAGACCCTTTTAAGATTTTACAGGGGTAAATTACATGTATCATTTTTTTCGTCTACATTCCAATGAGCACAGTTCGAGGGACTTCAAACGTTCCAAGTAATTTAGGTACACTGAAGGTTGTCTGTACATTGTCCTGTTGTGATACCACTGTTGTGATAACACTGTTGTGATCCTTGAGAGTGAGAACCTCCTGCATTTTCACTTTAAAGTCGTTCACTTAATTTTTTCTTCTGTTACATGATTATAGTTTTATACTCCAGTCTAGTTTTTATTTCCTCATTTTTTCCGTGAATAGCTGAAATTTGTCCTTTCCGAGCACCATATTATTTTCTGTGTCCCACTGGAAGACTTGGTTTATATCAGCTTGGAGATTTACAATGTCCTCCATGAACGCTACTGTTGGGCAGATTCTAGTATCGTCTGCAAAGGATGATAGGGTGCCTTACTTTCTCTCTCTCTCGATCCTAGATATAAAAGTGAGAAAAAGGATGGGGGCGAATACTGTGTCGTGGGGAACAGATTTTTCCACTCTATTTTAATTTTGTTTACTATTACTCTTTGTGTTCTGTTTGTTAGAAAGTTAATCTCTTAGTCCTCGATCATGGTATAATAGCGCATTTTGTGCTCTATTACACCATGATCGCTCTTTTTGAAGGCTCTTACCAAAGTCTTTATATACTACATCAACATTCTGTTGGTCATCAGTGTATCCAAGACCATGTCGTAATGGTCCAGTAGTTGAGGGGGTTATGTCGAAAATTTTGGAGATGTCGACAAAGCTTTGAGTCTCGATTGCTAAGCTTAAGTCTGAGTAAAGGCTAACTGAACACAAGAGTCATATTGTGTCTACAGTATTTCTCTCATTTCTTTGTTTTTGCCCTGGATTTTGCAAGTGAAAAGCAGCATATTTTGGATCCATCTTAAATTCATTAATTGCTTTCAGCTCCCTCTGTCTCTCCTGGACTCTAGATCGCAACATTTCCTTGATCCTAGCAAAATTTCCTTCACTGTGGCAACATTTCCTTCACTATTGTGGCAACCTGATCTTGGCTGTGGCATGGGTTGCCAGCGTTCGCGTCACACTACCCAACACATCCCATAAAACAACTGGTTCTTAGTCGTAAAAGGTTTTGTAAGGTTTACAATTAAATTTAATTCCAGCACCAGGAAAGCCTAGTTGTAGCTGCTCCAAGCCTGGTTGAAGCTGCTCCAAGCCTGGTTGTAGCTGCTCCAAGCCTGGTTGTAGCTGTTCCAAGCCTGGTTGTAGCTGTTCCAAGCCTGGTTGTAGCTGTTCCAAGCCTGGTTGTAGCTGCTCCAAGCCTGGTTGTAGCTGCTCCAAGCCTGGTTGTAGCTGTTCCAAGCCTGGTTGTAGCTGCTCCAAGCCTGGTAGCTGCTCCAAGCCTGGTTGTAGCTGTTCCAAGCCTGGTTGTAGCTGTTCCAAGCCTGGTTGTAGCTGCTCCAAGCCTGGTTGTAGCTGCTCCAAGCCTGGTTGTAGCTGCTCCAAGCCTGGTTGTAGCTGCTCCAAGCCTAGTTGTAGCTGCTCCAAGCCTGGTTGTAGCTGCTCCAAGCCTGGTTGTAGCTGTTCCAAGCCTGGTTGTAGCTGCTCCAAGCCTGGTTGTAGCTGCTCCAAGCCTGGTTGTAGCTGCTCCAAGCCTGGTTGTAGCTGCTCCAAGCCTAGTAGCTGCTCCAAGCCTGGTTGTAGCTGCTCCAAGCCTGGTTGTAGCTGCTCCAAGCCTGGTTGTAGCTGCTCCAAGCCTGGTTATAGCTGCTCCATGCCTAGTAGCTGCTCCAAGCCTGGTTGTAGCTGCTCCAAGCCTGGTTGTAGCTGCTCCAAGCCTGGTTGTAGCTGCTCCAAGCCTGGTTGTAGCTGCTCCAAGCCTGGTTGTAGCTGCTCCAAGCCTGGTTGTAGCTGCTCCAAGCCTGGTTGTAGCTGCTCCAAGCTCTGGTTGTAGCTGCTCCAAGCCTGGTTGTAGCTGCTCCAAGCCTGGTTGTAGCTGTTCCAAGCCTGGTTGTAGCTGCTCCAAGCCTGGTTGTAGCTGTTCCAAGCCTGGTTGTAGCTGTTCCAAGCCTGGTTGTAGCTGCTCCAAGCCTGGTTGTAGCTGCTCCAAGCCTGGTTGTAGCTGCTCCAAGCCTGGTTGTAGCTGTTCCAAGCCTGGTTGTAGCTGTTCCAAGCCTGGTTGTAGCTGCTCCAAGCCTGGTTGTAGCTGCTCCAAACCTGGTTGTAGCTGATCCAAACCTGGTTGTAGCTGCTCCAAGCCTGGTTGTAGCTGCTCCAAACCTGGTTGTAGCTGCTCCAAACCTGGTTGTAGCTGCTCCAAACCTGGTTGTAGCTGCTCCAAACCTGGTAGCTGCTCCAAGCCTGGTTGTAGCTGCTCCAAGCCTGGTTGTAGCTGCTCCAAGCCTGGTTGTAGCTGCTCCAACCCTGGTTGTAGCTGCTCCAAGCCTGGTTGTAGCTGCTCCAAGCCTGGTTGTAGCTGCTCCAAGCCTGGTTGTAGCTGCTCCAACCCTGGTTGTAGCTGCTCCAAGCCTGGTTGTAGCTGCTCCAAGCCTGGAATAGCTACAACCAGGGAGGGATGGAGGGTGAGTGGTTGGTTGGTGGGCGGTAGTGTTTGGTTGGCGGGTGGTAGTGTTTGGTTGGTGGGTGGTAGTGTTTGGTTGGTGGGCGGTAGTGTTTGGTTGGTGGGTGGTAGTGTTTGGTTGGTGGGTGGTAGTGTTTGGTTGGTGGGTGGTAGTGGTTGGTTGGTAGGTGGTAGTGGTTGGTTGGTGGGTGGTAGTGGTTGGTTGGTGGGTGGTAGTGTTTGGTTGGTGGGTGGTAGTGGTTGGTTGGTGGGTGGTAGTGGTTGGTTGGTGGGTGGTAGTGGTTGGTTGGTGGGTGGTAGTGGTAGGTTGGTGGGTGGTAGTGGTTGGTTGGTGGGTGGTAGTGGTTGGTTGGTGGGCGGTAGTGTTTGGTTGGTGGGTGGTAGTGGTTGGTTGGTGGGTGGTAGTGGTTGGTTGGTGGGCGGAAGTGTTTGGTTGGTGGGTGGTAGTGTTTGGTTGGTGGGTGGTAGTGTTTGGTTGGTGGGTGGTAGTGGTTGGTTGGTGGGTGGTAGTGGTTGGTTGGTGGGTGGTAGTGGTTGGTTGGTGGTAGTGGTTGGTTGGTGGGTGGTAGTGGTTGGTTGGTGGGTGGTAGTGGTTGGTTGGTGGGTGGTAGTGGTTGGTTGGTGGTCGGTAGTGGTTGGTTGGTGGGTGGTAGTGGTTGGTTGGTGGGTGGTAGTGGTTGGTTGGTGGGTGGTAGTGGTTGGTTGGTGGGTGGTAGTGGTTGGTTGGTGGGCGGTAGTGGTTGGTTGGTGGGCGGTAGTGGTTGGTTGGTGGGCGGTAGTGGTTGGTTGGTGGGTGGTAGTGGTTGGTTGGTGGGTGGTAGTGGTAGGTTGGTGGGTGGTAGTGGTTGGTTGGTGGCTGGTAGTGGTTGGTTGGTGGGTGGTAGTGGTAGGTTGGTAGGTGGTAGTGGTTGGTTGGTGGGTGGTAGTGGTAGGGAAGCGACGGGGTGAGGGAGCGGGTTGGAATTAGACAGTGTTGGGGGTAAGTGGGAGGTAGAGTGGGTTGCAGGGAGGAAGGCGGACATAGGAGAGGGAGTTGACATAGGCTGGAGAGAGTGGAAAGGGAGGTGTGACATGGCTGCTCTCCAATCCTACCGTGGTTGAAGCGCTAAACCTGTAGAGTTTATACAGCGCCTGGAAAGTGACAGGGACCTCTCAACAGTAGTGACTGACCCCGGACCTGAAGACTTGTGTGATGATCGTGGGGGTCGTCGTCCCCTGTTTCTTTATGGTTCAAAGACCTTAAAGGGGGGGGGGGTTCGGGGATCATCTACGTCTTAGTCTCCTTTAATCAAGTTTTTTTTTTCTGGCTGACTGCTTGATCAACCAGACTGTTGATGGATGCAACCTTGCGTTGGCATCACATTCCAGGTGATGAAGGGCTCCTTGCATGTCGTAGGGAGATGCTTTATGTGACCCTCTTGAACTACACACTTTTGCAACATTTGCGAATCTTTATTGTGTAAACATTTGGCCAACAAGTGGCTTCCTCAGTCCGGTACAGATGAATGATGGAAGATGAGGAGTTTGAGGTAATCTGTCCCTCAGCCTTGAGTCAATGTGTTCAGTCCAAACTTGTGGGGTTTCTAAATTATTTACATCTTATGCGACTCTGCAAATCAGTGTGGATTGCAGTGTAGGGGAGTGGTGAAGGCTCGAGCCTCCGTCCACCAATCGTGAGACTTTACTAGTCTCTCGGGGTAGAGAAAAACTTGACGGGATAGTGTGGAGGTGCTGATAAGGCAAGTGATCAGTGTGGGGCATCAAGTGATCAGTGTGGGGCATCAAGTGATCAGTGTGGGGCATCAAGTCCCAGAGCCCAGATGGTCATTTAAAGCAGGAGTGTCAATTGTTATAAGAGACAAGGACGGTTATGGTAACCTGTGAGGAGTGTACCTGTGAAGAGTGTACCTGTGAGGAGTATACCTGTGAGGAGTGTACCTGTGAGGAGTGTACCTGTGAGGAGTGTACCTGTGAGGAGTGTACCTGTGAGGAGTGTACCTGTGAGCAGTGTACCAGGTGTTGTCTTCTACACGATGACTGTGGTACTAGTGTAGCACACGGTGCAACCTCTTGCTAGGTGGCAGGTGCCATAGTGGCTTGCATATATTATGGTAGAAGAGGCAACAACAGGTGTTGATGAAGGAGGGAGAAGAGTAGGAGGAAGAGAAGGAAGAGGTCCGTCCTCCCTCTCCCCCCTCCACATCAGTGTACTTAACGTTGTCTCCTGGGCCAGCCTGTACCTTCCACCTCATTCCTCCTGGGAGATCCTGGTGTCAGAATGTTCTTGACGCCTTAATCAACTGTGATAAATTCAGTGACTAACTGTATCAGTTACCCGCTATTCAATTTTTTTTCTGTTTTCCCTGTTCCTAGAGTGGGGTCAAGTGACGCTCCCTGTGACCACTAGGAGATATGTTGTGTCTCTGGGTGTATCTTCATCGAGAAGTCCGGGCCCCGTTCCAGGATTTTATTGCCTTTTAAGTCTTGTTCTTGGTGTTTATTGGCAAGGTTGGCTAGAAGACTAGGTCTTGGGGGCTCTCAGCAGTCTGATGGCATCGTCACAGGTTCTAACCTCCCTCTCCATATCTTTCCTACTACACCAAATCCCCCTGCACTCTTTTACACTACACCAAACACCTTCCCATCAACGTTCTTCCTAGCCGCTTACCTTGTAACTTATTCGCTGTATCTGCGGGTGACATTATCACTGTGTAGAGGCGTGTGTTGCTGGGTTCTTGCGAGGCTAACAAGGATTCTGTAAGCTACCGTGGACCAGTGTTACCAGATACCTACAGCAGTATCCCTGTTTGTGTAGTGTTGTAGTGTGTACTTGCTTAGTTGCGCTTGCAAGGGTATAGTCATAACTCATGGTCTCGCCTCTTACCTCATGTCGATTGGTTTTGCTGATTCACCCTTGAACACAGCTAAGGAACTTAATAAGTTAATCAAGTTAGTTCCTGATTAGCTTGCCCTGGTCTGAGACTGGACCGCAGAAGCGGTGACCCTAGGAGTCCACTAGAGATAGCCTATAGGTACCCTTCTTTTCACTGCGTGTATTTTACACTCCCTCTTTCTCCCATCGGGAAAATTTATTAGTTAAATTGTGCTCTCGCTCTCGCGAACGGGGAATCAAGCTTTCATTTCTCTTTACCATAGGAACAATTCGAGACACCTATGCCAGTTTTCGTGGTTCCAAAACTCTTCAACATGGTAATACCAGTAACTATAACAAATCTTACCGGAATAAATGATGTTTAAAAGGTAAACAGAAAAAATACCCGAGAGGTGCCAGTTTCAGCTGTATAGGCTGTGTCTAGAGGCTGTCTTTAGGTGGGGAGAGAAAAGTAGAAAAATCTGAAAGTAGATCACAAGTATATCATGGACAAGGGCGAAGGTAAGGCGCAGGGGCCGTGGTTAGCAGTACAGGTGGTGTAGGTAGCTTTGGCGTGTGTGGCCGGGTCATTATCACCCAGGTACTCCACAAGCCTTTCTTCAGCCGTGTATGTTAAGCACCGACACCTGATGGCTGATAGTGTTTGCCGAAGTGGAAATCATTCATTATTATGTTTATAAAAGAGGGCGCCGGCGTCCATGGCTTGAGCCATGCTGTATCGCCTGATAACCCTCCCCGACTCTTAATGAGACAACTCGTTACCTTCGCATTAGTCTTGATAACGAGGGGAGGAGCCAGGTTTACCGTCCCACGCCGCTGATTGGCTAGCACGATATGAACTAAGATGCTTCTAGTCGAGATGGAGGCTCCTGAGTGGTCATCTAGCAGAGAAACATTACTTGTGGCAGATGTGTTTACATGTGTGGCAGCAGCGAGCCACTAGTTAGCCCCAGCTCCCTACATACATGTAACTTTGATGAGATTGATATATCCTCCCTGCTGTTAAAGTCCCTCGTAAACCCTGAAATATCTTAATAGGAAGTGAGGAGAGGAAAGCGCTTACCTGAGGGATACATGAAGGACGTTTTCAGGAGTCAGTGCCCACGCGGTCCGGTCCCAGACAGCGGGGGATCAAGGCCTGATCAACCAGGCTGTTGCTGCTGGCCGCACGATGGTCAGGCACTGATTGAGAAACTTGTCCAGTTCCTTCTTGAATACCGCCAGTGGTTTGTTGGTGATTCACCGTATGCAGGGAGGGTAAGTTTTTCCAGCTCAGCAGTCTCGCCTGCCTGGAAGGGGACCATAAGTATACAGCTGTATTCCAGACCTGAAGAGAACAAGTGATTTCAAGAGTTTTAGTTATCCAGCCTATCATTTTCCTTGCTGCAATAATGACAACGTTGCTGTGATCCTTGAATGTGAGATTGTCTGACATTATTACTTCTAAGTCTAGCACATGGGACTTTCGCTTTATTGAATTATTTGAGTTTGTCCTGTACTCCGTTACAGTCCTTATTTACTTAATTCTTCCATAACGAAATATAATTGAAACTCGTCATCGTTATACACCATATAGCTGTCTGAGGCCCTCTGCAAGAGTTGATTTATATTCGCCTGAAGATTCGTTGTATCCTCGACGGACGCCACTGTCGTAAAGTTTCTGGTGTCACCAACAAAGGATTTTACTGTGCTATGATTATGTCCTTGTCAGTGTCGGATATAAAAATGAGAAGCAGAAGTGGGGCGAACACTCTGCCTTGAGGAACAAAGCTTCTCGCTGTGCCAGCCTCCGACTTCACACTGTTTACTTCTACTATCTGGATTCTTCTTTTCCATTTATTCCTTCTGCACGTATTTTGTGCGCAATCACACCGTGTTAGTAATTGTCGAACGCTTTTGCAAATTCATTTTACCCTACATTATCATTTAGCTTATCTTTTAGAACATCCAGGACCACATTTTAATGATCTAGCAGTTGAGAAAGGCTTTCTTAAGGTTTATTTAGGTGGCTGCTAGTTACAAGAGACATTTAGCTAGAGAGAAACCACTGAAGAAGGCAGCTAGGAGAGCCGCTGGAGAAAGTAGTTAGGAGAACCACTGGAGAAAGAATCTAGAAAAGCGGCTGGATGTAGTTAAGAAAGCTGGTAAGGTAGGTAGGAGATCCGGTAATGGAGGTATAGTAGTTAATTACAAGAGCTCAGTAGAGAAGATAGTGGTGGTCTCGTGAATGAAGGAAGAGGAGGTGGCAGTGTTATCAAGATCACCTCACTAGTAAGGTCACACGTGGTGGTGGTGGCAGTGTTATCAAGATCACCTCACTAGTGAGGTCACACGTGGTGGTGGTGGCAGTGTTATCAAGATCACCTCACTAGTAAGGTCACACGTGGTGGTGGTGGCAGTGTTATCAAGATCACCTCACTAGTGAGGTCACACGTGGTGGTGGTGGCAGTGTTATCAAGATCACCTCACCAGTGAGGTCACACGTCGTGGTGGTGGCAGTTATCAAGATCACCTCACTAGTGAGGTCACACGTCGTGGTGGTGGCAGTTTTATCAAAATCACCTCACTAGTGAGGTCACACGTGGTGGTGATGGCAGTGCTATCAAGATTACCTCACTAGTGAGGTCACACGTGGTGGTGATGGCAGTGTTATCAAGATCACCTCACTAGTGAGGTTACACGTGGTGGTGGTGGTGGCAGTGTTATCAAGATCACCTCACTAGTGAGGTCACACGTGGTGGTGGTGGCAGTTATCAAGATCACCTCACTAGTGAGGTCACACGTGGTGGTGGTGGCAGTGTTATCAAGATCATCTCACTAGTGAGGTCACACGTGGTGGTGGCAGTGTTATCAAGATCACCTCACGTGGTGGTGGTGGTGGCAGTGTTATCAAGATCACCTCACGTGGTGGTGGTGGCAGTGTTATCAAGATCACCTCACGTGGTGGTGGTGGCAGTGTTATCAAGATCACCTCACCAGTGAGGTCACACTCACTTTACACTTCATCTGATCAACCAGATTTATGAAGACGCTTATTTAACATTTAAGATTTAATTGTCGCTGTTTCAAATAACTGACGCGAGATAAGCGTTATCAGCTGGTTGCCACCGGCTGCCACCATGCTATCACCACCTGCCCCGCCTGAGTCCCGGGGCCACAGTGTTTGTCCGAGTCCCGGGGCCACAGTGTTCGCCCGAGTCCCGGGGCCACAGTGTTCGCCCGAGTCCCGGGGCCACAGTGTTCGCCCGAGTCCCGGGGCCACAGTGTTCGCCCGAGTCCCGGGGCCACAGTGTTCGCCCGAGTCCCGGGGCCACAGTGTTCGCCCGAGTCGTCCCGGGGCCACAGTGTTCGCCCGAGTCCCGGGGTCACAGTGTTCGCCCGAGTCCCGGGGCCACAGTGTTCCCTCGAGTCCCGGGGCCACAGTGTTCCCCCCGAGTCCCGGGGCCACAGTGTTCCCCCGAGTCCCGGGGCCACAGTGTTCCCCCGAGTCCCGGGGCCACAGTGTTCCCCCGAGTCCCGGGGCCACAGTGTTCCCCGAGTCCCGGGGCACAGTGTTCCCGAGTCCCGGGGCACAGTGTTCCGAGTCCCGGGGCCACAGTGTTCCCCCGAGTCCCGGGGCCACAGTGTTCCCCGAGTCCCGGGGCCACAGTGTTCACCCTAGTCCCGGGACCACAGTGTTCACCCTAGTCCCGGGGCCACAGTGTTCCCCCGAGTCCCGGGGCCACAGTGTTCCCCGAGTCCCGGGCCACAGTGTTCCCCGAGTCCCAGGGGCCACAGTGTTCCACCCGAGTCCCGAGTCCCGCAGTTCCCGTCCGGTGCAGTTTCCCTGAGTCCGGGGCCACAGTGTTCCCCGAGTCCCGGGGCCACAGTGTTCCCCGAGTCCCGGGGCCACAGTGTTCCCCGAGTCCCGGGCCACAGTGTTCCCCGAGTCCCGGGGCCACAGTGTTCCCCGAGTCCCGGGGCCACAGTGTTCCCCGAGTCCCGGGCCACAGTGTTCCGAGTCCGGGCCAGTGTTCACCGGGGCCACAGTGTTCCCCGAGTCCGGGGCCAGTGTTCCCCGAGTCCCGGGGCCAAGTGTTCCCGAGTCCGGGCACAGTGTTCCATCCGGGGCCACAGTGTTCCCGAGTCCCGGGGCACAGTGTTCCCGAGTCGGGCCACAGTGTTCACCCTGAGTCCCGGGCCACAGTGTTCACCGGGCCACGGTGTTCACCCGGGGCCACGGTGTTCACCCGGGGCCACGGTGTTCACCCGAGTCCCGGGGCCACGGTGTTCCCGTCGGCACAGTCCCCGAGTCGGCCACAGTGTTCACCCTAGTCCCGGGGCCACAGTGTTCACCCTAGTCCCGGGGCCACAGTGTTCACCCTAGTCCCGGGGCCACAGTGTTCACCCTAGTACCGGGGCCACAGTGTTCACCCTAGTCCCGGGGCCACAGTGTTCCCCTGAGTCCCGGGGCCACAGTGTTCCCCCGAGTCCCTGGGTCACAGTGTTCCCCCGAGTCCCTGGGTCACAGTGTTCCCCGAGTCCCTGGGTCACAGTGTTCCCTGAGTCCCTGGGTCACAGTGTTCCCCGAGTCCCTGGGTCACAGTGTTCCCCTAGTCCCTGGGTCACAGTGTTCCCCGAGTCCCTGGGCACAGTGTTCCCCTGAGTCCCTGGGTCACAGTGTTCCCCTAGTCCCTGGGTCACAGTGTTCCCCAGTCCCTGGGTCACAGTGTTCCCCGAGTCCCTGGGCTCACAGTGTTCCCCCGAGTCCCTGGGTCACAGTGTTCCCCCGAGTCCCTGGGTCACAGTGTTCCCCCGAGTCCCTGGGTCACAGTGTTCCCCCGAGTCCCTGGGTCACAGTGTTCCCCCGAGTCCCTGGGTCACAGTGTTCCCCCGAGTCCCTGGGTCACAGTGTTCCCCCGAGTCCCTGGGTCACAGTGTTCCCCCGAGTCCCTGGGTCAGTGTTCCCCCGAGTCCCTGGGTCACAGTATTCACCACAGCACCAGTGTTCACCACAGGGTCAGTGTATTCACCATAGGTTCACCACAGGGTCAGTGTATTCACCACAGGGTCAGAGTATTCACCACAGCACCAGAGTGTTCACCACAAGGCCAATGTGTTCACCACAGCACCACAGGTTCACCACAGGGTCAGAGTATTCACCACAGCACCAGAGGGTTCACCACAGCACCAATGTGTTCACCACAGGTTCACCAAGGGGTCAGAGTGTTCACCACAGCACCAATGTGTTCACCACGGGCTCAGAGTGTTCACCACAGCACCAATGTGTTCACCAAAGGGTCAGAGTGGTTGGCACCAAGAGTAGTTGCAGTGTGCGCATGGTGCCTCTGACTCCAGGTAATCACTTTCTTAATTACCTCATCACTAACTAATTACCTACATAGCGACCAGGTAATTACACCAGCTGGAAAATCTGTGGCCGGAGGTTGTGGTGTGTGGCTGATGGTTTCAGTGTGGTACCCCTGGGTAGGATGTTCCGGGATGTGTGGTACCCCTGGGTAGGATGTTCCAAGGTGTATGGTGTCCCTGGTTTGGGTGTTCCAGGGTGTGTGGTTACCGTGGGTAGGATGTTCCAGGGTGTGTGGATACCCTGGGTAGGATGTTCCAGGGTGTGTAGTGCCCTTGGATAGGATGCTCCAGGGTGTGTAGTGCCCCTGGGTAGGATGTTCCAGGGTGTGTGGTGCCCCTGGGTAGAATGTTCCAGGGTGTGTGATGCCCCTGGATAGGATGTTCCAGGGTGTGTGATGCCTCTGGGTAGGATGTTCCAGGGTGTGTCGTGCCCCTGGTAGGATGTTCCAGGGTGTGTCGTGCCCTTGGGTAGGATGTTCCAGGGTATGTAGTGCCTGTGGGTAAGATGTTCCAGGGTGTGTGATGCCCCTGGGTAGGATGTTCCAGAGTTTTTGATGCCCCTGAATAGGATGTCCAGGGTGTGTGATGTCCCTGGGTAGGATGTTCCAGGGTGTGTGATGCCCCTGGATAGGATGTTCCAGGGTGTGTGATGTCCCTGGGTAGGATCCAGGGTGTGTGATGCCCTTGGATAGGATGTCCAGGGTGTGTGATGCCCCTGGGTAGGATGTTCCAGGGTGTATGGTGCCCCTGGGTAGGATGTTCCAGGGTGTGTGGTGCCCCTGGGTAGGATGTTCCATGTTGCGTTGTGCTCCTGGGTAGGATGTTCCAGGGTTTGCAGTGCCCCTAGATAGGATGTTCCATGGTGTGTGGTGCTCCTGGGTAGGATGTTCCAGGATTTGTGGTGTCCCTGGGTAGGATATTCCAGGGTGTGTAGTGCCTCTGGGTATGATGTTCCAGGGTGTGGGGTACCCCTGGGTAGGATGTTCCAGGGTGTGTAGTACACCTGGATAGGATGTTCCAAGATGTTTAGTGCTACTGGGTAGGATGTTCCAGTGTGTGTAGTGCCCGTGGGTAGGATGTTCCAGGGTGTGTGATGCCCCTGGGTAGGATGTCCCAGAGTGTGTGATGCCTCTGGATAGGATGTCCAAGGTGTGTGATGCCCCTGGGTAGGATGTTCCATGGTGTGTGGTTCTCCTGGGTAGGGTGTTCCAGGGTTTGTGGTGCCCCTGGGTGTACAGTGCTCTTTCTATGAACTTAATTACTATACAGAATATAATTTAAAGTATCCCTATACGGACATGGGGCAATATTACTGTGAGGAAGGGAAGTACCAAGAGGAAAATGTCTGGACTCTTTTGTTACTCTCAGTATACTCTTCCAGTCTATTACCAAAGTTGCAGGCCTCGAGAGTCCTTCCCGGCACTCTGCAGCTTTCCTGCCGGTCTCCTCTTCTCTTACAATTCCTGGCTGTCTAAAAACTCTGATTCTTTTTCCCTGAATAAAAGAAGGTAATTAGGTATATTAAATAAGAAATGCAAAGATATCTTAAATGCTCTCAGAGATGCTGCTTGCTACAACCCCAACTATGGTGCTAATGTAAGAATAGTGAGAATGATGTACATGGCCTATATTAGATCCTTAATTCATTATGCTGCTCCCATGTTAATGTTACCTAAAGAAAATTCTCTTCAGCTCTTAGAGATAATGCAAAATGAAGCCTTGGGAATTATTCTTGTCTGTCCTAAAGCTACCAAGATCCTTAATATATAGAAAGAGATTGGTGTTCCTAGTATCGGTGATAGGATTATTGAGATTAAGACTGTACTTGGTATTAGAATATTAAGAAATGGACCAGAGACTGTCATTACAAATCTTGCTAAATGTCTAATTAGGTTGTGAAAATCTGAAATTGTATTAAGTTTTATGACGTGCACGAACTGTATCTCTGTATATAACAAGAGCGTTTCACCCCTTCCTGTAGATTGTGTTCATTTAATATCACGTATCTTAAAGCCCCTCCCAAGATGCTCATCACCAGTAAACCCTTAATCAAACTGCTCGAGAAGAAATTTCTTGTTAAACTGTTAGTAGTAATATATCACAAATTATAAACACTAATGGACCTAAGCAAAAGTACTGGCAGGGCTGCATCTGCTCTTGTTGTCACCTCCCTAGAAAAGAACTCTAGAATACATGGTGAACTGTGCATACGAATTAAAAACTGGGCGTCTACACCGCAAACTGAATTGTTTACCATCGTAATGGCACTAACGCTAACTTACAACATTGAGCTTGACTCTCTGATTATTACCAATACTATGTCATTACTGAAGACTCTTTACTCGCCTGATTGCTTTAACATGTTCATTGGAGAAGCCAGGTGTAGATACTCCAGAGTCAGAGAAAGGGGAATTAATGTACAATATTTATGGCTTATATTACTCATTGAATTACCCCTTCACGAAAAAGTTGACAAATAAGTGAAAATATGCTGAAGGAAAATGTAGAATATAACTTAGGTGTATTCGTGTCTTGCATTCAGACTACTAATATGAGGAAAGTAATAATGAAAATTAATGTCTTATGAGTGCAATTAGAAGACTGATTAGATTTATCACTCACTATGATTACATAAACGTAGATAAACATGTCTGTAGAACACTTGTCATGTGAACAGACTTACTGATGTTGTAGTAGCCAAGCTTAGGCTTGGTTATAAGTAATTCTGGCAGGTAGGCAGACGCACAGATGATCAAACTAAATGCAAAGTTTGTGGTCAGCCTTATGGTCACTATCTTGAAAACTGTGTGTTTCATTGTCCACTTATTGAGGAAAATAGAGATAGACTTGTAAATGATCCAAGTCGGACAGAAACGTCGTCATAAGCTCAATGTCCTCTCTCATATATTGCTCAATGTACTCAATGTCCTCTCTCATATATTGCTCAATGTACTCAATGTCCTCTCTCATATATTGCTCAATGTACTCAATGTCCTCTCTCATATATTGGCCAAACAGGTAAATTGCTGGAAACCAGAATAGCCCAACATAAATGCTCAGTCAGGACAGGGCAGGAGTCGAACGCTATCTTTAACCATGTTACTTCCTGTAATCACCCACCGTGGTGGGATGCTGCCCAGATTATTGTACCAAACAGTTCTAGAAAGAAACATAATTGAATCTTCTCTCTTGAAATATGACAGGAATACAGTATATAACTCAAATTATGGGTTATACAAGCTCGATAGCTATTTAGTAGAGTCTATTGTACACAATCTTAAACAACAATGCTATACAAAATCACAGGATTGCTCATTATGCCAGGTGATTTCATGATGGATTGGGGACGCTCGACCTGTCTCTACGCACCAAAACTTCATACCACGTCAGTTGTGAATGGTTATATAACGCGTTTAGCTGTTAGTGTACCATACAATGACAGGTACACAAGATTACGGGATAACATAGGTAGGGGAGTTAAAGAGTATTAGAAGTAGAAATTTGGATCATAGAAATATCGGAATGGTATAGAAAATTCCCAAGTAAGGCATATTAACCGACACTGAGAAGGATAGTAGACAATATTTAGGAAGAGATACTTCTAAGTAACCCTGGGAACATTCGAGTACCCCAGAGGAGGACATTTAAATTGACAAAGAGCACATTCTATTCCTTTCTTATATTAATTAAAAAGGTTACACAGAATAATAGCAACCCATACACACACACACACACACACACACACACACACACACACACACACACACACACACACACACACACACACATAGCTTTAAGCAGAGGTATGATAAAGCTCATGGCGCAGGGAGAGTGACCCAGTAGCGGCCAGTGAAGAGGCGGGGCCAGGAGCTTTGACTCGACCCCTGCAACCACAACTAGGTGAGCACAACTAGGTGAGTACACACACACACACACACACACACACACACACACACACACACACACACACACACACACACACACATATATATATATATATATATATATATAGTATCCAATAAAAAAAAACATTTTATCAAGTCACATGACCTGTTCTAAGCGGCTAGAAAAAGCTTGGGGCTGGCTATTATATCTTATAATTTCATAATACTTGACATCTCAAAAACCCTCCTACCCCATTTGGGGAGTAGGGGGATGGTGGTGCTGTGGGGTTGGCACCGACCATTGACCACATTCTGAGAGAGGCTGCGGCCGGTGTCACACCTGCACTGCGCTACTCTGAGAAAATTTATCCTTCTTCTGTTGCTGCCTTGCAACATTGCATAGCTCCTGATGATGCACTGAGAAGTGTGAAAGTACTTGAAGTAAAGATTTCCACCCCCCGTAGCTTGTCTTGTATAGTTAAGATCGCCTGTCTGCGATTGTTTGCATATATATATATATATATATATATATATATATATATATATATATATATATATATATATATATATATTATATTCTTCCTTCGTAAGCTATGTGTGTCGTAAAAGGCGACTAAAATGCCAGGAGCAAGGGGCTAGTAACCCCTTCTCCAGTTGTATATATTACTAAATGTAAATGGAGAATCTTTCGTTTTTTCTTTTGGGCCACCTCGCCTCGGTGAGATACGGCCGGTGCGTTGAAAGGCTGAATAGGTAAAACTTGCGATTTTGGCTTAAATAGCAACGCTCTTCTGCCTAATAAGGCAAGCAAACATTTGTGTATGCAATAATTTCGCAAAAATCATTCTAAACCTAACGAAAAAAAATATATTTCATTGAGCTTGTTTATTATTAAATTACTGTAAACTTATCTAAAATATATTAAGTTCGCTTAGCCTAAATTAAAATGAGCTTTTTATAATAAGGTTAGGTAAGTTTTCTAAGGTTCTTTTGCTACAAAATTATTAATTTTTACATTAGCGTAAATGAAAAAATATATCTTTAAACGTATAAGAGAAAATAAAATTTTTTTTAGAAAGCACTTAATTTTAAATGAGTTCTTGCTAATTGACCAATTTTACCTATTCGGCAGGACATATATAAATATATATATATATATCATTCCAGATATACTCATGTTGTTAACTCTTTTAGGACCTAATTCCTAGGTCTTTCGTGTATCCATATTTTCTTGCATTACCTTCTACAGGATGGACATGAAATGCACGAACTAGCTGCTTTGGCGGCAAAATCTAAATCTGGTACATACATCAGAGTTTTTGACCAAGATTGTCCATAGTGGGTGGGTCTTCTTAATACCCAGATCAGCACTTCTCAGTAGTGTAGGAGATAATGCAATTACCCAGATCAGAACTTCTTAATATCAGAGGAGATAAGGCCAGTTCTTAAAAATTGAACTGTCATGCATTAGCTCAGCAGATAACAATATATAAGCATATTTAGTTACATACTTTACAAATTAAAAACCGTACACACTCGAACTCCGTTAGTGGATGATGGGATTAAGCAACACAGACGATGCCATGGGGAAATATTTATCAAGGAAGGGGGGGGGGATTACAGACTGCGCTTATGATTGGGAGTCCCTGGAGCTGAGGAACTAGTGTAGCTTTATTGTTTGAACTGTCCTCGTGCTGGGAGTCCCTGGAGCTGAGGAACTAGTGTAGCTTTATTGTTTGAACTGTCCTCGTGCTGGGAGTCCCTGGAGCTGAGGAACTAGTGTAGCTTTATTGTTTGAACTGTCCTCGTGCTGGGAGTCCCTGGAGCTGAGGAACTAGTGTAGCTTTATTGTTTGAACTGTCCTCGTGCTGGGAGTCCCTGGAGCTGAGGAACTAGTGTAGCTTTATTGTTTGAACTGTCCTCGTGCTGGGAGTCCCTGGAGCTGAGGGACTAGTGTAGCTTTATTGTTTGAACTGTCCTCGTGCTGGGAGTCCCTGGAGCTGAGGAACTAGTGTAGCTTTATTGTTTGAACTGTCCTCGTGCTGGGAGTCCTGGAGCTGAGGAACTAGTGTAGCTTTATTGTTTGAACTGTCCTCGTGCTGGGAGTCCCTGGAGCTGAGGAACTTGTGTAGCTTTTTGTTTGAACTGTCCTCGTGCTGGGAGTCCCTGGAGCTGAGGAACTAGTGTAGCTTTATTGTTTGAACTGTCCTCGTGCTGGGAGTCCCTGGAGCTGAGGACTAGTGTAGCTTTATTGTTTGAACTGTCCTCGTGCTGGGAGTCCCTGGAGCTGAGGGACTAGTGTAGCTTTATTGTTTGAACTGTCCTCGTGCTGGGAGTCCCTGGAGCTGAGGAACTAGTGTAGCTTTATGTTTAAACTGTCCTCGTGCTGGGAGTCCCTGGAGCTGAGGGACTAGTGTAGCTTTATTGTTTGAACTGTCCTCGTGCTGGGAGTCCCTGGAGCTGAGGAACTAGTGTAGCTTTATGTTTGAACTGTCCTCGTGCTGGGAGTCCCTGGAGCTGAGGGACTAGTGTAACTTTATTGTTTGAACTGTCCTCGTGCTGGGAGTCCCTGGAGCTGAGGAACTAGTGTAGCTTTATTGTTTGAACTGTCCTCGTGCTGGGAGTCCCTGGAGCTGAGGGACTAGTGTAGCTGTATTGTTTGAACTGTCCTCTTGCTGGGAGTCCCTGGAGCTGAGGAACTAGTGTAGCTTTATTGTTTGAACTGTCCTCGTGCTGGGAGTCCCTGGAGCTGAGGAACTAGTGTAGCTTTATTGTTTGAACTGTCCTCGTGCTGGGAGTCCCTGGAGCTGAGGAACTAGTGTAGCTTTATTGTTTGAACTGTCCTCGTGCTGGGAGTCCCTGGAGCTGAGGGACTAGTGTAGCTTTATTGTTTGAACTGTCCTCGTGCTGGGAGTCCCTGGAGCTGAGGGACTAGTGTAGCTTTATTGTTTGAACTGTCCTCGTGCTGGGAGTCCCTGGAGCTGAGGGACTAGTGTAGCTTTATTGTTTGAACTGTCCTCGTGCTGGGAGTCCCTGGAGCTGAGGGACTAGTGTAGCTTTATTGTTTGAACTGTCCTCGTGCTGGGAGTCCCTGGAGCTGAGGAACTAGTGTAGCTTTATTGTTTGAACTGACCTCGTGCTGGGAGTCCCTGGAGCTGAGGAACTAGTGTAGCTTTATTGTTTGAACTGTCCTCGTGCTGGGAGTCCCTAGAGCTGAGGAACTAGTGTAGTTTCTTGTGGAGTGAGCTTATAGTGTTTTGACCTGAGGCTTACTCGAACCTCTTAATTATCTAACCCACAGTGTACATTAAATGGTCGGGCAATGTGGGGGTTGTGCCGTGGCCAGTTTGTATTTGGATTTGCCAAGTCTTGAGTCAACAGTCCAGTGTGTGATAAGCAATTGCTATCCAACGTCACAAGAGAATAAGTAGAACCTTTTCTTTGGACACTATATCACCTTGCTCTACCTGCGGCTGGTCTGCTGTTGTATTCATAAATAACACACTATTTAGATATTCTGCATGTGGTGAGGTAAGCCCAAAGTGCCTGGTGTATCCGGCTCAACTTGCTCGCTCGGGAACACCGATGAAACCAGCGAACATAATTATGAGATATTAGACATCTTTATTAATTCCCTTAGCTGAGGACTGTT
Source organism: Cherax destructor (assembly GCA_009830355.1). NCBI lineage: Eukaryota > Metazoa > Arthropoda > Malacostraca > Decapoda > Parastacidae > Cherax > Cherax destructor. The sequence goes on along the minus strand of WNWK01000616.1, from coordinate 56,659 downwards.
CGTCAGCCAGCTGCTGCAGCTACAAACCTTGGTAGATGTAGATAGTGCCATGCAACAGCAAGTGTAACGTCCTAGTTGATAGGCGACGCTACATGCAGCTCGCGTCCGAGACTTGAGTGTTGCTGCCAGTGTTGTAGGTTGAAAGGAGTGACACACACAAAAAGTCAGAGTGGTAGACAATCTCTTGTACATGCCTTGGCTAATGCCCCAAGGTTGTCCGGGCATCATTCATGTGGGCATCTGGGACCAGCTAATAGCCTTCGCCGGCTGCCCGCTGCCTCCTACTAACACGATAATCACTTACGCCCGCGACTCTGGTCACATTAACATAACAATATGACAGTGGAACATCTCCCCAAAGTGATCCTGACGGAGGATCATTTGCGACGTCGGTCTCGAAGATTATTAGTTTGCATAATAAACAGAGGGAGTGTGGTGAGGTGAGGAGAGCAGGACGCCGCCGCCACGGAGACAAATATTAGCAGCGTCAATAGCTTGTGAGAGGACGCGAAACACAGGAAGCTCATTGTGGGCCCCATGTTATCTTATCTGGTCCCAGTAGCAGGGGATCGTGACGACATGGGTGGTGGTGGCTGGGGTAGTGGAGGTGGCAGGGGTGGTAGTGAACAGGGAGCGGCTGTGTTCTATTGTAGGATTGGTGGTGAGGGTGGTGGATCATGAAGTAATAGCAGTGGTGGATCATGAAGTAATAGCAGTGGTGGATAGTGAAGTAGTAAAATGTGGTGATGGTAGCCGTATTTCTGACGACAGATATGAAGTTAGATGGGTAAAACTACATGAACCCCATCACGGTTTCTCATTAGTGAGTACTCGCACAGTAACCTTAACATATATCCAATTTAACAGGCAGTTTAAAATGAAAGTGAAAGTATAACAATGGGCAGTGGATAACATGTTCATTGGTGACACACTCCAGTTACTATAATACGAAAAGAATTAAAAAATGAAAAAAGTACAGTATTCAAAACGTAAACATTTTCATGAAAGCGAAAAATCAGGTGAAATTTATTAGAATATTAATGTAAGAAGCTGTCGTTTAGAGAGCACAATAAAGCAACTATAGTAAAGACCAGGAAAATGACTCCGAAGGGGATTATAAAACTTTTAAAATAAAAGCCTCACTAATGTTGGTGTTCCTTAAAGCACTTGTGCTCTCTCATTCAGAATACTGTTCTCTTTTTACCTATCCTTTCAACGCAGGTGTGATACCAGAGTGACAGAATATAAAGTGATTTTTGTTAGTACCTTCTGTAATCAGTAAAGCGTCTGACCTCCCTGAAGCATCTGAAAGTGCTGCTAGCGTCTGACCTCCCTGAACCATCTGAAAGTGCTGCTAGCGTCTGACCTCCCTGAACCATCTGAAAGTGCTGCTAGCGTCTGACCTCCCTGAACCATCTGAAAGTGCTGCTAGCGTCTGACCTCCCTGAACCATCTGAAAGTGCTGCTACGGAATCAAACATCTCATAAATGTTGTATGAAAAATACTTGAAGGTCAAGTCCATTATGTACGCGACGAATAACTGAAGTCGGATATACCAGTGAAAGTGCAGAATAAAAATGATAAATAGGGTTTTAATAGGGACAGTTAGAGAACTGAACAAGAGGGAACAAGGCAAGATACTGCAGGAGGTGCCAGTGTAGAAGCCTTCAAGAGGAAACTGGACAAGTATCTTCATCGGGTGCCAGATCAACCAGGCTGTGATGGATATGTGGGGCAGCGGGCCTCCAGCAGCAACAGCCTGGTTGACAAGGCAAGCACCAGACGAGCCTGGCCCATGGCCGGGCTCAGAGAGTAGATAAACTCTCTAAACTCTTCAAAGGTATATCAAAGGTATCACCCAAAGTCAGGCAGCAATAGTTTGGCTGATCAGTTAATTTCAAAAGAAACATGGCAATAAGCCGGGCCGAGATATTCTCGAAAACTTGGCAGGAATGTTTGCATGTGCGTCTAATGATACGAACGAAATCTTTGTTTTATATTCACGTTGTTAAGGAGAGTCAAATTATATACTGTATATTCTTGCGGATCTAAACTTTCTCGATATTCATGTGTTGTTTAGAGTACATTAGTTGCAGAGGGACTGAGGTATGGCTGGCTGGCAGCTGCCGCCTCACTTCTTAGTCTTCCTCTCTGTCTATGGGCAGCTGGAGGTAAACACATTCCTCTGTTCTGTCTTCTTCGACCATTTATCCTTTCACTCGTCACACCCCTGAAACTCCATCCAACCTTCACCTACCACTATCCACCCCTCCACCACCCACTGCCCACCAGTCTTCAACATCCACCGCCCACCCCCACCCCTTCCCGTGTTGGCACATCTCAAGTAACACTAATATTATGAGAGGATCCTCCCATTCATCAGTGCTTACGACCCGTCGCAACTTGAGAATTATGATGAATATCCTTAGCAAGCTAAATTTGCTGAGTTTTATGTAGTGTTGAAGTGTAAGTGGCACACCGTTCTCGGGTGCTTGTTTGTTTTACTGGTACTATGGTTGGTAGTAGTTGGTGTACTATAGTTAGTAGTAGGTGTGGTAGTGTTGTTAGGTGCGCATGGCAGGGAGGAAGGGGGTAGTTTAACGAGTCCTGCTTGTTGACAAGCACCTCCAACACTCCACTGGCCTGGCTTCCTATTCATCGTTATGTCTGTCGCCTCTTCATCCTCATGCCTTCCTTCTCTTCATCTTCATGGTTACCTTCTCATTTTCATGCCTGCCTCCTCTTCCTCCTGCTACTAATAATCTTCATCCTCATACATAACTCTTCCTGCCTCTTTTCGATCTACTGCCTCTCTGATACCCTACTACATATCTTTCATTACCTTCCCTCCTGTTCATATTTTAATGAAATTCTCCTCTTTTTCTTTTTTTTTCTTCTCCATTACTCCACCATGTCTGGCTTTTCCCTTCCTCCTTCCTCTTCTCATCTTGAGCACCTCATCCGCATCATTTCCTTTTAGTCTTGTCATTCTAATCGAATGTCGACCAATACATTGGAAATTTCTGTCTCCCTGACCCTCCTCCATCGTTCAGTCGCCCTTCTTCTCGGTCCGCCTGCCCCCCTTCCTCTACACCCTTCCTCGTTCCTTCCTTTCTTCCCGTCTGTCCCGGTGTCTGTCTTAACGAAGCCGTGACATTCTTAAATGTCATCAAGTCTCGGCTCTTTAAACGAGAGCGTCCAGTAGAGAAAGTTTGAGAAAAGACATGTGTTGAGCCAGAGAGAGAGAGGAAGAGGGAGAGAAAGAGAAAGGGAGAGAGAGAGACAGACAGTGAGTGTGAGCGAGTGTGTGTGTGTGTGTGTGTGTGTGTGTGTGTGTGTGCGTGCGCGTGTGCGTGCGTGTATAGATATAAGACAGGTGCGTGAAGAAAAGAAGACAATTTCAGTGGAAGAGTGTGACTAAACGGGTGTTTGGGAGAAGGCGTGGGAAGGACGAGACGTGGTGGCTAGATGGAACAAAAAATGAAGTAATTAAGCTACCAACGATGAGTTACTACCTGTTGAAGGAGAGGGAGAGACAGCTTACTGCTCCTTCCTTAGTTGTGTTGAAGGAGAGAGACAGCTTACTGAACCTTCCTTAGTTGTGTTGAAGGAGAGGGAGAGACAGCTTACTGCACCTTCCTTAGTTGTGTTGAAGGAGAGGGAGAGACAACTTACTGCTCCTTCCTTAGTTGTGTTGAAGGAGAGAGACAGCTTACTGAACCTTCCTTAGTTGTGTTGAAGGAGAGGGAGAGACAGCTTACTGCACCTTCCTTAGTTGTGTTGAAGGAGAGGGAGAGACAGCTTACTGCTCCTTCCTTAGTTGTGTTGAAGGAGAGAGACAGCTTACTGAACCTTCCTTATTTGTGTTGAAGGAGAGAAACAGCTTACTGAACCTTCCTTAGTTGTGTTGAAGGAGAGAAACAGCTTACTGAACCTTCCTTAGTTGTGTTGAAGGAGAGAAACAGCTTACTGAACCTTCCTTAGTTGTGTTGAAGGAGAGAAACAGCTTACTGAACCTTCCTTAGTTGTGTTGAAATAGAGAAACAGCTTACTGAACCTTCCTTAGTTGTGTTGAAGGAGAGAGACAGCTTACTGCTCCTTCCTTAGTTGTGTTGAAGGAGAGGGAGAGACAGCTTACTGCTCCTTCCTTAGTTGTGTTGAAGGAGAGGGAGAGACAGCTTACTGCTCCTTCCTTAGTTGTGTTGAAGGAGAGGGAGAGACAGCTTACTGAACCTTCCTTAGTTGTGTTGAAGGAGAGGGAGAGACAGCTTACTGCTCCTTCCTTAGTTGTGTTGAAGGAGAGGGAGAGACAGCTTACTGCTCCTTCCTTAGTTGTGTTGAAGGAGAGGGAGAGACAGCTTACTGCTCCTTCCTTAGTTGTGTTGAAGGAGAGGGAGAGACAGCTTACTGCTCCTTCCTTAGTTGTGTTGAAGGAGAGGGAGAGACAGCTTACTGCTCCTTCCTTAGTTGTGTTGAAGGAGAGGAGAGACAACTTACTGCTCCTTCCTTAGTTGTGTTGAAGGAGAGGGAGAGACAGCTTACTGCTCCTTCCTTAGTTGTGTTGAAGGAGAGGAGAGACAGCTTACTGCTCCTTCCTTAGTTGTGTTGAAGGAGAGGGAGAGACAGCTTACTGCTCCTTCCTTAGTTGTGTTGAAGGAGAGGGAGAGACAGCTTACTGCTCCTTCCTTAGTTGTGTTGAAGGAGAGAGACAGCTTACTGAACCTTCCTTAGTTGTGTTGAAGGAGAGAGACAGCTTACTGAACCTTCCTTAGTTGTGTTGAAAGAGAGAAACAGCTTACTGCTCCTTCCTTAGTTGTGTTGAAGGAGAGAGACAGCTTACTGAACCTTCCTTAGTTGTGTTGAAGGAGAGGGAGAGACAGCTTACTGCTCCTTCCTTAGTTGTGTTGAAGGAGAGGGAGAGACAGCTTACTGCTCCTTCCTTAGTTGTGTTGAAGGAGAGAGACAGCTTACTGAACCTTCCTTAGTTGTGTTGAAGGAGAGAGACAGCTTACTGAACCTTCCTTAGTTGTGTTGAAGGAGAGAGACAGCTTACTGAACCTTCCTTAGTTGTGTTGAAAGAGAGAAACAGCTTACTGAACCTTCCTTAGTTGTGTTGAAGGAGAGAGACAGCTTACTGAACCTTCCTTAGTTGTGATGAAGGAGAGAGACAGCTTACTGAACCTTCCTTAGTTGTGTTGAAGGAGAGAGACAGCTTACTGAACCTTCCTTAGTTGTGTTGAAGGAGAAAGACAGCTTACTGAACCTTCCTTCGTTGTGTGGTGGAGACAATCTACTGGTCCTTAATTATGTGGTGAAGGAGTCAGTCTGTTGGTCCTTAATTATGTGGTGAAGAAGTCAGTCTATTGGTCCTTAATTATGTGGTGAAGAAGTCAGTCTATTGGTCCTTAATTATGTGGTGAAGGAGTCAGTCTATTGGTCCTTAATTATGTAGTGATGGAGTCAGTCTATTGGTCCTTAATTATGTGGTGAAGAAGTCAGTCTATTGGTCCTTAATTATGTAGTGAAGGAGTCAGTCTATTGGTCCTTAATTATATAGTGAAGGAGTCAGTCTATTGGTCCTTAATTATGTAGTGAAGGAGTCAGTCTGCTGGTGTTTAACTATGTGGTGGTGCGGGCGGTCTACTGGCCCCTCCTCAGCAGTGTGGTACGACCTCCAAAGGTCTACGTTATGTTTATTATGCGGGTCATCGCCCCAGCGGCCTGGTTCCAAACCATGTGTCTTGGTTGGTGGCATGATCAATAAAGCTGTTAGTACTAGCAGTACACAGTCCAGCATAGATACCACAGGAACTGACTTCATTAACTCACCTTGATCCCTCTTGAGACAGCTGAAGGACTGTTGGGTGAGCCTGTAACTCCGGTTACCTCCCTTTTCCGATTTGCTTCTTTCTACGTACTATCTACCCTACCGCCTGTGTATGGACTAGACCATCCTGAAAGATGGTAGTTTCTAAGCACTCTGCTGAAACGAACTCTTTTAAAACTGTTGTAGCTACCTACCTGGAGGGCATTCCGGGGATCAACGCCCCCGCGTCCCAGTCCACGACCAGGCCTCCTGGTGGATCAGGGCTAATGAATACTTAATGGAACACTTGACAATGCCCGCAATACTCCTACTGAAGTCTCTCAGCTCAGGCTGGTAGATTTAACAATGTATAAAATCCACTCTTTGTGATGGAATATGACAGGGAAACATAGCTACCCTTCTTTTCCACTATTTAACTGTCATATAGAATATGGTAGCAGCACTTTGCTGATATATACAATTTTACTAAGTTAAAATTTCCTTGAGACCCCCTCCCCCACCCCCTTCTTTTCCCTCACCCTCGTGTTGTTCTCCCTGTGGATTTTACCCTCCCGAGCTGGCAGGAAAAATGGGCCCCGTCTATCCTGTCATCGTAAGAGTTTTTTCCCTTGCGCCAGTTTCCCTTCTTTTTTTCCTTCCAGATTCTGTGGCTAATTTGCTGGAATCATATTTTTCTTGCCCGTCGCGGTTTCTTTTTTTTTGATGGGGAGGAGGGAAGGGGGTAATTTTTTAGGTTGTAGGGTGTGTTTGTCTGCGAGTGTTGTGCTTGTTTTCAGGCGAGTGTTATTGTTGGTCATAGTGTATTTGTGATGATATTGCTAGGAGAGCGCTGAACCTGTAGGGGTCGTACAGCGCCTGGTGACTGGCATGTAATCAGGTTTGATTCCGAACACTGCACTCAGGAGGAAGGTTGACGCAAGCGACCAATTATGATTATATAGTAATCACTGGTTTAGAGCTTTGTAATTGCATGCAATTTATCATTAAATTATGCGTTTGTGATTGTGTGTTTGTGAACAAATGAGTGTGTGTGTGTGTGGTACACACTCCCTTGATGCCTCTCACCAGAACACCACCACAAATTAACCACGTGGATAAACAACACTTGCATGGTGCCCCGTGGCCTGATCGCTAAAGCTCTCGCTTCACACGGCGAGGGTCTGCGTTCGATTCCCAGCGCGAGTAGAAACATTGGGCGTGTTTCTTTATACTGGTTGTTTATGTTCACCCATCAGTAAGATGGGTACCTGGGAGTTAGTCGACTGGTGTGGGTCGCATCCTGGGACAAGGACCTAATTTGCCCGAAATGCTCTGCATAACAAGGGGCTTTCTATAAAGCAGTATGTCATTGATGTCAGCTAGGCCTGTATACCTTGTACATGTACTTGTAGTAAATAAAGATATTATTATATTATTATTATTATTAAAACCTTGTGTGTGGATTTCTCACATAGTTTGTAGCACATTTCTCTGTTAGGATAGGCTAGGCTAGGTTGTACTCTATCCACAAAACAGCCAGTTATAACACAAATATTAGATAAATGAGATAAGTTCTGCGCCACGAACAGAAAACGGGGAGCCACTGAGCGTCAGATTTTCACTGTTTAATGTACCTTCATCTGTCATCCATTTGACTCTATTTACAAGAGTGAGATGATGCCTATGACTGACTCACGAAATCGTTATAACACGATTCAAACAAATCACGGTACGGGTGAGGCTCGAACTCACGGCAAGTGAATCGTAAAATTCCAGGCCAGCGATTAAGCCACTTGGCCAGCTGGCTACAGTAAGATTCATCCTGTTGTAGCCAGTTGGCCCAGTGATTTACGCGTTGGCCTGGAGTTTTACGACTCACTTGCCGTGAGTTCGATCCCCACCCGTACCGTGGGATGCCTGTGATTAAGAGATCATATAAGGCGAAAGAAACGATAATGCACTTTATTGTATATTTCTGCTTGCCACTGAGGCCCAGTGGGAACTAAGATAGCTGACAGCGAAGGAGACCCCCAGGCTGAGGCTGCTGCGGTCTTGAGCTGTCAGCGGCAAGATGAGTGAATGAATGAATTATGACCAGAGCTTTGGTAAGATGGGAAAGGTAGAAGGATGGGTAAGGATGGAAATATGGGAAAAGGGTGGGTGAGGGGAGGGGAGGTGGGGTGATAAAGGTAAGTGACCTAACCACTTTGGTGCATTTTAATACAAGTGTGTGTGTGTGTGTATGTGTGTGTATGTATGTGTGTGTATTGTATGTGTATGTGTGTGTGTGAAGCTCGGGAGTGTCCATAACCCAAGCACTTATAAGTTAAATAACGTAGAACTTAGCCATACAGATTGCGAGAAGGACTTGGGGGTTATGGTAAGCAGCAACCTTAAACCAAGACAGCAATGCCTAAGCGTACGTAATAAGGCAAACAGATTACTGGGATTTATATCAAGTGTAAGCAACAGAAGTCCAGAGGTTATATTACAGCTTTATACATCATTAGTAAGGCCTCACCTAGATTACGCAGCTCAGTTCTGGTCTCCATATTACAGAATGGATATTAATTCGTTAGAAAACATTCAGCGTAGAATGACTAAATTAATACATAGCATTAGAAATCTTCCGTATAAAGAAAGATTGAAGACCCTAAAATTACATTCACTTGTAAGACGAAGAATGAGGGGAGACATGATCGAGGTATACAAGTGGAAAATGGGTATTAACAAAGGGGATATAAATAAGGTCTTGAGAATATCTCGCCAAGAGAGAACCCGCAATAATGGATTCAAATTAGATAAGTTTAGATTTATAAAGGATATAGGAAAGTATTGGTATGGAAATAGGGTAGTTGATGAGTGGAACACTCTGCCTAGTAGGGTTATTGGAGCAAGGACCTTGGGTAGTTTCAAATTTAGGTTGGATAAATTCATGAGTGAGAGGGGTTGGATTTGAGTGGGAATTGCACATGAGTAAATAGAATTATCAAAGCTTATTTCTTAGGTATCATTGAAGATTGGGTTGAACAAATATTGTTAGTGGGATGGAATGTGAAGGACTTGCCTAGTATGGGCCAACAGGCCTGCTACAGTGTTCCTCCTTTCTTATGTTCTTATGTGTGTGTGTGTGTGTGTGTGTGTGTGTGTGTAGTGTTATTCATGAAGTTAATTTCCCAAGACCAACTAAGAAAGTCTATAAGAGATACACTTTTAGGTCTGCTGAAGCTGTAGACCTAGGCCTCCTGTTCGCTATTCTGATCGATCAAACACCATGGTGTAATGGGCCACTAAATGCGTGCAAAATACAAATAAAATACCTTTACCTTCGATAAATCTTTGATGAGTTTCGAGTCTTACTACTCTCGGCACCCGGCCATGGGCTAGGCTCGTCTGGTGCTTGCTTGGTCAACCAGGCTGTTACTACTGGAGGGGCTACCGTAGTGACAAGCTCTGTTCCCCAAGGCACAGTACTGACCCCTATTCTCTTTCTCATTCTCATATCTGACAGACAGACATAAATCATAGCACTGTATCACAAGTTGCAGAAGATGCTAGAATTTGTATGACCCACCGAGAGCGCGGCAGAGCTCCACGCTGATGTAATCCAAGTCTTTCAGTGGGCCACTGACAACAATATGATGTTCAGTGAAGACAAATTTTAGATATTCCGTTTTGGAAAAATGAGGAAATCAAAACTGGAACGAAGTTTGAAACAAACCCGTCACTCAAAAAGCACAACAAAAGACTAACGTGGGTGACTCAGGAGTGATAGTGTCGGATGTCACTCTTACGGATCACAATAGTGTCATTATTACAGCAGCAAGGAAAAGAATAGATTGGATAACTGTCACCTTCAAAACAAGAGATACCAAGCCAATGATTCTCTTTCAATCACTTGTTCTCTCTAGACTGAATTATTAATGTATACCAACAAACCCTTGTAAGACAGGCGAAATCACAGATCTGGAGAATGTATAGATTTAGTCAAGCACCTAAATTATTGGTAACGTTTGAAATCTTTCAAACTTTACCAATACTTTTTTGGAATGAAGGCGAGAGATGCATCATAATTTACACCTGCAAAATTCGAGTGGGATTGGTCCCAAATCTGCACACACAAATCGCTCCCCGTGGTGGGTATTTTACACCTGCAGTGCAACATACACCCTACTGAAGTGCAGGGGTGCAACGTATAATCTTAAAGGTATAAAATTCTTCAACACTCTCCTTATCAAGAGGTTGCCTTTTAAATGACACTTGATAAGTTCCTCAAATTAGTTCCCGATCACCCGGGGTGTGATGCATATGTTGGACTGCGTGCAGCCACCAGTAACAGCATGGTTGATCAAACTGTTCGCTGGGAGGCCCTCGTCTAGGACTGGGTTGCAGGGACATTGACTTTCAGGTAACCACAACCTGCCACATCCTCTGGCACTCGTCGTGGTAGGCGCAGTATTGATGGCAAGTTACAGGTTTGTTTTTAGATGTGTAGGTTTAATTTACGGGCAGGGCGTGGAGGGGCATGGTGGGGCATGGAGGGGCGGGGTTTTGCTGAGAGGAAAGGGATGAGGAAGGCAGATGGTGTTATCTCTGAGTGATGGTCATTATCGCTCCCTTTTCCCGGCTACCACCCCACGACACACCCCACCCAGGACACCCCCACCCACGACACACCCCACCCACGATACACCCCACCCACGATACACCCCACCCACGATACACCCCACCCACGACACACCCCACACTACTGTTCCCTCACTTCCCCAGTGCTCGCTTTCGTACACGTGTACCCACTACTCAGTCACTCCTTGAAATATGCTGGCTACACTGCAGCTCCACCATTGCGACTGCTGCATGTGGCCCATAAAACACTGGTCCGTCTTAATCAAGGTCTTCCTGCCTCCTATCTGTCACCTCGCCCACCCCTACCCCTCCTCCTACCCTTCCTGACATTAAAACCTCCTCCTCCTCCTACCCAATTACAAGTTGGATCAAACCTCACTTATTCCTTAGCTACCCTTTTATAACTTTTCCATACATTGCGTCAGCCTTTTATATAATAAGTATTTAGGATCAAATGTTTTTAATAAAGAACTGAATGATTTGTAGAGGCGGTCTGGGCTGGCATCCAACAGTGGCCTGGCCAGTAAGAAGCGTGACTTCAAGTCACACCAAGTTTTGTATCAACATTGGCAGTTGACACCAAAATAAGCATGAAAGCCGTCTCAGTAGAGGACACGGAAAAATTTCAGGTGGTAGAGTGTTTTGTTTCTGGTGATAAATTCATCAAAGGTAGGTTAAACGTAAGGTCAAGTTTAGGGAGTTAAACAACTCTAGAGAAAGGTCACAACATGTAAGCTACAAGTTATTCTCACGATATCTTCCTTAATGGAGGGTGGTTCCTCTTGCATCCCTCTTTGGTGGGAGATTTATCGAACTGCCTTCACTGTCAAAAAGCAGGGAGATGGACTGTCAAAACCGGGGAAATATAATGTCGAAAGCAGGGAGTATGTTAAATGCAGAGAGCTACAGGGAAAAAATAACTAAAAATTGAAATATTACAGCGTGTCACTTAAAGAATCACGAGCAGGGGACTAACAAAATGTATAATCAAGTCACTTGGTTTGAATCCTTTTTTTTTGGGGGGGGGGAGTCAAAAACAGGTCATTACCAGAAGCAAACCAGGTCACAGGACGCACATGACGACCCATTTACCCCTTGGCAGGTGCATGTAATCCCTGGTCCGAAGAACCTAAGTTGTAGTGTATGTGGCAGCCAGCTGGTGTGCAGGTGGTGGGCACGCTGCTGGTCCTGCCTCCATCCAGTGCTCGCTAATGCAAAGTTCATTCATAATTTTCGATGTTTGTAAACACGCTGGTGTGTTGCAAGTTCATTCAGCATTAACTTGCCAGTAGACTGGTTTTTGAATGCTAGTTTGATCCGAGTTCATACATAATTTCTCATGTTTGTGCACACCAGTCTGGCCCGAGTTGTGTAGTTGTGTTTGCCTCTCTCAGCACATTCAGGATTTCTTGTTCTTTGGATGCGCTTCAGAACGGCCGGCTTCTCTATGCTCGTTTATATTTGAATGCTCGTAAACACGCTCGTAAAATCTGTTTTAATTGCTGTTGTTGAAGGATTTAATGATTTGAGAGAGGTGGCTACAAAAGTAATTATTTCCCTACACTTTTACAAAGACAAGGACATGTTGCTAGTTAAGAGTCTACCTAACGTTTATGTGCCATGACAACAGCACTTTCATACACAACGATGTATGAAATAACCAGAAGTTGTATTATCCACATCGTGATAATTGTTCTTTATTTTGAGAGCTTGACTCGTTCTTCTATTAAGGTGACGATGTCGTGTGTGTGTGCACACGCGTGCGTGCGTGAGTGCATCTCGTGGTAATCTAACAAAGTATTCTTGTCTCTTCACAGGTATGTGGTGGTCAGCCGAGTATATTCACATAGTAACACCATGAATACGACCGTAAGTAAGAACTTCACAGGTGGGTGGGTGTAATCACAGTCCTGGCTCTTGGCTTCGCCTCCTACTGCTGTCTGGCCTCCTAAGCCTCATCATATCGAGTTTCAGAACTATGTATGGAATGTACCTCCACTTCTATATCTAGTTCATTCCACTTCCCTACAACCCCAAGATTGGCCCTCGCATTATCAATTCCTCTGAGCATTTTATACCTCGTAATCATGTCTGCTTTTGTCTTCCTCTCTCAATTCCTTTAGTCGCTCATAGTATTCCCCTCATAGCTCCTTGAATCTGTATGTGTGTCATTATCTATAGAACATAAGAAGAACCATAGATCTGTCATTAGGAAACTATAATAAGGAAAATGCAGTGAATGCCAGGAAAATGACAAGGTATCTAACGCTGTTGATAGTATTTCTAATATCACCCGTGCTTCCACGACTTGAACACGACTGTGTTTACAGCATCTTTCAAGGCAGGAAAGATAGCGGAGCTGGATAATGTAGAGGTCACATACTGCTCACATAGAATCAATAAAACATCTAAACATTTGGGAACACCTCATCGTGCTTGAAGTGCTCCATCTGGAACGAAGAAGAGAGCGATATCTTATAATATACTGTATACTTGGAAGATACTGGTTCCCAACCTACATGCTAATATAGTAACTTACTAGAGTGAAAGATATGGGAGTCAGTGAAGAACAGGGAAGCCATGGGTGCAGTTATATAGCACTGTGTCAGCCTTGGACCAAATCTCTTCAACATATTACACCAGATATCAGAAATATTGCCGGAACGAAGATAAAAAATTTCAAGAAGCTGGACAGCTTCCTTTTGCAGTTGCTGGATCAGCCGGATTGTGATAGCTATGTGGGCCTGCAAGCCGCTAGCACAAACATCCTGGTTGACCAAGCCTGGCTTCAGGCCTGCCTGGGTGAGTAGAGTAGCCCTTGAAACCAGTCATAGGTAAATCACAGGTAAAACTGCTGCTACTGGAGACTGCCGCTGCAGCTACGGAGATAGGCAGGGGAACTAAGATACTGCTGTATGCAAATGAGAGACAGGCCCTAATTTCCTGGCTCTTGGTGCTCTACAGAATCAACAAGGCCGTGCCATTAGCTGGTGGCACTCTGACGTCACGGCTGGGGGTCATGAGTGACAGAATGGGGGTTAGGCCTCTTGGTGCCTTGCCTGACGGGTGTATAGTTATTTGTACTCTGTGTACTCTCTTGGTAATGCACACCTAATTGTACTGTCTTAGTCATACACGCCTGGTTGTGTTCTAGTTGTACTCTCTTAGTCATACACACTTAGTTGTACTCTCATGATCATACACAACCTAGCTGTACACTTCTATTTGTACTCTCCTTGTTTTTCGCACCTAATATGGAAGGGGAGGAGATCACAAGGACTATAAGGGATCCCCAGGAGGAAGATAAGGGTGATTCCAGGGAGGAAAATAAGAGGGGTCCCAAAAAAGAAAGATAAGAGGACCCGGGGAGGAATATAATGGGGTCCCAAGGGGGCTCAAGGAGGAAGGTAAGGGGGTCCCAAGAGGGACTACAAGGAGTTCCTAAGGAGGAAGTTAAGGGTGGTCCCAAAGATGAAGATAAATGTGGTCTCAAGGAGGAAGATAAGGAAAGCCCAAAGGAGGAGAATAAGGAAGGTCTCAAGGAGGAAGATAAGGAAGGTCCCAAGGAGGATAAGGAAGGTCCCAAGGAGGAGGATAAGGAAGGTCTCAGGAGAAAGATAAGGTCCCAAGAAGGAAGATAAGGAAGGTCCCAAGGAGGAAGATAAGGTCTCAAGGAGAAAGATGAGGAAGGACCCAAGGAGGAAGATGAAGAAGGTCCCAAGGAGGAAGATGAGGAAGGTCGCAAGGAGGATAAGGAAGGTCCCAAGGAGGATAAGGAAGGTCTCAAGGAGAAAGATAAGGTCCCAATGAGGAAGGTCCCAAGAAGGAAGATAAGGAAGGTCCCAAGGAGGAAGATAAGGGCTCAAGGAGGAAGATAAGAAAGGTCTCATGGAGGAAGATAAGGAAGGTCCCAAGGAGGAAGATAAGGGCTCAAAGGGAAAGATAAGGTCTCGAGGATGAAGATAAGGGTTCAAAGAGGAAGATAAGGTCTAAAGGAGGAAGATAAGGTCTCAAGGAGGAAGATAAGGTCTCAAGGAGGAAGATAAGGGCTCAAGGAGGAAGATAAGGTCTCAAGGAGGAAGATAAGGTCTCAAGGAGAAAAATAAGGGCTCAAGGCGGAAGATAAGGTCTCAAGGAGGAAGATAAGGTCTCAAGGAGGAAGATAAGGTCAGAAAGCACCAACAAAATACTTCTAATTGTCTAAGTTGCGGCACTAAAGAAACTTAGCGTAGCTTTTAATTTGGCAAGTTTAGTGAAGTAGACTTGTGCCTAGTGAGGTGCAGGTGTTGGCACTGCTGGGAGTGTTGGCACTGCCGTGGGTGTTGGCACTGCTGTGGGTGTTGACACAGTTCTGGGTGTTACCACTACTACGAGTATTGGCACCGCTGCTGGTATTGGCACTCCTGGGGATGTTGGTACTGCTGCTGGTGTTTACACTGTTTTCACTGTTGGCGGGATTGGCACTGCAATGAGAGTATTAACACTTTGGTTCGTATTCGCAGTGTAGTAAGTGTTGGCACTCCTGCGGGGGTTGACACTGCTACGGGTATTGGCACTGCTACAAGTGTTGGCAAGGCTGTAGGTGTTGGCAGGATTGCAAGTGTTGGCAGTGCTGTTGGTATTGGCACTAGTCTGGCACCTGTTCTGGACTGTGGGCTGGTCTGTTGGCGCCAGCCCCCTGATACGGACTCCAGGCAACTTACAGGAAGTGGCATTAATGACCATATCAGTCTCAAGGGGAAGCGCTAAACCCTTAGGGTTCGTACGTTGCGTGCGGTGGGAGAACAATCGGTGGGACCTGCCTTCTAGACGAGCCTGGCCAAAGGCCGGGCTCCGGGAGTGTAAACAAACTCTGGGAACTCATCAAAGGTATATCAGAGGTAAGACCCAAATGGAGGGTAGCTCTAATTTCATGGATCATGAGCCCACCACCTTGATGGGAATGGTTAATGGGGTTTAAAGCCTGTCGACTACACCAGGGTCATTAAGGCTTCTAGGGAACCTTTTCAGGTGATGAATAACACGTTCAACATGTGGGTGTCTTACACACGTTCAACATGTGGGTGTCTTACACACGTTCAACATGTGGGTGTCTTACACACGTTCAACATGTGGGTGTCTTACACACGTTCAACATGTGGGTGTCTTACACACGTTCATCATGTGGGTGTCTTAGCCATGTTGACGTTGCTCCAACCAGTGGCATTATCAACACAATACAGAAGGCCGGTGAGGTAGACGATGCGTCGATTGATTGGCAAAACGTCTACTAAAGATACCAAGATGTTGCACATGTGTCTAATTGATCATCTTGCCTGGCCCATGGCCGGGCTCAAACACGCACACACAGTCATTACTAAGGTGATGACGACATTGCAGTGTACCTCTGTATCACTAACCTTCTTAGTTTCTTCTTTTCCTTCTTCGTATTTTTTTATTTCATCTTTTTTTTCCATTCAGTCTATAGGAGAAATATTATTTCTTGCGTATTTTCTTCTTTTTGTTGTTTCTTTTTTTTTATTTAATTTTCTTAGATAGGAGAAATATTTTCTTCCATGTTTCTTTTTTTTCTCCTTTTTTTCTGTTTCTTCTTCAATTGACTACTAATGACGAGACGAAGGACAGCTGCAAATTGCAAGTACAACATAAGTAGGTACAATACCACTGCTGGAAAACCTAGGGAAAGTAGGTACAATATACCACTGTTGAAAAACTCCAGTGTTTCAGGATACACTGAAATCTAATATTTATTGTAAGTGCTGATACAGTACATGCTTTTATTGTAAGTGGAGACACAATTTAGATACTTTGTAAGTGTAGATACAATTTATATAGTTTTAAAGAGTTGGGTAAACGCTTCATACAAGTCACACTTCAAATATTGCACTTTGTTTACAATGTATATCTGGCAGGGAATGACTGTACTCCCGATATTTAACTCAGTACAATACAACTCTCATGCCACAGCATGCCGAACCCTGACAAAAATGGTGGTACAATGAACTAATCAACCCATTGTGGGTGTCCTCTCATGTTGGCACTAGTTACACTTCACACCTCGAGACCTTCAGTGCTTAAATGGAAGTAGTAATGGAAATCTGACACTGTGCCAACATCAGTTTTGCAAGACTATTTAGCTTGTTGCTAGTAGATATTATAGATATTGTCGGAATAAGTGTAGAAGTTTTCAAAGGTAACCGAGATCACTACCTCTGCCAAGTATCATAACAGCTAAGCTGTGATGGGCATGTGGGAGAGCCAGAGGGCCGCCGACAGCAACAGCCTAGTTGACTAGACAATCAAAGGCAAAGTCTGTTAACTTCCCCACTTTGTTTCATGTCGGTAATGTTGCCGGGGGGGGGAAGAGGGGTGACTACAAGAGGGCAGGGAGAGAACCTTCTGCTTTACTCTGATAACCTAATGTGTAAAGTGCAAAGAGTTAGCAGAAGCTACGGAGTAGCTTAGTAAATCTCAACAAATAACATGAGACATTCTCTCTTGTATCTCATTTACTCTCATATATTACTTCTCATTTTATATCAATCATCCTGCTGTTGCTGCACCTGATAATCATCCTCCG
This sequence comes from Cherax destructor, assembly GCA_009830355.1. Taxonomy (NCBI): domain Eukaryota; kingdom Metazoa; phylum Arthropoda; class Malacostraca; order Decapoda; family Parastacidae; genus Cherax; species Cherax destructor. Next base: position 39,646 of record WNWK01000616.1, on the reverse strand, counting down.
GCTGCTCCTCTTCTTACTTCTCTTCTGCCTCTTCCACTTTCTCCTCCTGCTTCTGCTACTCCTCCTCCTCCTCCTGTTACTTCTCCTCCTGCTACTCCTCCTGCTACTTATCTTCCTCCTGCTTCTCCTCCTCCTGCTTCTCTTCCTCATCCTGCTTCTCCTCCTCCTTCTGCTACTCCTCCTCCTCCTGCTACTTCTCCTCCTGCTACTCCTCCTGCTACTCCTCCTCCTGCTTCTCTTCCTCCTTCTGCTTCTCCTCCTTTTTCTGCTACTCCTCCTCCTCCTCCTGCTACTTCTCCTCCTGCTACTCCTCCTCCTGCTACTCATCCTGCTACTTCTCCTCCTCCTGCTTCTCCTCCTCCTCCTGCAACTCCTCCTGCTTCTCTTCCTCCTCCTGCTTCTCCTCCTCCTCCTGCAACTCCTCCTGCTTCTCCTCCTCCTCCTGCAACTCCTCCTGCTTCTCTTCCTCCTCCTGCTTCTCCTCCTCCTCCTGCAACTCCTCCTGCTTCTCCTCCTCCTCCTGCAACTCCTCCTGCTTCTTCCTCTCCTGCTTCTCCTCCTCCTCCTGCAACTCCTCTCTCCTCCTCCTGCAACTCCTCCTGCTTCTCCTCCTCCTCCTGCAACCCTCCTGCTTCTCCTCCTCCTGCTCTCCCCTCCTCCTGCAACTCCTCCTGCTTCTCCTCCTCCTCCTCCTCCTCCTGCTCTCTCCTCCTCTTCTCCTCCTCCTCCTGCACCTCTACTCCTGCTTCTCTTCCCCTCTGTCTCCTCCTCCTCTGCCTCCTCCTGCTTCTCCCTCCTCACTGCTTCTACTCCTCCTGCTTCTCCCTCCTGTAATCATCTTTTCCCTGGTGGTGTTTATCATGTAAGTTATTCTTCCTGTTTGTTAGGGACATAACTTATACTCGGAGAAATAAGTCGAGGGTGTGTGGGTGGGGTGGGTGTTGGGTGGGGGCGGATGGGTAAATGTTTGGGGTGGGTGTGTTGTTAGGGTGGGTGGGTGATGAGTCAATAATACTGTCTGGTGCTGGAGGTACGACTGACAGGTCCTGGTAAAGATGGGATAATGGTGGAACAGCAGCAGCAGTGGCATTACTGTGGTGACAGTGAACAGCCTCTTTCCATTTTACATTGTTAATTTTCTTACGTGTTCACCAGCGTCCATTTCTTCACGATTCCTCAACACAGTAGGTTAAGCTAAATTGTATGAAAATATACTTAATCACAATTGAGCAAATTAAAAAAAAAATGCCTCGATACGACTGGTAACGAGATGGCTGAAAGTAACTAAGTAACGTTCAAATGTGTACGTATATCACTAGTTAGTGGGGAGAGGGTGGTCTGCAAGGAGGAAGGGGGAGGGGGGCTAAGGAGCAGCGTGTAGCATTGGAATCAAGGGCCACAAGCATAACTGAACAGCTTCCTGCAAGAAGTGCCAAAAAAGCCAGCTTATGACAGTTATGGAAAAATAAACACAAATGCAGTATAATGTGATCCTTTATCGACTACGTTTCGCCCACACAGTGGACTTTATCAAGTCACAAACAGATCTACCTGGAGAGTCAGGTGGAGAATGTTGGGTAGGTTGGATTTGATAGGGACCTGCAGGTCCGTCTGTACTCATGTACTCATATACTCACGTACTCTTTACTCAGGTAGATATGTTTGTGACTTGATAAAGCCCACTATATGGGCAAAACCTAGTCAATAAAGCATCGCATTATTTTTCCATCGTGTCGGTATTTTATACCTTTTATCAGCTTATGATAGTTATGTGGACTTGTGAGCCACGGGCAGCAATAGCCTACTTGATCAGGCAGTACGACAGACAGCTGCCGTGAGTACTCTATGAGGTTACTCAGTAGGGGAAAAAGGGCCAAGACTGTTTCAACACCCTTCACAGAAAAAGGCGATTACCAGCCGCTCTCTTTCTCTTCAAAAGAACACGTGATAAGTTCTTTGAAGTAAAATAAAAGACCAGACAGGCCTTGGTGCAGCAGGCACCAACAGCCTGATTGATCATGGGGATCAGCAGGGAGGCTCGGTCTGGAGCCGGGGCGAGGGACGATCATTCCCGTAACCATCTTCATGTAACTTTCGGAGTTCCAGCAACAGAAGTCAACGACAGCAAGAACCGCGTCAACAGGAGTAAGTGCCAAATCAACAGGTGTAAGAATCATATCAACAGGAGCAATAACGACGTCAAGAAGAACTACATAAAAGCAGGAACCACATCAACAGGAGTAAGAACCAAATTAACAGGAGCAAGAACCATATCGACGTGAGCAAGAACCATGTCAACAGGAAGAATCACATCAACGGGAGCAAGACTCACGTCAACAGAAGCTACAACCTCTTCAGCAGCAATAACCTCCACAACAGAAGAGCAACATTATATACAAGGGTTTCAGGTCCAAAAACAACAGTAGCTGTTGCTAGTGCATCAGAATAACAACAGAAGCAAGATTAACAGAAGCAGGAATAGAGGCAGGACTGCATTGAAATGCCTGCGACCAGCAGTAGCAGCCTGGTTGATCAGGCCTTGATCCTCCAGCAGGCCTGGTTTAGGACCGGGCTGCGGGGGCGTTGACCCCGGGATACGTCCTTCAGGTATCCTTCAGCTTCAGGAGCAGAAATAAAAGTATAAACAACAACAGTCAAGACTAACAACAGTAACAAAAGTAACAGCAGAAGTAACAGCAGGTAGGGCAAGGGTAGTAACCGGAGTAGTAACAACGGGAGTCAGAGCAGTAGATGCAGGGGTACCAGCAGGACCAGTCAGAGCAGTAGAATCAGGGGTACCAGCAAGGCCAGTCAGAGCAGTAGATGCAGGGGTACCAGCAGGACCAGTCAGCGCAGTAGAATCAGGGGTACCAGCAGGGCCAGTCAGAGCAGTAGAATCAGGGGTACCAGCAGGACCAGTCAGAGCAGTAGAATCAGGGGTACCAGCAGGGCCAGTCAGAGCAGTAGAATCAGGGGTACCAGCAAAGCCAGTCAGAGCAGTAGAATCAGGGGTACCAGCAGGGCCAGTCAGAGCAGTAGAATCAGGGGTACCAGCAGGGCCAGTCAGAGCAGTAGAATCAGGGGTACCAGCAAAGCCAGTCAGAGCAGTAGAATCAGGGGTACCAGCAGGGCCAGTCAGAGCAGTAGAATCAGGTGTACCAGCAGGGCCAGTCAGAGCAGTAGAATCAGGGGTACCAGCAGGGCCAGTTAGAGCAGTAGAATCAGGGGTACCAGCAGGGCCAGTCAGAACAGTAGAATCAGGGGTACCAGCAGGGCCAGTTAGAGCAGTAGAATCAGGGGTACCAGCAGGGCCAGTCAGAGCAGTAGAATCAGGGGTACCAGCAGGGCCAGTTAGAGAAGTAGAATCAGGGGTACCAGCAGGGCCAGTCAGAACAGTAGAATCAGGGGTACCAGCAGGACCAGTTAGAGCAGTAGAATCAGGTGTACCAGCAGGGCCAGTCAGAGCAGTAGAATCAGGGGTACCAGCAGGACCAGTTAGAGCAGTAGAATCAGGGATACCAGCAGGGCCAGTCAGATCAGTAGAATCAGGGATACCAGCAGGGCCAGTCAGAGCAGTAGAATCAGGGGTACCAGCAGGGCCAGTCAGAGCAGTAGAAGCAGTTGTACCAGGAGGGCCAGTCAGAGCAGTAGAAGCAAGGGTACCAGCAGGGCCAGTCAGAGCAGTAGAAGCAGGGGTACCAGCAGGGCCAGTCAGAGCAGTAGAATCAGGGGTACCAGCAGGGCCAGTCAGAGCAGTAGAAGCAGGGATACCAATAGGACCAGTCAAAGCAGTAGAAGCAGGGGTACCAGTAGGACCAGTCAGATCAGTATAAGCAGGGGTACCAGCAGGACCGTAAAAAGTAGAAGCAGGGTACCAGTAGGACCAGTCAGACAGTAAAGCAGGGTACCAGCAGGACCAGTCAGAGGCAGTAGAACAGGGGTACCAGAGGACCAGTCAGAGCAGTAGAAGCAGGGGTACCAGCAGGACCAGTCAGAGCAGTAGAAGCAGTTGGTACCAGCAGGGCCAGTCAGGCAGTAGAGCAGTGACCAGCAGGGCCAGTCAGAGAGCAGTAGAAGCAGGTAGCCAGCAGGGCCAGTCAGAGCAGTAGAATCAGGGATACCAGCAGGGCCAGTCAGAGCAGTAGAAGCAGTTGTACCAGGAGGGCCAGTCAGAGCAGTAGAAGCAGGGGTACCAGCAGGACCAATCAGAGCAGTAGAAGCAGGGGTACCAGCAGGGCCAGTCAGATCAGTAGAATCAGGGGTACCACCAGGGAAAGTCAAAGCAGTAGAAGCAGGGGTACCAGCAGGGCCAGTCAGAGCAGTAGAAGCAGGGGTACCAGCAGGGCCAGTCAAAGCAATAGAAGCAGGGGTACCAGTAGGACCAGTCAGAGCAGTAGAAGCAGGGATACCAGCAGGACCCGTCAAAGTAACAGGAGCAAGAGAAACAGGGGTACCAGTAGGACCAGTCAGAGCAGTAGAAGCAAGGGTACCAGCAGGACCAGTCAGATCAGTATAAGCAGGGGTACCAGCAGGACCCGTCAAAGTAACAGGAGCAAGAGAAACAGGGGTACCAGCAGGACCAGTCAGATCAGTATAAGCAGGGGTACCAGCAGGTCTAGTCAGAGCAGCAGAAGCAGGATAATAACACAGGTGCAAAGCAAGATTATATTGTGATAGTTTTGCTCTGTGTAGAGCTTTATCATGTCAGTGATAAAGGGCGAAACGTTGTCACAGTGAAATGTTGCTCTGCACCTGCATCTTCAGTAGTGTTGGCAGTACGCTGCTGTATCCAGGAGCAGGAGCAGGGAAGTAACAGCAGGAGCATTAGCAAGGTTACCTGTGGACGGGTAGTAGGAGCATCTGCCTGAGGTGCAGTAGCAGGTTAGTAAGAGCAGGAGCAGCAGTAGCAGGTTAGTAAGAGCAGGAGCAGCAGTAGCAGGTTAGTAAGAGCAGGAGCAGCAGTAGCAGGTTAGTAAGAGCAGGAGCAGCAGTAGCAGGTTAGTAAGAGCAGGAGCAGCAGTAGCAGGTTAGTAAGAGCAGGAGCAGCAGTAGCAGGTTAGTAAGAGCAGGAGCAGCAGTAGCAGGTTAGTAAGAGCAGGAGCAGCAGTAGCAGGTTAGTAAGAGCAGGAGCAGCAGTAGCAGGTTAGTAAGAGCAGGAGCAGCAGTAGCAGGTTAGTAAGAGCAGGAGCAACAGGAGTGGAGGTAACGGTGGCGGGTCTGTGTGTACCGTGACCAATTGGTAATGTACCCCCTGAAGGCTGGCCCCGACCTCTGCTGCTGCTCTTGCTGCTGCTATTCTTACTGCTGCTGCTATTCTTACTGCTGCTGCTATTCTTACTGCTGTTTCTGTTCTTACTGCTGTTGCTGTTCTTACTGCTGCTGCTGTTCTTACTGCTGTTGCTATTCTTACTGTTGTTGTTACTGCTGCTGTTGATGTTACTGCTGCTGTTGCTGTTACTGCTGCTGTTGCTGTTACTGCTGCTGTTGCTGTTACTGCTGCTGTTGCTGTTACTGCTGCTATTGGTATTACTGTTGCTGTTGCTGCTCTTACTGCTGCTGTTCTTACTGTTGTTTCTACTCCTAAATCTTCCTTTCGTCATAGTTTTGCTACAAGAGTGTGTATACACTGAGTTGACGTTGTCTTAATGATTAAACTGTTATTGATATTAATGTCTACAATAGATGGTATTGATGAACCTCCTGTATTGTTGTCAGCGTCTAGATGCTATTGATGAGCCTCCTGTATTGAGTATCTTAGTGGCATTGATGAGCCTCGTGTCTGCCTACCTGGAGTTTACCTGAAGGGTGTTCCAGGGGTCAACGCCCCCGCGGCCCAGGCCTTGACTAGGACTCTCGGTGGATCAGGGCTTGATCAACGTAGTCCAACGTATGAGGAACAGCCCGGCTGGTCGGGTACTGAGTTTAGGTATCTGTCCAGGTCCCTCTTGAAGGCAGCCAGGCGTCTATTGGTATATTTCCCTTATGCCTGCTGGGAGGCTGTTGAACGGTCTTGGGCCCCCGACACTTATTGTTGTCAGTGTCGAACTAACTCCCGAGTCCAGGTGTTAACTTTTTTTAGTCTTGTCTCTATTCCTTCTTCTGCTGATGTGTCTTAATTCTGCTTGTATCTGCTGCCTCTGCTCCCGAGTCTTGACGCTGCTTCTAAATCTAATGCCATGGTTACTTTCTGCATGTGCGATTCCTCTCTTATTTCCTGCTTCTGCTCCTTACACCTGTTGAAGCCTCTGATTGGTACTGTTACTTTAGTTCCTGCTGCTGCTGCTGCTGCTCTGCTGCTGCTGCTGCTGCTGCTGCTGCTGCTGCTGCTGCTGCTTCCTTCTTTACTACGGGTCGTGGTAACGATGCTGCTGCTGTGACACATGCAGTGTTGTGTCCCTGCAGTTACACTGTTGAATGATGAAGTGTAGAAAAGACACAGGGACTGATCAAGCTTTTATCGTTACAACGTTTCGCTCCATGTAGAGCTTAATCAAGTCTGTGTCACATTCAAACTTGCTCTGTTCCTCTCTTTATTACTGTTGATGTTGTTCATGCTTTATTCAGTTGTTGGTGCTGAGGTGCAACTCTTGTCTGTCTTTGTTTTTACCTTCGTATCGGATTTCACCTGTTTCCAGTTTCCTCCTACAAATGCTTCATCAGCCGAGTTATCAGGGCTGTGTGTGCTGCAAGCATCAACAGCTTGCTTGACCAAGAGGTCAGCAGGAAAGCCTAGCCGCAGGCCGAGCTACGAAGGTAAAAGAATCCTCGAAACCAATCACGGGTGTGTCACGGAACATATATATATATATATATATATATATATATATATATATATATATATATATATATATATATATATATATAGCCGAATAGGTAAAATTAGTCAATTAGCAAAAACTCATTTAAAATTAAGTCCTTTCTAAAATTTTCTCTTATCTTCATCGGGTGCCAGATCAACCAGGCTGTGATGGATATGTGGGGCAGCGGGCCTCCAGCAGCAACAGCCTGGTTGACCAGGCAAGCACCAGACGAGCCTGGCCCATGGCCGGGCTCAGAGAGTAGATAAACTCTCGAAACTCTTCAAAGGTATATCAAAGGTATGTAAAAATTAATAATTTTGTACCAAAAAACCTTAGAAAACTTACCTAATCTTAATATAACAAGCGCAATTTAATTTAGCCTTATCCAACTAAATATATTTTAGATAAGTTTACAATAATTAATAAACAAACGCAATGAAATATTTTTTTTCGTTAGGTTCAGAATGATTTTTGCAATTTTTGCTTGCCTTATTCGGCAAGAAGAGCGTTGCTATTTAAGCCAAAAATCGTAAGTTTTACCTATTCGGCACGACATATATATATATATATATATATATATATATATATATATATATATATATATATATATATATATATATATATATATATTATAAAGTGGGTGTGTGTATAGCTACTAACCCGATTACATTTTGTTTATTCTCCGTTACTAGTTTTTAGTTGTATTCCGCAGAATTTTCCGCGCAGAAATTTATTCAGAAAATGCACAAGAGATTGTGTGTATATTTATGTGTGTGCGTGTACGCGTGCGACCACCTAAGTGGTCGTTATAAAAGTATTATAACAGTATTGGTAGGTAGGTAAGTAGGTAAGTAGGCAGGTAGGGAGTTAGGTAGTCCCTGATGGCTTGGAATACCTAGCTAGCCTAAGAGCCTCCATTGTTAGCCAGACTGTGAGGAGTTGGTCTTAGCAAGTGAGAGGGACTTGACGTCTGAAGTTGCTGTTCACTGTGTTTCCATTATTCTGTTCTTTGACGTATCACAACCTGTTGTTCACCTGGCTGGTTAATTCCCAGACCTGTCGTAGCTCAACAACCTCTTGTCGTTCGACTATGTAGTTTCACGACTTGTGGCTCAACTACGACCTACTATCACGTTTCATCGATTTGTTTAGGCTATGTAACTTATATAACCTATATGTCATTTAGGCTCGACGACCCATTGAAGATCCGCGACTTGTTAGAACTTCACCGCCTATTCGGGGCTCCATATAGCATTATTATTATTATTATTATTATTATTATTATTATTATTATTATTATTATTATTATTATTATTATTATTATTACTACTACTACTACTACGACTACTACTATTATTATTATTTATCCCCGAATGGAAACCTCTGAGTGGGTTGCCTGATTTCTTTTATTTATAGGGTTATCGTTTCTAACTTGATAACACTCATCGGATCAGCTTCAAATTTTCAGCACTTATGTAATGTAACTGGGGAAAGGTTCATGCAGCTGTTATGTGTGCAGATGCCCTCTGGTCAAATTTATATACACCTTAACCTGTCTTAGTTTCCATGTGATAACTTGAGAAAGCCTTTTCTGATCGGCTTCAAAGTTCCAGCAAGGATGTTTCCTGCTGAGAATAAGGTTGGGATTATTATCGGAATGTTAATAGTTCAATTTACCAATATTACTTTTTTTTTTAAAAGTGTATACCTTTACTGTGTGCTAAGTTGAGTATACTTCTGAACATCTTCACTCTTTATGGCTGATACATCTCATGGACGGGATGTTAACCAGTAAGTTTAGTCTTTGTTGATGCAAATTTGGATCTCCTCTTACTAACCTGCTACTGCTGCTCCTGCAGATGCTCCTCCTAGTACCCATCCTGCTCGTTCATACAACAGCGTACTGCCGACGCTACTGAATTCCGAGCAATAACTGGAGAATGCCTCTTGTGATTGACTTCAGTCTTTCACATTTTAGATTTTGCTACCGAAGCAGCTAGTTTATTGTGCACCTCATGTCCATCCTGTGGAAGGTAGCACAAGAGCTTATGGATACAAAAAGGTCTAGGACCTAGGGCCCAAAAGGGTTAACAGGAGTACATCTGGATTAATATCTTAACTGTTGCAAGCAAATTTAGGGTACCTTATTTTCATTACGATACCTTAACGTATCACGTAGGTTATTATACTATTTCTATATTCCTCGATAAGTGGACACTTCAGCAGAGTGTTCAAGATAGTGGCCATAGGGCTGGCCACATTGCATTTAGTTTGATCATCTGTGTGCGTCTGCCAAACTGCCAGAAGTACTTGTAATGAAGCCTAAGCCTGGCTATTACATCACTCAGTATGTTCACACTGCAAGCTGCTCCATAAACGTACTTATTTACGTTCATGTTGTAGTGGGTTATATATCTACTCAGGCTTCTGACTGTATTCTTATAACATTCAATTTCATTATTTACTTCTCTGCTCATATTATTCCTAATGATACACACAGACACACCAAATTTATATGCGACATTTTCCTTTAGGGTACTTGGCTGTGTTATGGCACCCATAACATTGGTACATTAATTAACTTTTCCCGGATTTTTTAGTATCTATATCTGGCTTCTCCAGTGAACATGTTAGTTATGTGAGCCTTCATTGAAGTCAGGCTCAATGTCATAAGTTAACTTTAGTGTCATAAGAACAGCAAACAATTCACTTTGCAAACTTCCAGTGTAGTGGATTTGGAACAGAAGAAATCAGTTTCCACGCAGTTACTGGAGAATGCTTCCTCTGGGTAATTTCAAACCTTAAGTGGATGTATCGTGTGCCAATCTGTCAATTTTCTTGAGTGAAAATTGAAATATTGGTTTTCATTCGATAATAGGTGAATATCTCACCCTATCGGCTTCAAACCTTCAACGCTAATGTATTTTACTTAGAGAAATCTTTGAATTATTATGGCACTTTGTATGTGCCAGTTTGCTACATTTCCCTTCAGCTGCTGTGCTGCCTTGTGTGGTGGCTCGGAGCTCCTATGCAAATTACAGTTTCTTAAAAAAGAAATCTCATAGGATTATAGAGATTTTGAAATATGACTGGGAAAGGAAAACATATATATTGAAAAGTTGCGTTTTTGTGTGTGGAAAAGTACCATTTTCTATACTGTTAGTGAAGGTGCCGTTTTCTATACTGTTGGTGAAGGTACTGTTTTCTATACTGTTGGTGAAGGTACTGTTTTCTATACTGTTGTTGAAGGTATCGTTTTCTATACGGTTAGTGAAGGTGCCATTTTCTATACTGTTGGTGAAGATACTATTTTCTATACAGTTGGTGAAGGTATTTTGTATACTGTTGAAGGTACCGTTTTCTGTACTTGTGCACATACCGTTTTTTATACTGTTGAAGGTACTGTTTGAAGGTACCATTTTCAATACTGTTGGTGAAGGTACCATTTTCTATGCTGTTGGTAAAGGTACCAAATTCTATATTGAAGGTACAGTTTTCTGTACTGTTGAAGGTACAATTTTCTATAATGATGGTCAAGGTACTGTTTTCTATACTGTTGGTGAAAACACTGATTTTCTATACTGTTGGCGAGGATACGCTTTTTTTATTCTGATGGTGATGGTACCGTTTTCTGTACTGGTAGTGAAGTACTATTTTCTGTAATGTTCCTTAGGTACCGTTTTCTATACTGGTGGTAAAGGTTCCATTTTCTATACTGGTGAAGGTATCATTTTTCTATATTGGCAGTGAGGGTTGTTTTCTCTGATGGTGGTTGAGGTTCTATTTTTTGTACTGTGGTGGGATACCATTTTCTATACTGTTGTTGGTACCATTTTCTATACTGCTGATGGGTTGACGTTTTCTGTACTACTGGTGGGATACCATTTTCTATACTGTTGGTGGGATGACGTTTTCTATACTGCTGGTGGATGGATATGTGGGGCAGCGGGCCTCCAGCAGCAACAGCCTGGTTGACAAGGCAAGCACCAAACGAGCCTGGCCCATGGCCGGGCTCAGAGAATAGATAAACTCTCGAAACTCTTCAAAGGTATATCAAAGGTGCGGTAACATTTTCTAAATGGGAATTCCATACCTTTTTTGAAATACAATTCTCTGTATTAATAGTTTTCTATACGTTTTCTACGCTTCAGTGTGAAAAAAATATCATGTAATGAGTATACTGAGCGAGAACTCAATAAGTGTTAAGGGACCACGACTCTCCAGCACCCTTCCTTCATACATATGGGGATTACCAACAAACTCCCAGCTGTCTTCAAGAGGGAACTCGACAGATTCCCTAAAACAGTTCCTGGTCAACCGAGATGTGGTGTGCATACGTTGGACTGCGGGCAACGGGCTCTTGACCGCAGTCCAGCGATCAGGACGCTTGGTCTGGGACCGGGTTGGGCGGGCGGTGACCACCGGATGCGACTCCAGGTACACAACCTTTGATATACCTTTGATATACCTTTGAAGAGTTTCGAGAGTATCTACTCTCTGAGCCCGGCCATGGGCCAGGCTGGTATTTGGTGTAGTGTAGGGCAGAGAAGTGTTCCACTTCCCCTGTTGTAGACAGTGGTGGTATCGCTTTCTATGACTGAGAGAGACAGTTATTTATGTATTTAGTAGTTATGTGTGAAGTTCTATGCTGTCAAGGCTCAAATTGATATTTTTTTTATTGCTGGTGTACGGCGTTTTAGTTGTTGTTGATTGCCATTTTTGTTGTTGCTTGTGGTGGTGTGCTATTTTTTTATTTTCTTGCTGTTTCTTCCTTCTTCCAACGTTTTTGCAGCTTTTCCTATCCCCTCCTGTCATATTCTTCTCTTCCCCCCCCCCATCCTCTCTCCACTTCCTCACTACACAACCTCGAACACTATATCGTTACTAAATTTTTTCGTCTACCTTAACCTATATCACCACTACTCAGTACCACAGTCGCTACCATCAAGAAAACACCAACAACAAAAAACAGTAGTAGTAATACCACCATCATTACCACCACCACCACCTCCAAATTGCCGCCGTCGTCGTCACTCCTCTTGAACCACATCCACTTCAAGACTCCCAGATCATTACAAGATAAAATATTCATCGTGATATCCTTTAATATTAGAGATAGCAGCAGGGAAGGCAAGACTACTGCAGCAGCAGGAAGGATAAGACTGCTGGTATAGCTGAGGGATACACACATACCCGAGGATAAAATGAGACGGCAGTTAAGAGTTAAAGACTACTTTTGACAATATGTAAACAATAGTAGAAAAACAAGGGCCTACTGGAATTCAATCGTGGAATGTGCAACATAATGAGAAATGGGAAGGGAGAGGGAAGACGACACAGAATGCAGGCTGGGAGGTGACGACATGCTTACCTAGCATATATCTTGAAGCATCTAACACCTGTCGTACTTCAGCGGTGTATGCAAACCTATATGATCGGATAACTGCTTTCAGGAGCCACAACTAGGAATACTATACGCAACATGCATTAATTCAGTCTTAGACTATGCAGCACCAGCATAAAACACGCATTTAATCAAGCACGTAACGACACCTTTAGAGATGACAATCATTGACAGGTCCCTTTCTGCATTCAAGGAGTTTGACAAGTTCCTCCAGGGAATATCAGATCAGCCAGGCTATGGTGTTAGAGTTGAACTGAGAGCTGCTTCGACATTTTTTTCGGCAGCCACCATATAAGTTTATTGGTATATCGAATTGTTGACAATGTAGTGTCTTTTTCTTGCAGATATAGTATCTTAGAGATCCCTGATAAAGGTTACTATGATTATACCACCATGGCAGCATTGAGTATTTTGCAGAATTTGTATAAGTATAAGGTGAGTTTGCTTGTATAATAAACTTTAAGATGGTTCAAACATCTCATCTTATGCTTTTCTAAACATTTTGGCATTGCAAATTCCTCAGGAAGATGTTTTCTTAAGTTTAACACCTTAATGTACGATTCCAGATACGAAAATCTCGTATTTATGGTTGTGAAATTAACTGTCCTTATATGTGATCACTACTCTTATACATGACCATACCGTCACATCACCATGTGAGAACACTGTCCGATGTGGAGTCTCCACTTATAACCCACAATATATGATGTTACAACATCGAGACACCGAAAACCGTATCACTTGCGCTGTCAACTTTATACAATCATTATTCCCACTTTCTTAAACACGTACAATAGTTGTATACCCGGTTTAAAAATGTCGATGAGTTTGTATGTCTCCCGATTAACCGTTATTACCTTATCCTTAATTATCCAGCACCTAATTACCATACATATGGGACCATTCATTAATATTTTAATCACGTATTGCCTGGGCATTTTAGGAAGGGTTGACATGTGAAATTAAAAGATTCACTAACATAAAAGAGGGACTAAAGAGTGGTAAATCAAAATTGGTCAAAATGACAATTATTTACTGAATAATTGGAATGAGTACAATATTACATTGCACTTTTTAACCTCAGCAATAAATATTATATTCATTATTATAATACCACAATCTGGGGAATTATTACTAGGGGCGGAATAGATGCACGTTTGTACAGACATCTATTCACTCTTAAGTCACCAGCTAACCCAAGTTGCGCCTCCTTGGAGAAGACTCGAGGCACACAACCTCTCTCTTGACCAACAAGGTCTCAACTGATTTATTCACTCTCTCATTCTATCTCTTACACACACACAACCAGGAAGGAGTGACACTGCATCACATTCGACCAACAAGACACTGCACCTGTGAATTATTACTATAGACTCTGCTAATACAACTGCCTACCTGAAATATCAACTTGTTTACAACCTAAACTTGAGAAGGCCAAAGCAACAGTCCCTATACATCACATGGTGTGTAAAAATTAAAGATGTTGCAACATAAGCTTGCAAACTGGTAATAAACTTATATTCTCCCTTTTGGTGAAAATATAAATGGAAATACTCATGCCAATCATGCAATTCTCAAGAGACCAGGTTTTACATGAAGTTATATAATCACGCATATTTACGCCAGCCAGGAAACTGTCGTTGACGTAGATTTATACCTAAATTCTAGTGCCTCCAAAATGGTCCCAATCGGTCTGGTTAGTACTAAAGTATGTCTGTGCTGTAGGTGTGTGCAGTAAAAAATATCATCTGTGTAGGGTATTTTGGGAGCCATTACATTCCATTTCAATAGTGTTACTGAACAATAAATATTAGCAAAATTTTATATGACAGATATACAGCAGTCACAGTCCCTTCATATCTCTGTGAGTATTAATCTGGTTTTACTCAGTCTTGTCATATTGCGCTTCTAAATTTAAGGAGAAATTTTTGGTAAGATTAATTTTGTTTTCAAAATGGCCGACACTGAGGGCACTTTTATTTTAGACCCTTCAGTGCCAGGCTGGTTATCGAGTAAATAACCAAATGAAATATGGATTATGTCCTTCAAGCAAAACATCGCTGATACTAATAAGGATAGCAAACTAAACCCAGCATAAATTTAAATAAGGATTATTATTTGCATCTTCCAAGGAAGCATTGGTAAAGGAGTAGGTAAACAGTGGCAGTAGCTTTTGCATGGTGTACCATCAGTGAAACAACTGTATGTCTTGAACACATACCTTGTGAGCCTGGCAGTTCATGTGATAACCTGCAGTGCTGTAGGGAACACAAGACCAGAATTGAAGATAAGCACAGGACAGTAATAAACTAGTTTCCAACCAGAGTTCATTATGTTGACAGGAAGTGAGTGTTGCTTATCTACAGCTGTCGATAGCATGACCTGAAGATGGCACGTTAGAGATAGAATGCCAGATTCTCATCAGCTGAAGAAGGGGTGTTGATGCTGCTGCTCTTGGAGATTTCAAAACGTGGCAGACTCAGCCTAGTTAGTGAGTGCGATCCATAAAGAACAGTGAAAGTTGTCTTAGCATCAAGGATATCAGCTTGAGAATAAGCTGCTTCCCTCAGGTGCTTCCCAGACCAGGGAAAATTGGCTTTCTTTAAATTGCCTTTGTAATGTGGGTGTAACAATTCGCCATAAATTATGAGAGAATGCGTACCTGGCAGTTACTTGTAGTTTACTTGCAGACAGAGACCGTAACTGCCCCTGCAGCCTGGTCCGAGACCAGGCATTCCGCTGGACATCCTGATCAGTCAGGCTGTTGGTACTGGCCACACGCAGTCCAACGAAGACACCATAAGCCGGAATGAACTTATTAAATTAATTTTTGAAGACGTTAGAGGTACGTTGATAATTCCCCTTATGTGTTGAAGTTTTATGCGATTTTCCACCTGTTGACTTAACTTCGCAGCGGCCATCTTAAATTTCTGCGAACTCTGAAAAATGATTAATGGTCTTAATATGGCATTCATCGGGCGGTGTATCAGCGGACCCCTAATTAATAAATTTACAAAAAAAAATGGATTATTAACAGCTCCAGGCTTACCCCTCATTGGCCGCTAGACAAAAAGTAACCTTAATGATCAGGCTGTCAACTAGGCCTGGTCTTGCATAGGTCGCTTGCTGATGATCCCTCGAATCTATAAGCAGGTAGTCAGAAGTTAGGCGGGTTTAATAGTAAAAATATTAAATACTATAAAACTTTCGCCAGCCGATAGAACCAAACTCAATACCTGTGTGAAGGAACCAAGAGTTTTCAACACCGTTCCTTCATATATAAGAGGAATTACCAACAAACCCCTGTCTTTAACAAGGAACTGGATTAGTTTCTCAAGTCAATGCCTGATCAGCCGGGCTGTGGTTCTTATGTTGGATTTTATGCGGTTAGCACCAACAGCCTGGTTAATCAGGTCATCCACAGGGAGTCCTGGTCTGGGACCGGGCCGTGAGGGCGTTGACTCTCAGAACACTCCAGGTAGACCAGGCACCACACAGTAGAGTGCACTAAGTGAATAAGTGTTAGCCTTGACAGTGGTTAACTGAGAATCGTGGATTACATGCAGGTTACCTGGAGTCGCTTCCGGAGTGCATCGTCCCCGCGGCCCGGTCCCAGACCAGGCCTCCTGATTGATGGTCTGATCCGTCAAACCCGCAGTCCAGCTGATCAGGAAGTGACTTGTATGTGATGCACTCGACATCGACTGCAGTAGGAAATTCAAGTTGCAAAAGAGCCAAACAATAGGCCACTAAAACAAAAATTATGAAAATAATTGGGCACCATAGCCATCATAGAGAGGGGAGCCCAGGCTGTATATTGCTAAAAGGCGACTAGGAGGAGACACATTCAAAACATTTATGATACTTAGGATCATCAGTATGGTTGACAAAGTTAGTAGCTAAGGGAACGTACCAGGTGGGCACGGGGTAGAGGCAGACTCCACACCCGTCAGTTGTTACCTACGAGGCAGGGCCCAGGAGAGAGTTTATTCCTGGCAGACACAAGGGTAATCACCCAGTGCACTTTATACCACACGCTTAGTGTAATTTGAGGTGCTTGCATTAGTCTGCATGTTTTATTTTATTCTTACTGTAAGTACAGAATCAATAAAACACCTAAACTATTGAAAACAGAGAAGAAAGACCTGATAAGAGATAAAATAAGATTTCGATCATATTTTTAACCCCGGAGGGTTAGCCACCCAGGAAACCCAAGAAAGGCAGTGCGTCATCGAGGACTGTCTTATTTCCAATGGGGTCCTCAATCTTGTCCCCCAGGATGCAACCCACACCAGTCGACTAACAACCAGGTACCTATTTGCTGCTAGGTGAACAGGACAACAGGTGTAAGGAAAGGCGTCAAAATGTTTTCACCCCGCCGGGAATCGAATCCGGGTCCTCCGCGTATGAAGCGAGAGCTTTGCCAGCCAGGCCAGGCCAGAATATTTTTAAGACCAGGTCTTTAATCTGCACACTGGAAAAATAGCTTTTTGAAGTGAGAGAGATAAGATAGGAGGGAATGTAGAATAACAGCTTACTGGAGTGAGAAATATGGGAAGTGAAGAGCAGGGGCACCATGGACACGAGACTCTTCAACCTGTTACTAATAGATATCAGAAATGTTGCTGGTAGATGGAATCAACAGCCTGGCTGATCAGGCGGTCAGCAGAAAGTGTGGCTTGTGGTTGGGGCTGAGAAAATAGTGTTCTGGAAAGCAGTCACAGGTACAGCAATGTATATCTTCACACCACACAACAACTGCTGACTCCTTGTCAGCCTATCTTCGTGTCTTATCCCCCCCCTTCCTCCTCCTCCTCCTCCTTCTCATAGTTTTTGTCATCCTCTTCCTCCTCTTCCCTCTTCCTCTTCCTCCTCTTCCTCCTCCTCCTCCTCCTCTTCTTCCTCCTCCTCTTCCTCCTCCTCTTCCTCTCCCCGTTAATCAGTGATCTCGCTGTCGGTGACCCGGATTTTTGTGTTAACCTTTAAATTATATTATATTTTTCTGCCACGACGGTATCAGCCATAACCCCCAGGAGGTACCAGTGGCCTGGGTGCTCGCTAAGCAACCACCGGGGTCATGCTGCTTCTTAAAGTAATGTAGTGAAAATGAGATATACCAGTGTGTCACTCCCCCTCTCCCTTTCTCTCTCTCTCTCTCTCTCTCTCTCTCTCTCTCTCTCTATCTCTCTCTCTCTCTCTCTCTCTCTCTCTCTCTCTCTCTCTCTCTCTCTCTCTCTCTCTCTTCCCTGCTTAGGTTCTTGATGTTGCTTCCCTGGTCGGCATTGATAACCTCATTATGAATGTTGCAAGTGTCTCCAGTAGTGAGTGTCTGAATCACTGCTTCACCCGTCACTGTTATCACCGCTATCATCATCATTACCATTATATTCATCAGCATTCCTGCCACCACACCACCACCACTTTGTTGATCTGCAGGAGGAAGAGCGAACTTGAGTGAAACAGCGAGTGATAAAGGTAGCGAGCGACTGAACTAGCAAGTAGCTGTGTAGTTGAGTAAGCGACTTAACAAGCGAAGAGCGGGATAAACTAGGTGTGTTTCGGTATCCCCGTCTTGCATAACCGATCAGAAAAGGGATTCTCCAGTAAATGATCTGATTCTAACGATTCCACCTGTTTTAACAATTTCAGTAAAATTTCAAATTTGAATCTGCTTAAAGTAAACGTATGGATGGACAAACGTCTTATAGAAGGCATCAGATGAACCATTCCTTAGTTACTGAATATAAATATTAATATTCAATAAAACTGGCAAATTTTATTGAACAAATGACAGCACGAACCTTATAAAGCTCCTCATTTTCCAACGATATTCTCCTCATTCTCCAACGATATTCTCCTCATTCTCCAACGATATTCTCCTCATTCTCCAACGATTTCAAGTATTTTTTTAACCTTTACTGTATTGACAAATTTGCCCCCGCACAAAGGAAACTTGATAGGCCATTTGTTACATCAACCATTAAATATTAAAGATGCTCAGAAGAGGTAAACTGAAATTTATTTAGCACGATTTAACAGGAATAAAAAAATGCGCGTTATTTTACACAGTAAAATGTCAAATCTTCATCGTGTTATTAGTAGGCACCTTTGTGTGTTGTGCCCCTTCGGGGATACCTAACTAGCCAGCGATAGAATATCCCGGCGAGAGATGAGTGAGCCACCGCCAGCTGGTGCACGGCGAGACTGGTGGACAGCGAGGTTGGTGGACAGCGAGGTTGGTGGACAGCGAGGTTGGTGGACAGCGAGGTTGGTGGACAGCGAGGTTGGTGGACAGGTTGTTGGTACTTGACGATCACAGTGAATGAACATGTCAGAAACGACTTGGGTGTTGATGGTGTGGTGCAAATAGTAGGCTTGAGTATGAAGACCTTGTGCCTTGAGACAATGTTTCGCTCAGGGCAAAGCTTTATCAAGAAATGTTTCAAGAAAGCTCTGCCCTGGGCGAAACATCTCAAACGTGTTAGTAACACGCTGCTTCACTCTGCATGATGACTTGTAGAGTGTAGTCGTAACCTAATCTAACCAACCCAAAGCATCCCAACCCAACCCAAGTCAACTCAACCTAACCTAACCTACCCTAACGTTCATTAAAGAATTGCACGCAATGTTAACATAATATACTCTTCACTTATTTTGTAAAGACTTAAAAATATGGAAGCGAGGGCTGGACAGAACCTCCAGTGTGTGTGTGTGTACTCACCTAGTTGTATTCACCTAGTTGTGGTTGCATGGGTCGATTCACAGCTCCTGGCCCCGCCTCTTCAACTGGCCGCTACCCGGTCACTCTTCCCGCTCCATGAGCTTTATCATACCTCTTCTTAAAGCTATGTATGGATCCTGCCTCCACTACATCACTACCCAGGTTATTCCACTTCCTGACAACTCTGTGACTGAAGAAATACTTCCTAACATTCATGGGGCTCATCTGAGTCTTCAACTTCCAACTGTGATCCCTTCTTGTGTCCCACCTCTGGAACATTCTGTTTCTGTCCACCTTGTCGATTCCTCTCAGTATTTTATATGTCGTTATCATATCCCCTCTATCTCTCCTATCTTCCAGTGTCGTCAGGTCGATTTCCCTTAACCTCTCCTCGTAGGACATACCCCTTAGCTCCGGGACTAGTCTTGTTGCAAACCTTTGCACTTTTTTTAGCTTTCTTACATGCTTGGCTAGGTGAGAATTCTAAATTGGCGCTGCATACTCCAGTATGTGCCTAACGTACACAGTGTACAGGGTCCTGTGTGTGTGTGTGTGTGTGTGTGTGTGTGTGTGTGTGTGTGTGTGTGTGTGTATGTGTGTGTGTGTGTGTGACCTTTGAATGACTTGCAACTTAATAAAATAATTTCTTAATACAGCTGTCAGCTTAGTCTTCACGCTGCTGTCAGCTTAGTTTTCACGCTGCTGTCAGTTTAGTTTTCACGCTGCTGTCAGCTTGGTCTTTGCAATCGATAGTGAGGCCATCAAGTTACCAGCTACCACATTAAAGGTGTACTTTCCATATTGTTTACCAGCGTCAGTAATCAATAATAATAATAATAATAATAGACAAAGTGCCAAGAAGACTAGCTAATATTACAGCAATATTCAACAAAGGAGATAGGTCATGTGACACTATAATCATGGGCACTTCCGCAGAATTTCTGGAAAATAGCCTTTTAGTAAGAAAAATAAATCAGTACGGTTTTTGCAACGAAAGATCTTGCCTGACAGACATCGTGAAAATCTTGAGTTCCTCTTACCGGTAAGTTGTTATGGCAGTGTGCTGATTGGGGGCCTGACCCTCGAGTATATTTCATGTATATATTATCAGGCGTCTTTCTGTACTCTGGAACAGAGTACAGAACGAATAACTTATAACGGTACCAGGTCTCTTTCTGTACTCCGTTGCAGAGTACAAAAGGAGTAACTCATTATTGAACTGTTTGAAGACAGACTCACAGCACTCGGTATGTTGTGACTCAGGACACGCGGACGAAGAGGCCTCATCCAAACACCTGGAATGAGGGGGAATTTGAGCTACCCTCCCTTTCCTCGAATCAAACCTAATTGCTTTCCATTCCCCAGTAATACTGCAATCAATAGACAGGTCATGTGTCAAACGAGAGTCTACCCTTGAAAGGTGGGTGATCCCCATTTCACAGGGAAAAAGATGTGAATTTCTCCTCCTCGTAGGAATCCAAAGAGTAAGAGAGACTCCACTAACACACCCCATCCATTGTCAGGATCCCCACCAACACTGACTGTGGCCTCTAGCTGACGATAGTTCTTCAACTACTCAGAATGACACTGCAACGTCTGTGGTACAGTATCTACTCGTAGCACATGTATTGGTGAAAGTAGTTGCAGTAGTGGTGGTAATAGGAATACTAGCCTTGATGAAAGTAGTAAGAGTGGTTGTTGTAGTTCATTGTATCAAACCTCTTCCCCCTTTGCTCTTAATACCCATGCACTGTGGTGCCCAAGTTAGACTTCATGCAGCTAGCACCAACAGCCTGGTTGATCAGGCCATCAACCAGGAGGCAAGTCACGGGGGCAGTGACCCCCGGTAAACATAGGATAATAAGATGAGCTTTATTCAGGAAATCTACAAATGATTTTACACATAGTGCTGCTATAAATTCGCACAGTGGTGGTATAGGCACTTAAATGGTGTAGTCATTTATTAATGGTACATTATGGAGATACATTTAAACAAGAAGAGACACAGGTGCAGCTGCACGTAGAGTTTTATCAAGTCACTGACTTGATAAAACTCTACATAGACATATTGTCCCAATAAATGGTGACGTTGCACCTGTCTTCTCTTCATTACATCTAGCCTTACGCCTTTGTGTCCAGTGTGATTTATTTCTATTGGCGTTATCCTTAGCTTCCAGTTTATCGAGTCTGCAGTATTTGCTCATTTTTTTTTCCATTGCGGAGTAACTGAAGTTTGTGTTCATTGAACATCATATTGTTGTCTGCGATCCACCGGAAGACTTAGTTTATATCAGCTTGGAGGTTTGCTGTGTCCTCAGTGCATGCAACTCTTACACACATTTTGGTATCATCTGTAAAGGATTGTACAGTGTTATGATTTATATCTTTGTTTATATCGGACATGAGAATATGGAAGACAGTTAGAGCGAGCACTGTGCTATGATGAATAGAGACTATGAGAAATATAAGACTAACGCCCCTGTGGATGGAGTGAGCAGTGGGTGAATGAAGATAGAAGATGGATGGGTGGATAAAGAGAGGGGGAGAGAGGAAGATGGGTGGATGGAGAGATACATACCTGTTATCGGTTTCGAGAGATTTTCGACCATCGCAGTCCGACCTGGGGCAAAACTTTTCTGATGCTTGCCTGGTCAACTAGGCCGTTGCGGTTGGCGGCCCACTGGTCCATATATATCCATCATCACAGAATCGTAATAACACGATTGCAAACAAACTACGGTACGGATGGGCCTCGACCTCACTGCCAGTGAGTTTTACGAATCACTTGCCGTGAGTTCGAGCTCCCCCAGTACCGTGGCTTATCCATTACAGCCTGGTTGATCTGATACTTGGAGGTACTTGCTCGATTTCTTCTTGAAGATTTATTCACTTATCCCAGCAGTGTTTCTCATATCTTCGGATAAGATGTTGATAAGTCTGGGACCACACATGTTGATAGAATGTTCTCTTATTATGTCCACGGCTTCCCTGCTTTTCACTGTGTTTATTGAAAATTTTCTCCCTTATCTCTCACTGCAGTATGCAGATTTGGAACTAGGACGTCAAGTACTCTCCGCGTATATATTATGATGCATCTCTTCTCCGCTCCAGTAAGTACATATTTAGGACTTTGAGGAGTTTCCAGTAATTTGATTGCTTTATTGGCTCCTTACGGGCCGTAAATGTTCTCAGTATCTGTTCCAGCTCTGATATCCCCACTGCCCTAAACGGAGCCATTGGCATATTTCCCCTTACCTTTGGTGAGTTCCGAGAGTTTTCTACTCCCGGAGCCCGGCCATAGGCCAGGCTCATCTGGTACTTGCCTGGTCAACCAGGCTGTTGCTGCTGATAGTCCGCTGACCCACATATCTATCACAGTCTGGTTGATCTGCCACCTGGTGAAAATACTTGTCCAATTTCCTTTTGAAAGTTCTCATTATCCACCCCGCCATTTCCCTAGTTGTAGTGAAGAACACTACACCAGACAAGCACCAATCAAGCCTGGCCCAGGATCGGGCTCTGGGAGTAAGAAAACTCATCAAAGGTATCTCTTCATTCCAGAAAGTACATTTTCAGTACTTTAAATACTTATGCAGGCAGTAGATGATCTGCGTATCTTTACTAGCTCTGATATCTCTTCTGCTCTCAACTGAGCCGCCAACACTGAACAATATTAAAATCTAGAGAACACAAGTGATTTCAATAGTATCACCATTGTCATTATCTTGCTTTGAAAGTTTTCATTATCCATTCTCCTTTGTGGGATTTGCTTTATTCTCTTTAAATGGTAAGTCAGCTAACATTATTATACCCAGGTCTTTTATATGTTCTTTCGATATTTCTGGTGTGGGTAACAGAAGGTATCTCTAGTGTGGTATATACCTTTGATGAGTTTCGAGAGTTTTTCTACTCCCAGAGCCCGGTCTTGGGCCAGGTTCGTCTGGTGTTTGCCCAGTCAAATAGGCTGTTGCTTCTGGGCAACACCTGGTGAAGATACTTGTCCAGTTTCCTCTTAAAGACTTCTACACCTGTCCCATCAGTGTTTCTGATATCTCCTGATAAGATGCTGAATAATCTGTTGATATAGTGTTCTTTTATTGTGCCCACTGAACCCCTGCATTTCATTGGGTTTATTTTGCACTTCCATATTTCTCACTCCATTATACTGTTAGGACATTGTTTAGACGAATGTCCTAACAGTAGATTTGGAATCAGACCCGCAAGTACTTGAGTAAGTTTATTTAGGTACAGGTACACATAAATACAATTGCGCAAATTATCGTATGTAGTAACATATGTGTAAATTACCTAGGATAACCCAAAAAGTCAGACGAAGTGGCTTATTTCCACTGGGGTCCCGTACAGTTTTATATTATGTAACTCTCCCTCCTATCTAATGTGGATGAGGGTGGGAATCACTGGTGTGGGTACCTGGCCAGGGTAGGCTAGCATGCGTAGCTGGGCATGGAGTGGGTATAGAATAGTACAACACCCGCGCTAGTTCCCCGCGTCGCCGCTTCATCCCGGCGGCGCTTGTGTCTTGACCCGAGAAATGATCTTGCCGTCAAGTTGTCATTCAACCTTGAAAAATATACCTTCCATTCCCTCAATCCGTTTGCTTCTTCTTTCCTACTTCGCATAAGAATAGCTGGGGAAATATTTATAAAATTTTAAGTATAAAGTAAGAAAGAGAATATTGCTCAAAAGACTCCTTGCAATATGTTGAAGATTTAAATAATTAAAGGATGTAGTGAGGCGGGTAAGAAACGGTGGACAATTCGCCAGATAGCTTCGTTCGTGGCCGCCCTGCGATCATTCAGTACGTGGCCGTAATTGCATTAAGAAACAGACGGGCTATTTTGAAACTGTTTACATGCTGGTGACAAATAGGCTGGATCAGCCCCAGGTAGGAGAACCCGACCCCTTGGGTTTTTGTATGAATTCTTGCCCCCCCCCCCATCCCTCCTACTCCCTTATCCTCCGAACTCCTCTCCCTCTCCCTGTCTCCCATTCCACTCCCAACCCTCTCCCTTTCCCCTCTCCCTATCCCTCTACTTCTTTTCGTCCAGTTTCTATTTACATTTCCGTCTCTTTCTTTTTCCCTATCCTCTCTCTCCATTCCCATCTTTCTCTATTCTCCTTTCCTCTCTTTCCTCCTATTCCTAGAGTCTTGACTCCCCCAATCACCAAATATTATCCTCCTTAAACATTTCAACCTCCCAGATATGAAATGAAAGATGAACCACAGTACCAGTGTTATACCAGAAATAGTTCCTGTCAACAGGTACCTACCAAAGGGCTCTGTATAAAGTTTGCTTTAAACCAACACGTAGCACAACTCACTAGAAATGAAAATACAAGAGATTTAATCTTCACAAACAACGATTAACTAATCAGACATGACTGTCACAAATACAATATCTTACTGTGTAAGTAAGTAAGTTTATTCAGGTATACACAAATAATGTTACATAGATTATCATACATAGCAGCATATGAGTAGAGAACGTAGGATAACCCAAAAAAGTCAGACAAGAGTGACTTATTTCCATTGGGGTCCTTTAGTGCACGAAAAGAGATGTTCAGTAAATTTAACTTCTGCAATTAGAGAAATGCCTCTGAAAAAAAAATATCGGACATAATCTGGGAAACGGTGGTGAGAGCCCTAAATCCTCACCAGCGCTTAGACTAGCTGGATACAGAAGCATACATGGTCTGCATTATATGTGTACCAGTGAGAAAACCAAACAGGGGATCATATATAGACAACGTAGAAGAATTTAAGCTAACCACTTAAAAACGTCAGTATGTCACAACGAAGGACAGCTTTCGTGCCAGACAGAAGCAGTACATAGGTAACAGAAGCAGTACATAGGTAACAGAAGCAGTACATAGGTAACAGAAGCAGTACATAGGAAACAGAAAGTGGTCTAGGATACTGCGAGAAACTCCAAATATTTCTACACGTGTGTAAAATCCAAGTTAAGAACTACTTGTAGAATTGGACCATTAATCACAGGAGGCTTATACACTGGCAGTGAAAAAGAAATATGAATCACTGTTCAGCTGTCTACTAAACAACAGCAAGGTGGAGAATGTAAAGTTTTTTCATTGTTTCTAGAGACCACAAAGATCAAGACTGACATAAGCATTAATCCCAGATAATTTGCATGTCAGGCTGCAAGTGTGGGTCACAACGACTTCCTGTCTGCTTAACTACTTAATTCTAATTTATATGGTTTATCGCTTCATTTTTTCTTATAATCTAATTTATGACTAATCATTTGTTAATTACCCCCACACTGCACTGGGATTCAGGAGTCAACTCCCATTTATTTTTCACAATGCTGTTTCTCTGTCCATCATACTTCCATCACATAGAGCCAAGAAAATATTTAAAATACTGGGAATGTCTCAAGTGCTAAATATGTACTCGCTGGAGTGGAGGAGAGAGAGGGAGAGGAGAGAGAGTTTTTTTTACACATCAGTTTTACAAGCTAAGAGTTATCCTACCACAACTCATTTCAAAACCCAGCCCTATGTTATACTACCAGCCCCCAGGATACGGCCAATAGCAGGTGTAAGGAAACATGCCCAACGTTGCCACCCGTGCCGGAGATCGAACCACTGACATTCAGTATGTGAGCTGAGTGCGTTGCCAACCGAGCCACGAGGCACCTAACTTATAACTGCTTGGAGGCCTAGTCCTAAATCTGCACGCTGCTATAACAACGAACTGGGGTGAGAGATAGGGGAGAAAATGTAAAATAAACTCAGTGAAAAACGGAGACGTCGTGAGCACAAGAGAACATCAACGTCCGGGGTCCCAGACTATTGAACATCTTACCAGAAGATATCAGAAACACGACTGATACCTCCACCAAGTGCCAGATCAATGAGACTGTGACGGATATGTGGACCATCGGGCCGCCAACAGCAACACCCTGGATGACCAGGCAAGAACCAGACAAGCCTGGCCCAGGGTCGGGCTGCGAGAGTATGAAATCTCTCGAAACCCGTCAAAGGTATAACAAGGGCTGGTGGTAAAGTTACACCCATCATCCTCTCTCTTCTACACCCATCTTCGTCCCTTTTCTCCAATCTTCCTCTCCATTTTCCCCCTTTTCTCTACTCCCACCTTCCTTTCTCCCCTTCTTCCTCCCTGCTGCTTTCACATTACCTTCTCTCCCTTTTCTATATCTCTCCTCTTCCTTTCTCTCCCCTCCCATCTTCCCCTCTCACCTTACACCATTTAATCTTCCACATTCCTTATTTCCCATCTTATTTCACCCTTACCCCTCCCCGTTTTCCCCTCCCATCTCTCTCTCTCTCTCGCCCATTTTTTTTTTACCCCTCCGTCTTGCATATTCATTTTACGAGGGAGGGCTACTCATTTGTGTGCTCGCTTGTGTAGTTATGAGCATAATTGGATGTCTGTCTGTCTGTCTTCCTCGTGTCTCTCTCGGAATGTGTACGTGTTGTCTTAGTCTCTCTCTCTCTCTCTCTCTCTCTCTCTCTCTCTCTCTCTCTCTCTGTCATAAGAGTTTTTACAGTAGGTTAAGAATGCCTACCTTCTATTTACAACCTCAGAGCTGTTTTCTATCTCAGCTCATATGAAAAAGTATCCTAGCATTTTCTTTGTTAAATATTTATTGGTCTGCAACATACAAATAGGGAATATGATGAAGCTGGAGCCAGCTGTGAGCCAGTGATTTCATTTGGTCACTTGAATGTATAGTTATTCTAGGAATGAATGATCTCTGACGAGCTGGATGCTGTTCAGAAGGGTACAACCAATGTAGTAGTTGCTGTTTACTACCTCTTCTTTGATTCTAGTTTAGTTGGGAAGGCCTCCACCTGGATGAGGTGGCGGCGGCAGAGTACACTCACGGTCTCACAGGGCCAGAAATTTCATGTAACTGTCAGTAATTGAGAGGTGGGACCAGGGGAGCCGAGTCTACTTCCGCAGCTACAGATAGGAGAGTACAGTTATCTACCTGTTCCTCTTGACGAAGTACAAATTACAGCGTTTACATATTTCATGATATAATCCCACCGCGAGAATGTCACAGAAAAGGTTATGTGACATGGAAAGGGTGTGTTGGCGTGCACGGAACTCAGTGCGCTAGAAGTAAGCATTAATACTTATTACACAGCTGCACTTGCTGGCCTGCCAAGTCCAAAGACTTAGTCCAGGTTCCAAGGCTTGTGTTGTAAGATTTAAGCCCGTTTGTCTTTTCTAATGGTCATTTTTTTTAACCTTGGAATTTGTCTTGCAGAGAACCTGTGGACTTTCTCTAGTTTCTAGACATTCTTTTTCATGTGTGGATTTCATGCTGATGCAGAATATCCTGGAGTGTGTTCCGAGGGTCAGCGCCCTCGCGGCCCGGTCGCCAACCAGGCCTCCCGGTGGATGACCTGATGAACCAGGTCATCCACGGGTGCTAGTCGCATGAAGTCCGGCTGATCAAGCATTAACTTAAGGAATTTATCTAGTTCCTTTTTAAGGCAGCCAGTGAGGATATTAAAAACTCTTGGTTTTCCCGTAATGTATTCATTGCACCCTTGCTCGTCACTGGGGTTATTTTGCACCGTGTGCCAAGCCTCTTTCATGGGGAACAATTTGTTTGAAGATCTGGGACCCAATCCCTCTAGAATTTTCCAGGGGTTAATTATAATGTATCTGTCTTGTTTACTTTCCAAGGAAGGAGTACAGGTCGAGGGACTTCAGACGTTCCCAGTAATTTAGGTGCTTAATTAAATTTGTGCGAGAAGCAAAGGTTCTCTGCACATTCTCCAAGCCTAAAATTTTGCTTTCCTTGAATGGCCCGGAGAACAGCAGTACTCTAGCGTAGAAGGAACAACTGACTTGAAGAGTTTAATTATTGAAGACTGAGACACTTGTGCAACATTTGTGAATCTTTATTGAGGAAACATTTCGTCAGCCAGTGTCTTCTTCAGTTCAGTACAAAGAAAAACGGTGGAAAAAGAGGAGTTTGAGGAAATCAGTCCCTCAGTCTGGAATCGATGTGTTCAGTCTTGATGGACTGAACAAATCGATTCCAGGCTGAGGACTGATTGCCTCAAACTCCTTTTTTTTCACCGTTTTTCTTTGTACTGAACTGAAGAAGACACTGGCTGACGATACGTTTCCTCAATAAAGATTCACAAATGTTGCACAAGTGTCTCAGTCTTCATTTTGTTGTTTTTTCTAAACCATTACCTGGAGTATACCTGGAGAAGGTTTCGGGGATCAATGCCCCCGCGGTCCAGTCTGTGGCCAGGCCTCGTGGTGGATCAGAGCCTGATCATCTAGGCTGTTACTGCTGGCGGCACGCAAACTGACGTATGAACCACAGCCCGGCTGGTCAGGTACTGACTTTAGGTGCCTGTCCAGCGCCTTCTTGAAGACAGCCAGGGGTCTATTGGTAATCCCCCTTATGTATGCTGAGAGGCAGTTGAATAGTCTTGGGCCCCTGACACTTATTGTGTTGTCTCTTGGAGCCCCTGCTTTTCATTAGGGAAATGTTGCATCTCCTGCCGAGTCTTTTGCTTTTGTAGGAAGTGATTTTCGTGTGCAAATTTGGGACTTGTCCCTCTAGGATTTTCCAAGTGTATATTATCATGTATCTTTCTCGTCTGCGTCTTGTCTTGTCTGCGTTAATCATTTGCTTAGTATCCCGTGTTTTGGAGGTCTTTAGTTATCCAGCCTGTCATTTTCCTTACGGCTGTAATAATGACACTTGTGATCCTTGAAGGTGAGATCTGGTATAATCACTCCCAGGTCTCTCACATTAGTCTTAGAGTTTAATGAGTGATTCCAGTTTGTTTTATACTCTTATTTCAATCTTTATTTCCTCAGAATTCCATAACTAAGTGAAACATGTCCTTATTGGGCATACAGCACGGGTAAGCCAGCGTCAAGGTGGTGGTAGGGTGGGTGGGATGAAGGAGATATTGGTGGCAGTAGTCAGGAGTGGGTGGCAGGTTGTAGCGAGGGGCTGGTCAGGACCAAGCAGTACTGGGCAGGAGGAGTCTGGCCGCCTGTGTAAGGCTATCCGGTTAGCCAGGTTCCTTCCATTATTGTCTCGTATATCACCTGCACCTAGCTCAGGTGACCCCTCACACACACACACTCACCTGGCTGACCCCCTAGCTCAGGTGACCCCTCACACACACACACATATACACACACACAACTCACCGAGCTGACCCCGTAGCTCAGGTGACCCCTTACACACACACACACACACACGATGTTAGGAAGTATTTCTTCAGTCACAGAGTGGTCAGGAAGTGGAATAGCTTGGGAAGTGATGTAGTGGAGGCAGGATCCATCCATAGCTTCAAGAAGAGGTATGATAAAGCTCATGGCGAAGGGAGAGTGACCCAGTAGCGGCCAGTGAAGAGGCGGAGCCAGGAGCTATGAATCGACCCCTGCAACTACAACTATGTGAGTACACACAACCCCCCTCCACAGTCAAGTGTCTATCGATAGGTGCCTTTGCCAGGTTGTAACTAATACACACCTGGCGGACTCCTAGCACAGGTGGCCCCTAGCTCAGGTGGCCCCTAGCACAGGTGGCCCCTAGTTCAGGTGGCCCCTAGCACAGGTGACTCCTAGTTCAGGTAGCCCCATAACTCATGTGACCTCTCATTCCTGTCATGGGAATGGTTTCTTTAGTGTTAGGGTGAATTAAAAGCTGACTTGTATGGAGAAGTCGTAGAGGCAGATTCAATAAACAGCTTTAGCAGTGGGTATGATAAGACTCAAGAAGTCTAGAGATCAGTAATACCGTTCAAAGTTGTCTAGGAGGCCCTGGCGAGGATCCGAGACTCGACTTCCCTGCAAACACAAATTGGTGAGTACATTGTCTGTTGGTCGGTCTCCTATCTGAGTAAGAAAACCTTGTACGCAAGGTGGGGTAAACGAGGGCCTGGGTTGTTAACCCAGCTGGGTTAGTAGTTTAGTTTAACCCAAGGAAACCAAGCAGTGTGAATTATTTTCATTGGAATTCTAACCAGGGTGGTTTATTTTCATTGGAGTTCTAACCAGGGTGGCTTATTTTTATTGGTGTTCTAACCAGGGTGGCTTATTTTCATTGGTGTTCTAACCAGGGTGGCTTATTTTCATTAGAGTTCCAAGCAGGCTTACTTATTTTCAGTAGCAAGGTGTGACCCACAACAGGTTCCTGTTTACTGCCAGATGAACAAGATCAGCATGTATCAGACTGCTTGCCCAGTTGTCCTGCCCCTACTCTGGATTGAGCCTGGGTTCTTCTGTTGTCAGACAAAGGCGCTACAATAGCGAATAACGTCGGTACTAGCTGGGTGGCTGTTGATGTTGCTGCTTTGGTTGTAAATTGTCTGGTGATACCGACAAACTGTGGAAAAGTTGCTTTTGCTGCTCCTCCTCTTTTCTTCTTACAATACAGATTTGTCCGTTTTACTGTCTCAAGTAATAGTTTTCTGTGTCTCTGATGGTTCAACCATATAGGTGCCAACCATGCATGGGTTAGCCATGCAGAGATCAACAGTGCATTTGTTAAGCATGAGCTGCTGCCACTCGTGGGTCACACTTACCTATGACGTGTAATCCTTATGAAAACAAGAGAACTTGTCAGACGGTGAGCGTATCTTCAATAAAAAGAGCGCGACGTGTATACTGAGAGAGAAATCGATGACTGTCAGAGGTCCCTGAATTTTCAACGCCCTCCCTCCGTGCATAAGGAAAATTACCCATACACCTATGGCTGTCTTAAATTGAGAACTAGACAAGTTCATCAGATCATTTCCTGACCAGTTGGAGTGCGTGAGGCCATAGCAGTAACAGTCTGGTTGTCCAGGCCTTGATGGAAACCTGTTGTTTGACCGGACCCCGGGGGCGTTGACCCCCGGAGGCATCCTTCAGGTATCCAGATATCTACTCAGACTCTAGTATGTAAGGTCTCACCGGTGACCTTGAGGAGTGACCAACTCAAACCGAGGGTGACGGACTGATCACGTCAAACCTACTAACTACTATTGTTTCCACTGTTATGTTCACCTGTATTCGACTGAAGAAATCTGTTGTGCAAGTGAAACATTTTGGCACTAAAGATGCCCAAGAGTTGTCTTATTCATTATCAGTGCGTGAGGAGGTGGAATTTAGTTGGGAGAGGAGGAAGAAGAATAAATAGAATAGGTTGAATTAGGATGAAAGAAAGAAGAGGAGGAAAGGTTGGGGATGAGAACAATACCAAATTGGTGCAGAAACACCGAGGTGAGGCTTCTATGTTGGGGAAGGTGGGGAGCGGGGAGAAAAGGGTTGTTGGGTTAGGATAAAGGAAGGGGAAAGAGGAAAGAAAAATTAAGGGTGGTGGCGGAGGAGTGCTTAGGCAAGGAAGGGGGGGAGGGAGATGATGTCTTCAATTTTACCTAAGGTTTCTTGTCAATCACCTGATGTCTGAGAAACCATTGAGAACCCTAAGCATTACTTGCTGAGACTTACCTGTAATTATCCTATTTACCTTCTGTCACATAAATTAAGGATGCAAATAATATGAAAACACACAAAATAATAGAAAATAAATTGGTGGCTATTGAAGCACGAACGAGTCGGCGATGAGGGTTTTATCGGAGACAATAAAAGTAAAAAAATCGTAAGGAGCTTTTACTAGCTCCGGTGATTTTGCATAAGTCAAATATCAATACATGTTGTTTATTCTGCGCTGGTGGCGGAGGCTGAGAGGGGCTACACAAGCCTTTGTCAACACCAAGGCGTTTGCCAGAATTTTGCCCATGTTGATTTGTGAAAGCGTTTGAGCGCAAGTGCTGTGTGAGGGAATTTGGGTATGGCTGTGCGTAATTTGTGTGTACTCATCGAGTTGCACTCAAGCTTCCTTGACAGACATGTACAGGGTTTTAGCCTCGCAGGCCCTGTCGTGCCTATTCTTGGACCTGTTTATGGAGTTTGCTTCCACCACTCCCTCATCAAGCTCAGTCCACTTTTCTGCTGTCCAGAGACTGACCGCTGATTTGTGTCTAACTTCCCTCTGTCTTTTCTCCAGATTGACAGTCTGCTTAATAATGGGTTCATGAATTATTCTTTCTCGAAGAGAGGTTTCACCTCGTAGCGTGACTAAACTCTGGTTTACTTGGTAA
Organism: Cherax destructor; assembly: GCA_009830355.1. Classification (NCBI taxonomy): domain Eukaryota; kingdom Metazoa; phylum Arthropoda; class Malacostraca; order Decapoda; family Parastacidae; genus Cherax; species Cherax destructor. Next base: position 7,578 of record WNWK01000616.1, on the reverse strand, counting down.
TAGTTTGATCAGCCAGTCTGTTGCTTCAATCGTTTTGTAGGTCCACTTAACCATCACAACTTTAACGATTAGGCACTCTTTCAGGAATTTTGGTTTCCCCATCGTAAAGACTGCCTCCTTTATTCCAGGGTTATTTTTCATATTTCACAGTAGAAGATTACCCGTACGAGATTTTGGGGATGAACGCTGCCGTGGCGTGGTCCCTAACCAGGCCTCGTGGTTGCTGGCCGTAAGCAGTCCACACCACAGCCCGACTGATCAGGAACTGACTTTAGGTATTTACCAACTTCCTTTTTTAATATAGCTAGTGATTTGTTGGTAATTCCAAGTAGGCATGAAGGGGTGTAAATTACGCTGCATCTTTCTCGCCTGCTTTTCCGAGGCGTACAATTTAAGGGACGTGGAACATTTCCAGTAATTGAGGTATTTGACAGAATTTATACGGAAGTGAAGGCTCTCTGTAGCTTGGCCTGCCTTTAAATGGGCTGTTAGTGTACAACAGTATTCTAGCCCAGCGAGAACAAGCGGCTTAAACAGTATCATCATTGGCTTAGCATTCCTTGTATTGAAGGTTCTAGTTATTCAGCCCATCATTTTCCTTCCATCTGTGGTAATAACGTTCTTGTGATCCTTGAATGACATAAAAGGGTTTAGTGCTTTAAATAAAATAATACGAGCTGCTATCAAAAAGTTCTCGGACTCAAATTTTTGTGTGCTTCTTGGGTGAAATATGGCGGCGGTGTAAATCATACTGGGCAGTACACTCTTTTGTGAAGTATCTTGGCGAGTTCCAGTGCTGTCGGTCATTCCATTGAGGTTAGACGGGCATATTTGGTCGTGTTGACAGTGCTTTATTGTGATTTTTTTGTGTAACAGTGGAATCTTTAAAAGAAAGAATAGTGTATTTGTGTGTGTGTGTGAAATTCTGTTTCAAGCTCAGTAAAACGGCTAGTGGAACTCAAAATACTTCAGCAAGCATTGAGCAACGAAACTATGGGTTGGACACAGTGTTTTCAATGTTTTTTCTCAACTAAAGCAAGGCAAACATCAGTTGAAGATGATGAACGCTCTGGTCGTCCACCACCATCAAAAAACAGACCCCACCATTGAAAAAGTGAAGAAAGCTATTCACGAAGATCGTCATCAGAGTATCCAGGACATTGTAAGTGCTGTGCAAATATCTTAGGGATCGTGTCAAAGCATTTTGACTGAAAATATGAACCTGAGGCGAGTGGCTGCGAAATTTGTGCCCCGCTTGCTGATTTAAGACTAGAATAACCATAGTTTTCTGACAAAAACAACATGACAGTCATCCCCAACCCTCGCTACTCCCCAGATCTATCCCCCTGTAACTTCTTTCTCTTCCCAGAAATATAAATGGCACTCAAGTGATCGAACGATGTGGAGATTCAAGCAGAATCGCAGGCTGCTCTAGATGCCAAAAATGTTTCGAAAAGATGCAGAGATGCTGGGATCAGTGTATAGCCTCCCTAGGAGAGTACTAAAGGGAGATAACTTTATCTAGGAGATTAGGTAAGCCTCTATATATATATATATATATATATATATATATATATATATATATATATACATACAGTGCTAGTCACGGAATTATGCCGGGTGAGCGCCCCCAGCATAATGCCGTGACGAAAATCAAAGGCCTACCATACAGGGGGGTCTTTTTCGTCAGTGCATTATGCCGGGTAGCAGCCGTTAGCATGACATCACAGCCTGCCGCCACACTCCACATTGACTCCTCAGTGCCCACGTGGCTGCCGTGGTGAGAGGAAGTGTTGCACTTTTGTCTATCATCTGCCCCATCTTTTGTCCGGTGTTCCCTTTGGGTTTGGGGCTATACATGTTTGATTATGGGTAAAAGGAAGTCTTTAACACCTGAAACTATAGCTCAAATCATAGGGCTTCACAAAGCTGGGCACCAGACGAAAGAAATAGTGGAGAATGTTGGTGTGTGTGAGCGTTCAGTGAAGAACTGGCTGCAGCGTTTCAAGGCTGGTGGCGGTGTCGAGTTACTGTCTGCCAAACCTCGGCCTGGCCCCTCGAAGAAGACATCTGTTCGTACTTTAACTGTGTTAAAGAAGCATTTAGAGAATACATAAAAGATAACTGCTAGAGAATTGAAAGAAAAGAACCCACATCTTCTCTCAAAGGTGTCTGTAAGAACTGTTAACAGACGTGTCAGAACTGGGCTACAGTAGTCACCGCCAGGTTAAGAAACCGATCCTCTCCAAGCCACAGAAGAAATGTAGGCTGGATTATGCCAAGAAATATCTTCACTGGAATCCTCAACAGTGGTCTGAAGTACTTTGGAGTGATGAAGCAACCTTCACCGTCACCTGTAACCGTGGGGGACATGTGTAAAGGCCCAGAGGTAGTGACCTGCTAGACCCACGCTACACCTGTGGGACCACCAAATACCCAGACTCGCTCATGGTTTGGGGGTGTTTCAGTGCTCAGAGTGTTGATGAACTCATTGTGCTTCCCCAAAACCAGTATATGAACCAGAATAAGTACCTGGAGTTGTGTGACAATTTACCTGAGGCGTTTGACAAGTGTGGGGGTATGGTATTTATGCAGGATGGTGCACCGTGTCATACCACCAAATCTGTAGTTCAGTGGCTTAAGGACTGTGAAGTGAGGTTCTTTAATGACTGGCCAGGCAATTCCCCAGATCTAAACCCTATTGAGAACCTCTGGTCAATAGTGAAACAAAGTTTACTGGGCAAGGATATCAGTTCCATCCCGCGGCATAATGCCGTGACTAGCACTGTATATATATATATATATATATATATATATATATATATATATATATATATATATATATATATATATATATATATATATATATATATAATGCAAAAATCGCGAACAAGCGATATAAAATGCATAACAACTTGAACATTGCAAGCTTCTTGTGTTGATTGCAACACGAAAGGCCGCCTAGAGCTATCATTCAACTCCCCCTGTGGTTGTTTTGTATATGTATATAGATATTTTGCTCCAGTCTAGGAACTCTTTGATATCACTTCGTATAATAATTTGAGTCTGACAGTAAACTTCTGCATTACTGAATCACTTGACTTTTGTTTAGAACTTCATTCAAGTTTTTATTTCTTCAATGTTCCCCAAGCAGAGTGACTAAAATTTGTCTTCATTGAAGGTTGAAATTCTGAGTAATTTCCTTAATTTCCTTTGTATTTTAAGAGAGGACATTGAAAATCCCTGGGTCCTTTATGCTTGAAGAGTTCTCATGGTGGTCTTATTTCACTCCTGCATTTTGAACTTTCTATTGTGTCTACTGCTTTTGTAAGTAATTACTTTATTGTGTAGATTTATAACCAGTCTCTCTAGCATTTTGTAAGTATAGATTATGCTAGATCTTTATCACCTACCTTCCAGGGAGGTTACACTTTCAGTGTGCAGTGAATAATATCTGCATATATCAGATCATGAAAATGGGGCCGTAAAAAGTCTACTATTATTATGACTTTGCATCTGTTTGGAACATTTCTATTTAAAACCCGGTTGTTTGATTCCGGAGGATCATAATCCCCGTCGCTTATCTTTTTTGACGGTGGGATAGTACAGTTTTTGTGCTATGTAAACCCTAGATCTTCTCACATGATTACTTTCAGATTTCGATTTTTTATTCCATTATGTCGAATAGCGTTTCTTTCGTGTTCTGTTCCAATATTTCTTTCTCAATTTTTGTTCTTCGTTGAGCATCTTGTTTTCGATGGCTCTCTGGAAGACTTATTTTACATCAGGTAAAATTATATTTTGGGGGAAACACTGAGGAACCATACAGTATCTGGGGAATGGGACACAATTAGACTTAATCCAAGGAAGGGAAGAGAAGGGCAACTCTTGTTTCCTAGATCGAGAGCCCCTGATCAAGGCAGTTTCCCCACCCTCTTCCTCCTCTAATGAAAATCAGGTTGACGACTTTTGTTGTCTCCGGGATGGATGCTTCTAGTGAAGTATTTGAAGGATGTTACAGAACTATAATTTACATCTTTATCCATGTCACATATATAGTGTTGCCTGATGGAGACTTCCGATTATACTTGGCTGACAGTTTTTAAATTCAGTGTCTAATAAAGTTGAAGATCCATATCCCAACTAAAAACTCCCTATTGTTAACCTGTGTTATCATGGGTTGTGTAGAGGCTGAGTCTATTTGTTATACAGTCTTATTTATTAGCAGTGTTTCAAACCTGTTCAAATGCGATGTCAATTATGCCCCTATAATTTTGTCAGCTGATTTACTGCCAACTTTGTGAAGTGGAGCTATTTTAATTTTTTATCGTTGTTTGGGAAATGTCGCTGGTGTCGAGACTGTCCAGTTTTTGTCAGTTGTTTGACGAATAAGGGATTTTAGGAGTTTCAGCCTGGAGTCGAGTGTAGTGTTGTCTTTGAAGTGTAGCGGAAGTGTGTTTACATATGAATGGTATCCAGAGTTGTGTGTCCCGCTCTTGAATAATTCTTTTTTTCTGTTTAGTGGTTCACTGAACATCAACTCGTATTGTTCTCATTATTTCACTGCTTGTCATCATTGAACCTTCTGTCCTGTTTATAAGACAAGATCCCAATACCACAAGTTTTTTTTTTTTGCATTCAATTTGATTGCAAGAAGTATTTTTTTTTTAATATAACTGATGTTTTAGCACAGACGCTTACCTCTCTCTCTCTCTCTTTCTGTCCCTTTTCCCCTCCCTCCCTCCCTCTTCCCTCTCCTCCCTCTCTGTCTGTCTCACACACACACACACACACACACACACACACACACACACACACACACACACACACACACACACACACACACACCTACCTTAACACATAATTTTAGTCTTGGCTCAATAATTTCTATTTCTCCAATGAGAATTCATTTTGGTGAAGAGTGTAGCAACAAGGACCCAGTGGCTGCTACTCTCCCACCTACGGCTGTTGAGAATCTCCTTACAAGTGTTATGAAGCTGTATATCAGTGTAACAAGCAAGGCGGATATTATTCCCTGCTGTGGGAGTTGTCTTTGTCCGCTTGTCTTCTTGTTTGTTTGCACTTCTACCTTTTGTCTTGGCTGCGTCACTCCTGAGACCGCAGTGTTACCTTCGTGTTAATGAAGGGCTCTTGACTCGAGGAATTGGAGCTACTTTCTCTTTCCTTGAACCAAACCTCATTGCCTTTCATTCCCAGTCACTTCCCATGAATAATAATAATAATAATAATAATAATAATAATAATGTGTATTTACGCCTCACGAAAGGGTTGGCGCGGTACGCAAAGCGACATTATCGGTCATGTTAACGCATTTTCTCCATCTCTGAGTTTCGTGTAGGTGGACCCACCTGCCTGGATGAGTTGGAACTACCTGGAGAGATGACTTTACCTGGAAAAATATGACAAATTTCAATCACAGCTCTATGGAAAAATTAAAGATTCAAAAGCTGGAACGGTATGTGTAACACATGAAGAACGTTTCCGGGGGTCAACGCCCTCTCCAAGGATCAAGATATAATCAACCAGGCTGTTACCGCTGGCCGCATGCAGTCCCACGTAGGAACCACATCTCAGCTGCAGAGGTTTGTTAGTAATTCTTCTTATGCATGGAGGGAGGACTGAAGAGTCGGGGACATCTAACACTCATCGAGTTCTCTCATAGTATACCCGCCTCGCTACTTTTTAGTGGAGATACTTTGCACAGTCTGCCAAGTCTCTTGTCATATTGGAGTGGCTTCGGTGTTCAGGTTTGGGACCAGTCCCTCCAGCATTTTCCTGGTGTGTATTATTATGTACCTTTTTCACCTACGTTCCAAGGAATACAGTTGAAAAGACTTCAAGAATTCCCAATAGTTCAGATGGTTAATTGAGTCAATACGAGCATTGAAAGTTTTTCCCAAAATCATTTAAAACTACTAATATTGTCATACTTCAGAAAGGAGGCAGTAAAGCAACTGTGAATAACTATAGACCAATTGCCCTAACTTCACACATTATCAAAATCTTTGAAAGGGTCCTAAGAAGCAGGATTGCTACCCAACAAGATTGGAATCACAACAGTTGCACAACCCAGGGCAGCATGGGTTTAGGGGCAGATCTTTCCTGCCTTTCACAATTGCTAGATTATTATGATGCAGTGCTGGATGCTCTAGTAGATGAGCTAAATCCTGATGTAGTGTACAATGATTTGTCAAAAGCGTTCGATAAGTGCCAGTATGGTATGTTGCGCACAAAATTCGTGCAAAGGGAATAACTGGAAAAGTGGGCAGATGAATGTTTAGCCTCTTAACAAATAGAATCCAGAGAGAAGTGGTGAACACAGTGAAGTCTGAGCTTGGTACAATGATATGAATCTGTTTCTCATTTATATATCCAACATCGACAAGCACATTCTTTGCTGATGACGCCAGAATCTTTACGACAGTGGCATCCGTCGAAGACACAGCTAATCATCAAGTGGGTATAAATCAAGTCTTACAGAAGGCTTCAGACAACTATATAGTGTATAACGAGGACAAGTTGCAGCTGCTCTGCTTTGGAAGAATAGAGGCAATAAAGACTGTAACGGAGTATAGGACAAACTCAAATCATTCAATAGATGGAAAGCCCCGCGTGCGAGACATAGAGGTAATGATGTCACATTTCACATTCAGGGATCACATCTATGTTGTCATTGCTACCGTAGGGAAAATGATAGACTGGATAATTAAAACTAACAAAAGAAGAAATGCTGAGTCAATGATGATGCTTCAGGTTACTGGTTCTCTCCAGGCTGGAATTCTGTTGTATACACAACAGTGTGGTGCCTCCAGCGTGCTGCCTCCAGCGTGATGCCTCCAGCGTGCTGCCTCCAGCGTGCTGCCTCCAGCGTGGTGACTCCGTGTGATATATAAGGCTTTATATATTGCATTAAAAGATGAGGGGAGTTAGTGTTTATGAAAAATACCAATTGTTAATAGTAAGAATATATAATTAATCTAATAAAAATGACTGAATTTTATTAAATAATATAATTGAATTATTATGAATTAATTTTGTAATACTAATTTCTTGCTTTAACATTGTGTAATCATATTTTATGTAAAACAATTATTAAGCGCTAAAGGATGCCAGAAGACTATCCTTCAGTATATTTAATAACAAAAAAAATTGCCTGGAGAGTTGAAATGATGGGTGGGCGGAGAGAAGTGTGTCGCTACCTGAAAGGTGACTCAGTCCTGTACCTGCCCAGGCATGGTTTATATTGGTCTGTGCCCACTTTATTTATAATGCTATAGTAATTAAAGTGGCACATGGGCAGCAGCCATGTAGAGTTATTAAAGTTTAATATTTGTAAAAGAGGACTAGTTTGTAGTTTGAGCAGCAGACTGTATGCAAAACTCATATACCATAATTATTTATTTAATTAAAACACAAAGATGCATGCATGTCATATACACTGTCGTATTCCGGATAGACAAACTATGCAGGTATGCCTGACACACTGTTGTGGTGCCTACAGTGTACTGCCAGTAGGGAGGCAAGAGTGCCTGGTGTGCCTCTGAGAGAGGGCTGCCT